>CM053743.1:13196056-13224601 GCA_028658305.1 Pachyuromys duprasi | reverse complement strand
ACCACCAAATTCCATCACCAGGCTCCGGTTCTAGCCCCGTGAACACCTCAAGGTTCCCAGAGCGACAAGTGCTATCAGGCAAGCTTTTAATCACGTGGCTTACTGATGACATATTATTCTCTCTGCCAATTGTAAACACTTGTGGTCCTGGTTAAAATGTTCCTAAATTCCATAAGTAACTTTTAATTGCCCAAGTGGAGATGTTTTCACAGGAGTGACATAAATAGCTTCCATGGTTCTGAGGTTGTAATTAAAACGTTAACTGTATTAGCCACTAGGGGGAGCAGAGAAGGCTGTTTTGTCCAGCTGAGAGCCTGTCCCAGGGCTCTCAGAAGAGAGCTGTCAGCACCCACCTTAACCTCCACCTTACACAGCAGGACCCTTTGGCACCATTAACATGCACTGGCCAGCAGAGCCAGCGAGGGGTGGGTCATTTAGATTCTCTCTCTTGATCTACTTTCTTTAGTGATGTCAAGTAGGGGAATATTTTGTCGTCTTGGTCATTTGACACTCTTGCTTAGAATCAAACCCACAGGCTCCTACAGTCTACCACAGAGCGACACGCCCAGCTCGAGAAGAACATCTGCAAGTTTTCAGGGTAGCTTCCATCAACAGCCATAATTGAAACCTCAAGCACTCAAGCTACAGAGTCTCCGGTTTTTTCCCGTGCCACCGATTCCTTTCACTCACAAGGAGGGACAGAAGCCTATGGCCTTTGGAAAAGGTCACGCAGTGTGTGATGTAGGCTGCACGGGACAGTGCTAGCAAGAATGGGTGACAGCGATGGCGGACTGTGGCTGACTAAAGTTAGCACATGAGGAAAATGGCCGGGTTCTGGACTGTCTAGAGGAGCTGGCTGAATGAGCTGAACCCAGCCTGCATCTGTTTTATTGGAAATAAGCTTCTGTGGGAACCCAGCCCTCATCACCACATCCTGTCTTTTCTCTAGATCCATCACAGGATAATGGCACAGGGGAAAAACTGTGACACAAACAGAAGTAAGTATTTGACCCTTGCCACAGAAAGAGGGTAGTCAAGGACTAAAGCAGAAACCTGCTTAAGAGAATGAAAAGAAGCAGATCAAGCGAGAGGGTCCAGCACTCATGTAACATTGAAAACTGTCTACCTTCCATGCTTTCCCTTACATACTATCCAGAAGGATTAGCAGTCTAAAGGTCTCCTGCACAGAACGTGTTATTAATGCTCTCAGTATACCATCAGCACAGGCAAAGAATGTGCACACTTGCTTGTCTTTACCTCCAACAGCAGATCAATTAGTGGAGTCTGCTTGCTGGCAGGGGTCAGAGAGAGGTTGTCGATGATCAAGACTCGCATGAAGTCAAAGACAAACTTTTTAGCGGGGTGATTGGTCAGGTAGGTCTTGGTGCCCACGTTGCAGTACTCCGATTGGCTCCTGTTCATCCCTGTGTCTGCGGCAAACGCTTTAAACTCTTCTGCTGGAGACCCGACCTCATCATCCAGATCTGTCACCTGAGAGAGACCAGGTGGATTCGCATCAGAGTCTGTGACACCGCTGCGCATGTGTTTGTGTGTGTGCACGCGCGCGCTAGAACAATGAAACAGACCACACTGGCAGCACTGTAGCAGAGGTGGCGGCACTGGCAAAGGAAGCAGGGCTGTTTCCCTTGAGACTTCCTTCCCATGAAGCTGGCCAGCTCACGTGCACGCTTGCTGCCTTCCAGGTAGTAACCCAGCACTGTGCCTCGCTCCTCAACACTCTGGCTGACCACTGGCAGCACATCTGCATTACAGGGAATTATAAACACTCCAGATAAAGGAACTGGGAACATGAGGATGAGAGCCCCCGCATGTCTGAAGGCTGTCACAGGTCAGAGAGGAACCTGTTATACGGTGAGCCCCAAAGGTTCAGCTCTCTCTTTCCAGGTGAGGAAAATCCAAATAAACAAAACAAAGCAAAACACAAAACCAACAGGTTTAAGTCAAGTGAGAGAGAAAGAGCAATAAATAAGTCCCAAATGTTGATCAGGAGAAGATGAGGAAACGTGACAAGCCCAAATATAAAAGTACATACATGCACATCTGCTTTCCGAAATAAAAAAGTTTGGTTTGGCAAGAGTCCTGTTACCTACGAAGAACATTTTCTAAGCACACAGCTACCATCTCGTGGGAAAGACATGCAGCAGTGGCCACCTGACAGGGACTTCCAGGAGCACGGAGGAGGAACGCAGGGAGCAGAGTTCACGGTGCTCTTAGGGGAACAGAAGGAATGTGTGGGGAGCTCTGACAGCAGGAGTGACAGAGAGCGACAAACCAAAGTCGGTCAGGACCACAGAGGCCTGTTCTCCGCCAGAGCAGTCTGGTGGCAGCCTGCCGAGAGGTCCCTCCTTCCCCTTACCATCTCGGAGTACGGGCGGATGTTGAAGGGGAAGACGGTGGCTGCTAAGGCACACAGGAAGTCAGGGCTCATCCACATGGAGGCCAGATCTGGAACATTATGATACAAGTATCTGAAGAACTGCATCAGGGTCACTGGATACTCTCGAAGCCACGAGCCCTCCTCTTCTGACTGCCATGGCTAACACAGGGCAGAGGAGAACAACTGTCAGACGGGGCCATACTTCTGAGAGTCTTGCTTGGTGGCAAATGCCTGTAATCAGCACTTGGGAAGTGGAGGAAGGAAGATCAGGAGTAAGGTCATTCTTGACTACCTACAAAGTTTAAGGTTAGCTTGGGCTCCATGAAAGAGACCTTGTCTCAAATCAGAGGGGAGAAGGAGAGGGAAAGGGAGGGGGAGGAGGAGGGAGACAGGGAGAAAGAAGGAGGAGGAGAGGGAGAGAGGGAGGGAGGGAGAGAAAGAGAAGAGAGAAAAGCTTACTATTTTTTTAACACTGCAGATATCAATAATCTAAAACCTGACTAATCGTTCATGAGTAAGGTGTATGTGCAAAAATGTAAAGAAATCTAGTGGCCAAAAAAACAACCACACCCTTAGAAACCTTTGCCATTGTCCCACAGCTCAGCTAAGACGGCTGATAACATCAGCATGCATATGTCCTGTATCCCAGTGGCTTTTTGCCTTCACTGTTCTTGTGCATACAGGTAGAAAACTGGAAGTAAGATAGAAGATGTGACATCATTTTCTCTCTAGAGCCTTATGAGATAGCAAGGCATAACACCAGCACCAACAGTAAGCATACCACAGGTGATCAGCAAAGAAATATGCACATATAAGCATTTAAAAAATATATTTTCCTGATACTTTCCCTGACAGTGGCTTCTTCCTTAACATAGAGTTTTACATTTGTTTACAGACCAGCACAGAAGTGAGACCCACAAGGCAGCCTAAGGTGATGTATTTAATGGCAAGGTTTTGAACTTAGATAAGGGAACAAGTTTGAATTAAAATTAAAACCGTCATTTATATATATATACATATAAATGACGGTTTTATATAATTCAAGGAATATAGCTTCACGTTCTCTCTTAACACAGTTCTAAGCTATATAGCGACCGATGTAATCATTCACAGTACGCCCGTAAGACAGACGGACAGGTTGTCATCACACTTCTAATTCTTCACTCCGAGTTCAAAACCATAAGAGAAAAAGTGAAAAAGGAAATAACGTTTATTCAGTTAATGTTTTAACATCTATGTGACAGTAACTTTAGAATTTCAATGTAGTAATGATATCACATATACATATATGTGTATCCACTAGAATATAGCTTCTGTTGGTAATACTGGTCGGTACTTAGGATGCTCTTCCAATATTTTGTGTATATATTACTTCATTAAATTCACAACACTATGAGGCAAACACTGTTATCACCGGATGCTTAAACTTGGGAAACAGAAGTACAAAGCAGTTAGCAAGTCTGGAATAGCAGGAGCGGACCCTGGCTTCCACAGTCTGTGGTTTTTGGTCTCTCAAGTGCTGAGGCTCAAAGCCCACTTCACACACAGCACACTGAGCCACCCCTCACTTCTAGACTGTGATCTTACTGTCTGTCCTTACATTAGCCACTAGCGCTAAGAAAACAGGGTGGGGTCTAGAGCCACAGAGAAACAGACGGCTACAGTAAATGACGCGCATGCGCAGAGCGTGGCCAGCTAGCTCTCTGGCCACGGGAACTCACTGAATTCAGCATGGTGCGCAGCATCGCCAGCAGTAAGAAGGCGGATTCTGTGCACACGTTGTGGATGGAGGACACCACTGTTCCGCTGGAGGCGGGGACGCCGAAGATAAACGTCCAGATGGAATCCAAATCAAACTGCAGATCAAAAGGGGAATGGCCAGTCATTATTTAGACTATTTTCTAGAGGAGGTCCCTAAAAATTCTAACACTCTAAAATTTCTTTCAAACTACTTTTCTTTCTTCTTTCTGTAACTGAGCAGTGACAAATGACTTGTAACCTTCTACATGTCAAAACTCAGTAGTTACTGCATGCACCGTCATCCTGTTCCACCTCAGCCTTCTTTTTTCTAGACAGAATATGGCCCTAAGGCCCACATGCATTAGCAAAAGACGAAATTATAAATGCAACAGTCTTAAGTTTAAATGAGCACAATGAACTCACTCTCCAAACCCAGCAATGACTCAAATTTACATTACTTACAGGCAAGAACTCACAAAATAAATGAGATTTACTGAGAGCAGTTTTACAGAACACATGACTATGGCATCTGTGATTCAAAGTTCCTGGGAAACCAAAATCTGCTAAGCACAAATCTTTACCTTGGTTTAATGTAAGGGTACCACTTAGGATTTCATGGAAAAGGTTTGGTCAGGTATTGGAAGTGATTTGAATTTCATTTGGCATAGGATGGAAGCAAATTTGAATTTAAAGGCTAAAGATGAAGCCACAGATAGAAGCTATCTATGGACAATTTTAATAATTTTCAATGACAACTCAAACAAACCACTGCTAGTTTCCTGAAGATGTAGCTGTTACATATTAGTAAGAAATTAAAAATGGTTCAAATCAAAACTTGTACCTAGTCATTTTAGTGTGTGTGTGTGCATGTTCATGTGCGCGCATATGTGCTTGTGTACATAAGTCCCGAGCAATAAGCAGATGAGTGTGGAGGCCCACGGTTGACATATGGTCTCCTTGATCACTCTCTATCGTTCATTTTTATGTTTTGGGACAAAATCTCTTTGCTGACCCTGGAGAGGGTTACTGAGCTCCACAGGGCTGCGGTCACAAGGACGCGCAGCCATGGCGGCTTCTTACTCGGGTTCTGGGCATCTGAACCCAGCTCCCCACAGCTCACATATCACACAGCTCAGCTTCAGCATCTCTGCAGACCCTCCCTTCAGTTTAAATGATCTGGAAATGAGATCGTATCTTTAGATAAAGTTGGATTATTCGAAACAGTCCTTCAGAGCATCGTTAATGTCACCCAAAGTCCTCGTGCATAGGTAAATCCTACAGAGCAACCATACAGAAAAGAAGGCAAAACAGTGACAAAGGATGTCTTTTTAGGAAAACTGCCAGCCAAGTTTTAGGGTTTGTAAATTCCTGAACGAACATTAGCAGTAACAAAACTTATAGGTTTTACAGCGACACCTAGTACTAGGTAGTTCCTACCTGGCAACCCTGCTTACACCGGCTGCTGGTCACAGGCACACTGACCTGCAGGTTCTCGGGCAGCTCGCTCACTGGCTGTTGCAGAAACAAGGCCATGAGGAGGAAATAGAGGGCAGGGACATTCGTGTGCTTAGGGAGGAAGGACTGGAGAAGCAGGAAGCCGGGAAAGTGGCAGGCATCCCGGTTAATCTCCCTGACTGTGCTTCTCCCGCCGGCGCTCCTGCCCACGTTGAATCCTAAGAGAAGAGGAGTCACGGAGGAGTTAGGAGCAGAGAGAGGTGCGCACTGTGCCGACCACGAATAGCACAGGAAGGTGGGCCAGCTGCCAGCAGCTGACCCATCTTAGTCCACTGTCACATTACCATCAGTTTGACTTTAGCACACCCACCCGCTGGCATACAGGTTCTGACAGAGACCTGGGCCAACCAGGTACAAGTCTGCAAATGCTTCTCCCAGTGAAATGAGTGTGAAATGAGCTCTGTCCTTACGAGAGCTCTTATAACCTTGCTCATGTTTCCAAAGGAATTCAGTGAGACTGAGCAGAGTTAGACAGAAGGCGGTACATTCTGAAATACAGCTGGGAAATGTAACTGATAGACTTCATCAGTCCTCAAAAGAGTCACCGTAAACTTGTTAACCGTATATTACCCACAAATTCAGATTTAAGGCTGAATGAAGAGAAACGACTTCATCCCTCACACTTCACAATCTGTACTGTGCCAGAAGGCGGCCAGGCGCAGCAAAGGCAGGTCCATGCCCACTGTGCCTGTGGTCCCCACGAGCTGTGTGGGTGTGTCACCCACCGTCCTCGGAAGTTTCGCCACTGCTATGGCTAAGAGCGTGTATGTACCTAGCAATCCTGTCTCTCCAGGGCTCCGTCAGGATACAACCCGGGGAACGCCCTTTGGCCACATCATTCCTAGTGCAGTATCCAGTGTAGGGGGAACACCAGGCCAGACCCCAATGGAAATCTTTCCTGAACAAAAGCCACTAGACCAATGACTGATTTCCGCTCTGAAGCTGTTAAAATTTCAAGCGGAGATTCACATTTCTCCGATTGTGTTTGGGGATAAGAATAATTATTATTTAACCCATAAAAGAGCAATTTACATCTATGTTGTTTTTAAGTATACATGTCTTAATTGCTCAGTGAGAGTGAATTAACTGTGTGAAACACACCCTCATGAAGAAAACATTGTTTATCGATTTACTCTACCCATGCATATACACACACATATACACAATCTCATTCCTGAATCAGAATGCTTCTGTGACTTAGACGATGTCCAGACATCCGAGTGACGGGAGCTCAACATCTGACCACCTCCCAGCTGTGACTTCAGCCTATGAGATTCGGACGACACATTAACTCTTTACCCAGTCACACATCGAAAAGTACAGCACACGCGTGAGGGCCCTGACTAACCCCGCCCCTGTCGCTTGAGTTAAAGGTCAAAGGTTGTATATTATGGTAAAAGCACCAGCAGTTCTCCCAGCCTCCACATCTTAAAAGATTCTGTCTCTGGAGTTAACTTGAATTCGGAAGACAGTAAGTTTTTCTTTTTACTGTTATCGAAACTCCCAACTCCCAAAGGCTATGCTACCAACTGGAGTGCGCACAGTTGCACAAGACCCCTCAGTCTCTCACCTAACACAGTTCCGATCTTATTTGTCAGGACGGAGTCTGTCTGCTCCAGCCACCCTCCGCCGCTCAGCCCCTCCTTGAACTTGAGCAGGACGGACGGGTTACTCAGCAGCACCACGAGGATCCGCATGGCGGCTGTCACCGTGGTGGGGTGCAGGTGCTCCTCCATGAACATCACGATCCAGTCGAAGCCCAGCGTGCGCACCAGTTCTTCACAGGCCCTGCTCAGGGACAGGCAGGCCCGGGGAATGAGATTCGTTTCAGTCACTCAGATCTCACTTTAGGAAAATAGGACTGAGCCTCTCAGATACTGTCGATTTCAGGGTTTAAGTCAATCCTTTCAAGTCTATGGATGTCTCTTCCCATCTGACAGGAAGTGACTACTAACAGCCTATAGGAACCCATCAGTTCTCCTTCTTTATTTTAAACAGGGTCTCACTATATAACCTTGGCTGTCCTAGAACTAACTATGTAGACCAGGCTGCCCTTGAACTTACAGAGATCCGCCTGCCTCTGCCTCCCACAAGCTGGGGTTAAAGGTGTGTGTCACCACTACCCTGTTAGGACTATCCATTCGAAAAGGTTTCACTTACTGCAGGTTAATGCTCGTCTTTTCTTTAGATGTATAGACCAGCTTTAGCAAGATGCCGAGCAGTCTGTTCCTCAGAAGTATGAGGTTAGCAGACGCAAGACCGCCAAACTCCTCTTCTGCCCCTGAAAGGAAACAAACACATCAAACCACAGAGGCCATAGAGGAGATACCCAGTCCGCCTCCTCACAATCTCCAATGAAACATTTTCTTTACAAGGATTTTCCACTGTGGCCGACAAGAAAACAGACTAGATTGCTTCTTAGAACTCTGAAAACCGTTTGTGGACACCCCCAATGTTATCATTCTCAAAAGCAGCCGCCAATGGAAACTGTATAAATAACAACAGTTCCCCCAGAACCTCAGTTTCTCCAGCATGTCCTTAATGATCCAGGTAAATGCAGTGCTGAACTCAAGGTCCCAGAACAGGTCACAATGGGCTAAAGCATCAGTCTATGTGGCTGAACCTCCCAGTTCTGGAGACGTGGGATGCTGTGGGTCCAGACCCAGCTGGCCTTCGGGTGTCCTCATCACCCACAATCTGGTAAAACCTCTTGAACTCAGCACACCAGAAGCTTTCACCAGCCACAGCTAGGACCTGATCTAACGTGTCTTCCTGCCTTGCTGTATCCTGCTACCCAACGTTTCCACCGGTGCACCTAAAAAACCCACTTAATTTTGTTCTGTAACTCTAAAGCCTTCGTGAAACATTTCTGCAAGAACCATACCATCTGGAGCAACCTGAACCTATGTCCCCAGGCCGTGGTCACTTGATACCAGCTTAAGAATAATCTTTCTCTTAGTCTCTGAGAGGAGAACCATGGTTTGTGTTGAGACTATATTTTAAAGTTTGAATATATGAATCATTTAGTTTATTCAACAAATACAATACATAGAACAAAGTTAGGATTGTATAGCTCAAAACAGGGGCAAATTCCATGCAAAAGCACAAAAGTAACTGGACGAAAGCACAGTAGGACTGGCTCAGAGCCCCTTACTGGTGTGTCTCCCAAAGCCCAGAGCTTGGGAATTAGCCCAGTGCAAGGTATGCTATACCACAAGAAAGCTGTGTGGTTGGTCTCTGTCCACGCATCCATTTCTGCTAGCACTGAGGCCCAGCCTGAGCTCTGTGTGGTTTTATGCTTCTACTTGTCTGGTTTATGGCCTACTCTAAACATCACACTGTCTTTTAAAATGTGGATTTACTTGGGTGATTACACATGCCTTTAAACTAGCACTCTGGAGGCAGAGGCAAGCAGATCTCTGTGAGTTCAAGGTCAGTCTCATCTATATAGTAAGTTCCTGGCCAGGCAGGGCTATACAACGAGGGGAAATAGTGTATTTAGTTGGGTTTAGTGGTGCATGCCTTTAACCCCAGCACTTAAAATGCAGAGGCAGCAGGTTGGGCCAGCCATAGATACAAATGGAGAGACCTAACTCCTACTTCCCTCACCTGAAAAAAAGTGAATATATTGTTTTATTCATTATGATGCTTCAAGTTACCAAAGGGGGACTCAAGAATTCCTACCCCCAGCAATTAAAAGTGTGAGCAGAAGCATAGCACAGACCTAAGTTGCTGTAAATATCACTTCTTATAAATTAACAATATATTTAGAAAATTAAAACTCTTCAAAAAAGCCTTATTAATTTTTATTTGACTTTCTAATAACCGTGTCCCCTGGTTTTCAAACATAGTTGAAGACACTGAAAGAAGCCCCCAGGTTAATTCCCACTGTTGTTGTTCTATAGCTCATCACTCCATCACATACTATTTACGTTATTTTAAACTCATCTAATTATCAACGTTCAGCATCATTTCATCCAAGCTATTTTTTGGTAGGTTTATATCCTGAATACTATGTGCACTACTGGAAAGAAAAAAGCATGTGGTTTTATTTTTTTGTGGGCTATCGTATCACATTCAATACAGTATAAGTAAAGCAATAATACATGTCATCTACAAACCACTGCTTCAAATGGCATATGGTGGTGAGAACAGCCCAATCGGTCTAGCTTCTCAACAGAGTCAGCGCTTTTACATCCTTAGCACAGTCCTTACCACCAGGAGTTTACAGCGCTGCCGCAGTTACTGAATTGAATGGCTACAAAATATATCTCCATATGGAGAAATAGTTTTCCTGCATCATTTGTATAACTGGAATAAAAACTACATAGTTTTGAAGCATTTTCATTTTCTAATTGATCTCTTCAGCTTCTATTAGTGTAAAGCTTATAAATAACCTTCGAGTGTGGTGGATTAAGTTAAGAGCTTCCACTTCCCCTTCCTAGAAGATCCTTCCTGGTGCACCAGGCGTGAGGGTTGCAGGAGGTGTGGTGGAGGAGATGGGACCTGGAACAGGAGGACCAAATGGGAAGGGGAAGGTGGGGAAGGGATGTCTGTCCTTTGAAAGTTGAGGTTCCACCATCATCTCTTACTCAAGAAGCAAACGAATACTTCTACTGGACGTGCTTGTAAGTTCTAAAATTAATACAGTACATCGATACTAATACATTATTAATTATTAATATAACAGTGACATTAATAAGCTCATAGCCTTTCTGATAATATAATAGGTCAACAACATCAATAGTGCTGAGCAATGAAGAGTCACTCTCAGTGGGTATTAGTTCTATAAGACCCTCACAGACACCAAAATCCATGCATGTTCAAGGCCTTTGCCATCCACAATGGCAACATTTTTGCATATCAACAACACAAACCTCAAACCTGAAATCATCTTCATCTATAATACTTGACACTACATAAATGCCATATAAGCAGTTGTACTACTCAAAGAACAATAAGAAGATTGGGAAGTCGTATATGACAGATACAAGGTAATATTTTCCCAGGATACTTTCACTGTCCAGCTGGGTTAAACCCACAGGCATAGAATGTGGGCATGTGGAGAAGGAACTATGTAGGAACCAGGGATGAAAATATGACAGTCAATATAAAAGGTCCCGTCAATTATTCTCAAACATGCAGCCAAAAACACAAAGGGCTTAAAAACACCCTTGTCTTAAGGCAAGAAGATACCAAACAAGTTAAAAAATTGTCCATCGATTTGTGAACTCACAACCTAATTTATTGCTTTCTGTGAGACTTAAATAAAATGATCTCAGTAGAAAGGTGTTTCTTTCAATGACTCCTGAATATGAACTTAACAGAGATACTGGTAACACAGACATAACCTAAGAATCAAGTAATTCCAATTACACTAGAGGTGTACCACCATGAATCTAAGATCACGAAAATGTCATACCCTTTAAAAATTTCAGGCCCCACTGTACTTTTGAATACTGCACAGATTTGATATCAGATAAACATCTCCTAAAAGGCCAAGAAAGTGATAAAGAGAAAAGTTGCACAATATTTTCACATATAATTCAGTCTCATTTATGTCACACAGAGGCCGACTAGGTAGCTGATTTTACCTTTGGGCAACTCACCGCTGTCAGGTTTCTCTTCATTATTTATTTCCATCACCACAAATTTCTCACAAACTGCAAAGGTTGGCAGAGTAGAAGAAATGAACTGGCCAAACCTTTAAATAGAGCAGAAAAATAAAAAGATTTCATTTCTCTTTTCCCTAAATCACAAAACATGCTTTAGGTGACTATATTCTGTTTGCTTCCTCTTGGTGCACACCTAATGACACCGATACAGCAATGTCAGTAAAGAGTAAGGAAAACGAAGCTCTCCAATGAGCTCTCTAATGCAGTAATGCACACGGCTTGTGCTGAACAGCATGACTGACAAGAGTTAAAATGCTCTGGCATCATCAGTGTGAATTCACAGAGGCCTGATGGTGGACACACGGACACACACACACAGCCTTTTTGTTGTTGTTTTCTGAGACAGGGTTTCTCTGTGTAGCCTTGGCTGGCCTGGACTCACTTTGTAGCTCAGGCTGGCCTCTAACTCACAGAGATCCGCTTGCCTCTGCCTCCCTGAGTGCTGGGATTACAGGTCTGTGCCATCCTGCCCGGCGACTGACTAACTTTTAGCCATGTGACCTGAGACAAGTACTGTAAGTTCCCTGGGTCCTTGTTTCTTTATTTATAAAGAAACTGGGAAAATTAAATTCTGATGAGGTTTGGTGACAGTTTTACCTACGTGATCGCTATAAGTGATCATCCGGCAGGAAAATTCTAAATAAGCAATGGTAATAAAAATAACTGCACTGAGTGGTGGCCCATGCATGTAATCCCTCAGTTCAAGGCCAGTCTGGTCTACAAAGTGAGTCCAAGATAGCCAAGGCTACACAGAAAAACCCTGTCTCACAAAACAAAACAAAACAAAACAAAACCAAAAAAGATGACTGAAATTTTCTAGTAATCCCAAAGCTCCAGCTTCAAATGTTTTAAAGTTAAAAAAGTAAAACAGCTTCCGATAGGGACCCCGTGAATAAAATGAGAAGACCACACTTTCTTTATGTTAAAAAAAAATTACCCATGACATGCACGAGCACACTAGAGAGGTGTGTGACTGTGGTGTAAGTGTGTGTAGTGTGTGTAGATGTGAGTGTGTAGGTATGTGTATAGATTTGAGTGTATAGGTGTGAATGTGTGTGTGGATGTGAGTGTGTATGTGTGAGAGTGTGTGTGTGTGTGTGTGTGTGCAGACCTGAGGATGACACTGGCTTATTCTTTTGAGGTAGGGGGTCCCCCTGAGCCTGGTACCCCTGCTTGTAAGCTGGGCTGGCAGCCAGCAAGCCCCAGTGAGGCCTCTGTCCCTCCTCCTAAGGTAGGGCTGTGGGCACACCTGGCCCGCTTTGCTAACTCAGGTCATCGTCATTGCAAAGCAAGTGCTCTCATCACTGAGCCATGTCCTCAGTTACTCTACACCCCATTTCCTACCTGAACAAAGTAATACTCAGGTTCTATGAGACGGTCAAGTGTTCAACAATAAAGTACCACTGTTTTGGAGTGACGGAGACCAAAGAGAAAATCGGAAGGCTGTGTGCGTGTGTGAGACACACCCCCTTGAGAATTAACAGGCCTTTGGGAGGAAGGATGGCCACTGACAATTCCTATCCCGGAAGCTTTTATCCCTGGGTCGGGCACACGCCTCCCCATGCCTTACTTGCATACTACCGACCTCACAGCTGTCCCACAGCGTAGGGGCCACAGTTCCATTCACCTCACTCCTCTCAGCCTCACTGGTGCTTCCAGCCAACAAGGAGGCGGACCCACCTGAGAAGGTCATTGCTGTTGGGGAAGCCCTGCAGCAGGAAGCTCAGCACGTTACTGATGGCAGTGATGGTGGGCTGTGACAAGGATGTGTCTCGCAGGGTGAGCAGTAGCTTGGGGATCAGCTGAAACTCCCGCATTAGCTTGGCGTTCTTGGAAGCCTCGCTGTAAGAGAAGCACGGTTTAGCACACCGGGGGACTCTCTCCTACAACCGCACAGTTGACTTGCACGGGCACTGCCGAGTACCTGGACTCTGTGAGCAGCTCAATGAAGTGTTCGAACAGAGACAGATGAAGTTCATAGGGCGCGTGAAGCCAGACCTGTAACAAAGCGCAAACGGCAGCACAGTTAAGGCTGAACATGTCCCCACTGTCACTAGAGCAGCATCAGATGTGGCACACGGGCCGTGTGCAGTTTATAAAATAACTGGAGACAGCAGGAAATGGAGGTGAAAACCAGTCACTATAAAGAGACCCAAAATGATAAAAATATGGAAGCAGCATGCCTTTAGATTCTATCATAAATGTTCTATATATTTAGGAACGCCACAGAAAGATGATCAGAATCACTGACATTTTAAAGTGTGGAAGAGTCAAAATGGCCAACCAGAGGTGCATTTCATGCAAAAGCATCTTTTCAGAAAAGAGAGACAGACACAGACAGAGAGAGAGAAACATCCTTCAGACAGGAGAATTCCTTGCCAGCAAGCCCCCTGTTACATGAATGTTAAAGAGAAGTAGTCCAGTACAGGACGGATTCTACATTTACAAAGACTGTGCTTTCAGGCTGCAGAGGAGGCTCTGCCTGAAAGCCCTTGCTGCTCTTCAGTCCCCAGCACCGAACCACAACGCGCATGCTGTCTATAACTCCAGCTACAGGGCATCTGAAACCCTACTCTAGCCTCCTTGGGTACTGCACACAGACACTAATACATCTAAAAAAGAAATAAAAAATAAAATTCTAAAAAAGTATAAAGAGTTGCATATGCCATGTATCTGGGCAAATAAAAAGATTTTTTATTTAAAAAAATAACTTATCATTTAAAGCAAAAGTAATACAAACTATTTTGGACATTATAAAACAAGAATATGTACAAAAACAATACAAGGTTGGGAAGGAAGAAATGGACATAGTATAATGTTCTTCAAAGACAAACCACATTATTTTAGATTCTAGAAAAATGGTTTAAAAATGTTTGTATGCTGTTGTGACTTTTTTTATTTATAGTTGTAAATGGATGTCTTTTTAAAAGGGGAAGAAAGAAAGCAGGGGAGGGGCGCGTTCTTACGTGAAAACGTCATGGGTAATCATGCTAGGAGCAGGGGGAGCAGTGGAAGAGCAGGGCAGTGATGGCTGAGAGCTGGCAAAAGATGCAGGAGCTGGAAGGAGAGCCTGCTCGTGCTGGACGGGAAAGATGCTAAGGACTAAGCACAAGGTCCAAGAGAGCTGCGAATAAGCTCTAAAAATACATTTCAATGAAGCAGTGAGGGTGCTCTGTCTGTTTGCCGGACCAAACACTGTGTGGAAACCATAGAAAGAAGAGTTGGGACTTGATGGCACTTCTTGCCATCAGTAGGTGCTGGTTCCACCCTGTGTGGCACAGGCAGACAGAGGCAGACAGGCTCTTCACTCATGATGCCCTAAGACCCTGCTATTTCCAAGCGATGTGTCATGAACATTTAGTATACAACCACTAAAAGGGGACGTGGTGTGGACAGAGGTTAACTAAGCAAAGGCTATGAGCACGTGGTGAGCTGAAAGAACAGCAGAAAGTGCCAGGGGTAATAAGACAGAAGAAGCAGAAACCTTGTTCTGTTTGTTTGAGAAACGGTTTCTCTGTGTAGTTCTGGCTGTCCTGGAATTCACTTTGAAGACCAGGCTGGTGTCAGAGATCTGCCCACCTCTGCCTCTGAGTGCTGGGATTAAAGGTGTGTGTCACTACCGCCTGGGCGAAAACTTTGTTCCTTACAGAAAATATTTTTTTTGTTTGTTTTATAACCTATGTAGCTGCTAATAATTCAAATTACAAGTCTGGATTCTATTTAGTGTGGGAAACTTTCTATCAGGATTAATGGAAATGCTATCCTCCTGTAATGCCCAGCGTAGTGGGGATGGGCAGTTACAGGGTATATATTATGCATTTAATTTCTGTATCATTTGTAGAGCAGGGTATATTTGGAGTAAAGGAAATATAATTCTTCTACTGCTTATGCTTTACTAGGTGGCACTGATAAGATCATCATGACATTACAGTTTCAGACACATGTCTTTGCAATGGGACAGTTTAATTCTCTCACAGTAGAGAAAAAGAAGTGTATTCATCAACGTTACATCACCAGGCAGTGTGCACACTCACTTCAAAGTCACAAAGCAGGTCCTGGAAAGCGGTGGAGTTGGGGATGATGGACGTCTCGTGGCCACTGTCAACCGTCCCCACCAAGGAGAAGGTCAGGTGGAGGATGTGGCTGTTGAGAAGGGAGCGTTTCTTCTTAAGCAGCATTGCCAGCAGCTGGGGGAAAGAACAGCGAGGGGCTGCTGACAGATGTATGCGCCTCGCGCCACACACTGGGTCGCATCAGTGGGTTAATTCTTTGGTGGGTTCATGGCATAACAGCATTATGGCGGGTGAGATCTCACTGGGCAAAATGAACCACAGGGAATATGCCCAGAAAGACCATCTGGGTGTTCAGGGACAGCAAAGACGTTCACTGTACGGTGGTTTTCCATCTAGATAAGGGATCTAAAGATGGAGGGTGTGAAGCAGAGCCACAAAGAAAATGGGACACGCTTAGGCAGAACAACAACCCACAGTCTCTGAAGGCAGGAGCTAACATGAGCCAATTTCATCTCATTCCCTTTTGCATGTAGGGGAAGAATGTCTAAGCAAGCAAACTATGATCTGAAAATATGGTTGACTTCTCTATCCCTGGGTTTTAAATGTACAGATTGAGTCCAATGAAGATTGAAAACATCTTTAGAAACTATGTACGGACATTTCCTATAATTATCCCCTAACCACTACACTATATAATAACTGTATACTATAATATACAATATGGTATATTATACTGCACAGCATTCACATTGGATTGGGAGCAACGAACATCTCAGAGATGATTTCAGCACAGGGTAGACACACCCAGGCTATACGCAAAAGCAACATATTCTTATGAGCTGTCATGGGGAGCTGAGCAAAGCCCTGGCACATTCCTCAGGACGTGAGGGGCCAGTGCACCAGATGATCGAAGCTGCCTGAAACAAGGCAATCTGCAGGACACGTGGGACTGAGTGAAAGAGGGGAACTTGGACACCAGAATTTAACAAAACCATATACACTTCTTCTCACTTGATGTGGGTTTTGTTGGTTTTTTAATACAAGCCAGTGGCTTTAAGTTTACTTGGACAATAGAATTCTCCCAGAGTTAAAAAAAAATATATGAATAGTGAAAATTAGAGTAGGTGGTGAAAAGCAAAGTAAAAGCAAAGCCGTATGGGTACAAACCTGGTATCCCTTGATTCTTTCCATTTCCTTACTGGCTAGCGGGTTGCTCTTGACCACACAAACCAGAGCCTTGACTGCTGCATACAGGCCTTCCACATCAGAGGCCATGGCCACGAGGCCCAGGATGGCTGCAGCTCCTCCAATGTACTGCAAAGTGGTGGCAACAGGCTTGGGGACAAATGTTCTTACCCCTGATTAAAAAGAGAGTGAAAATAAATTAACCATGTGAACATAAGCGAGTGAGTCACACTAAGTAGTTTGCCGAGACTCACACACTTCAGTCTCAAGAGGAGCAAAGGGAGAATCTGGGAGAAGGCAGTAACTGTTGACTTACACACGTCCAGAACTGTGTGAGAATTCAGAATGGGTGTAGAGCAAGCTTCAGTTATACAGGACACGGTGCTAGGCCAGAGACTGACCAGAAACCCAGAGGTCACAGGAGTGTGCACTGGGCTAAGTCACAGTGCTGACTAGTGACTGCTGGGAATACACTTGGGGTATCTGAACAGAGTACAGGTGGGATGCTACTGCATTTGAACTGTCTATTCATGTTGGGTTGAGTGTTACCTGCCTGCAATTCAGGACTGAGTTTTTAAGAGGCTGGAGACATGGCCTAGCCATGACAGGTGCAGCCTATGCTTCCAGAGAACTGAGTTCAATCCTCAGCACGCATACTAGGTGGGCTCACAAACTCCTAAAACACCAGTTCCGGGGGATGTAAATGTGTTTCATCTTTGACGGTACCCGCGCATGTGTGCACCTCACCTCCCGCCTATACACAGAATTAAAAACAAAAAATTAAAAAGTAGTTGGGAACTGTAGTTCCTATTTCTAAGGATAGAGGAAGACCACTTGAGCTCAGGGTCTTGAGATTGGCCACAACAGATAAGACAAAGGGAATCATCATTTTATACTTAGTTAAAATTGTACACACACACACTTCAAATGATATTACATTATATGGGGTAATAATAACCCCCACAAACTAACAAATCCCCAACTAGTACCATGAATGGAAACCTTTCAAGGTGTTGGTCAGGAAGTCCAAGACATTTCCAAACAATACAGCCTATTGCGATAGCCCTGGGTTGACTCCATATTGAAAAACAACAACACGACAACAAAACCCTCACACTTCGGATATAGGACTTAGAGGATCTGAGCTGGAACTGACTCAAAAGCCTCCTTCCTGGGGACTAGTTTTCATAGCACTGGAAGGTGACATGCAAGCTGCTAAGGAGGAAAGAAATCATGAGTCCTGGAGTCCTAGCCAGGTGAGGCACCTCTGACCCATTCCAAAGACCAACAGGGCCAGCTATCCCTAAAGGTGCAGTGGTGGCACTGATATCTTGGCAGTGACCAACAGGGGTCTAACTGGACGCAGGGTCCACTAACAGGAGGGAAATTATGCCTGGTACTGCAGGCCTAATAAGGCCTGGATCGGAGGAGGAGGACCTTCTATAGCTCTTAACTGCATTCTAAACACTTATCTTTAGGAGCACAGATAAGGGTAGATCTCATGCCTCATCAAAGTTTCTTTTTGCAGCAGCAGGAGACTATTATGGAAAGTCACAACTGGCCAAAAGGCAGATCACATGATCATGCGGTACCCAGCCCCAAGCGCCTCTTCTCTCAGGGACATAGTGGAGGAGGAGGTGGGGAGAACGCAAGAGCCAGCAGGTCAGAAAGTCGGCTGTGAAATTTGGTCTCTGACAAGTTCGAGAGAAGCTATGCCCACGAGATCTCAACAACAGTTCTACCTAAAGATCTGAGCAATTCCAACAAAAGCTGACAGGTGCCTACAGATAAAGAGCCCAGGAGGCCCCGCCCCTTGTTGAAGGGTGCTGGCTGCTGAGAGAGAAAATCAGTCTCTACCACAGAAGCTGTTGGTTATTCAACACCAGCGGTCAGCTTGAAAACGTGCGCACGCAGGCAATGGAACAGACTGAGCTATTTGTAAGCTGGTTCGCTCATAGAATATGGAAAAACAATGGTGTATAAAGAATAGGTGTGAATTTGGAAAGCGGGGAGGAGAGTGGTGCTCAGACTTGAGAGGGGTAGGACGGAGGAGAGAAACGACGTGATTATATTTTAATTAAATTTAAAAATACAAATATACCTACCTACTAATATGAATTTAATATTTATAGGCTTTACAACATTCTAATACCTGTGAACACTGGATTTTGAAAAACTGTTTTTTAAGGGGTAACTTACTTCGCAGGGAACATAAATGCTTGGCCTGGGTCACTAAGTAAGGGAACAGAAATTGGAACCTGATCTGTGCATGCTTTGTTTGTCACTTCCCACCACAGCGCACTGCGCTGGAGCTCTGGAAAGAATGCGAAGCAGTGCTCCCTAATTATCTGCTGAATCAGAAAACGGATTACTACCATGTGCTTATCAAACAGGAAACTGTTTAATGATGCAACAGGATCAATAAGGAAAAGCAGGATCAGGATGCGGCAATCATGGAGCACTGAAATGTGTAGAAACTGGTTAAACACATAGGGCCAGCAAACCTGTTCGTTCATCTGTACACTTTAGTTACTGCTCCTGAGGGCTGGGTAGTCCCTTGCATTGTGTCTTAGGGGCCTCCTCCAACCACAAACTTCAATTCTGTTTAAGGCACAGACTGCAGGGAGCTCTAGGGACGGGGCAGCTCTGACATTCACTACAGCTAGACATGGCAGTTACTCTTGGAAGCTCTTCCTTTTAGCTCTTTCTGTTGTCTGGAGGTGGCTGGGGCTTGAACCCAGGGCTTCTAGCACACAGGCTTGGGCTCCCCTCTGGAGCTAGAGGGAGCCAGTTCTTGTAGATGGTTTCGAAGTAATGGAAAGAGACACGAGCAAAACATGAACTCAGCCATGACAAAATGCTTTGGCTGACACACCTGTTTCTACCTGTTCTGTTTTGTTTTCACACCAACAGTTAGTATGGAAGCTTGGAGGCCAACGAGGTTTTACGACAGCTCATGATTTTTAAATATGCCTGGGATTTGGGAATAATCCAGAAACAGGGCCAACACACTACAGCTCAAGCACTTCAAAATATAAACCTGGGACATTCTCCTTCCCCCTTTATCTGTGTATGAAGAGAGGAAATGCAAACTTGACAGCAAAGAAGAGTTTGGAACCACAAAGACCATGTAGCTCACCCAGGTAGCCGATGAGAGCGGCCCCGATCGTGCGTGCCGGCCCGTTGAGATGGCCTGCTGCATTGTGCACCAGCTTCACGGGCGTGGCGTTCTCGTGGGAGGAGATGCCTAACTGGAGAAGAGGAGGAAAACAGGATAACCATAGGAGAATGGCCGGTGCGCTGAGGCCACTTTTCAGACTGGTAACAAATCCTTTCTGTCTCCTACTTAGCAGAATACGTCAAGTCTGAGTATTCTTTAAAAATAAAAATTAGGCAAGCACTTCTAAAGTGTGAAACTTCATAAAAGCAATTTGAAATGCAGTCTACAGAGATAAAGATGGCAGAGAGGTTTAAACAGTGCTCTGAGAGTCCTCCTCAGGGAACCTCTTTGGCTCGGAGGCTGTCCATCATTAACATTGTTGACAATTCAGTTTTATTCTAGATCCAATCTGTATAAAATTTCCAGGATTGCAGATGAAACATGACGAAGGTATCAAACACACCAACTAGGCTCTACCATCAAAACACAGAGATGAGTTTTTATCTAACACCACCAGCTAAACAACAACACAGCCAAGTGTGTGTGGTCGGTCAAGCTTAGAATTTCTGTATCTGGTACACTCAGGCCAGGGACTGACAGCTCAAGGCTGACCTGGGCAACTGAGTGAGAAGGTGCCTCAGAAGGCCACAAGCTAACCAGCCAACCAAATAAATTACCAAACAAACAGAAAGCAGCAGTATAAAGGTCAACTTCTTTTTTGTTTTGTTTTTTTTCAAGACAGGGTTTCTCTGTGTAGCCTTGGCTGTCCTGGACTCACTTTGTAGACCAGACTGGCCTCGAACTCACATAGATCTGCCTGCCTCTGCCTCCCTCCTTGAGTGCTGGGATTTGCAGCCACTGTACCCGGCTATAAAGGTCAACTTCTTAATTATATTTTTGTGGAGCCTGGATCACACTCAGGGCCTTGGTGTGTGGTGGACAGGTATTCCACGGCTGAGTTACACGCATGGCTGGAATCTAAACTGCCAACATAAGCACTGATACTCGGCAAGACATTCTAACTTTCCCAATTAAGCTAAATATCTAGATATGCTTGGCCTAAATTAGAAGCAAAATAAACCAAACATAAATGACACAATATGAAAAAGACAAATATGCTAATTAGAGTCCCAAAATAAACTAAGAAAATGTAGCAGAAAGAGGTACTTGCAAAAATAATTACTAAAAGTTAGTGAAAGATGTAAACTTATAGTTCAAGAGAGTCAGCAAACACAATAAGAACACATGCTTTTCAAAAAGCCTAGGTATATCACATTTGAATTTGTAGAGATCAAATATTAAACAAAACAAAACAAAACTGAAAGCACCCAGAGAAAAACGACTTCAAAAGTTCCAGGTTTGCATCAGAAACTAGACAACAAAACAACAAAGGACATATTTTGGCTAGCCTGAATTGCTACCTCGACACAGCCTAGAATCATCTGAGAGAAGAGCCTCTGATAAGGAACTGTCTGAATCCGACTGGCTTGCGCCATGTCTGTGGGCAGCTGTCTTACTATGTGACATGGGCGGGGCTGGCCCACTGTGGGTGTCACCTCCCCTAGGAAGCTCATCTGGAGCGGTGTGAGAAACAAGCCCGCCCAGCATGGATCTGTGAGGCAGCCAGCAGGCGTGGCCCTCCACTTTCTACTCCCACTTCCTGCTTGAGTCCCCACCCTGCTTCAGGGACTGACTGAAATCTGTGAGGTGGTATGAATCTTTTCCTCCCCGAGCTGCTTTTGGTCCAAGTGTTATGCCACAGCCACAGAGTGAAAGCAGAACGGGAAGTGGGCAGCACGTGAGGTACTGAAGGAGGATGCTTGTCACTGCAGAGCATTACACTAAGTGTGTGCTGCAGGGAGGAAGACCCCATCAGTCTCTATGGCTGCTTTACCGAACTACCAACAAGTGAATCTAGACATAACTTGATTAATCTTGGTTCTGTGGAGAACAAGCCATTTTCTTTCTACCTGCACTTGTGGGGCCATGGCCCCTGTGCTCATCTTTAAAGGCAGCAATTTCCCATTCTACTGCATCAGTCTTCACCTCTGAGAGACCGCTGTGCTTCGGCTGTGCCCATCTCCATACTATTGTCCCAGGGAGAATTGCACGCCCGCCAGGAAGCACTCACTTACCTGCTTAGCAATCGCTTTGCTGTCTAGCTTGTTATAGACCTTCCGGATTCTTGCCACCGTTAGGGAGGACACGGAGAGCGCGTACAGGCCAAAGGACACCTTCTCCTCTGCAACCAGCGAGACAGGGGATGGGATGACACCTTCAGACTTGGCGTCTTTGCCTTCAAAAGAAGAAAAATTCTTCTCACACACGTCACGTTTCTCCATCCTCAGAACAAAGTGCTTATTCTTGCTGTCATTCTTGCCTAAGTGGACTTAAATCTTTTGTAAAGTGAAAAGGACAGCCATATTTGGAAGCCATTTTCCTTCATTTCTCAATCTTGTCTGGGTGTCTGAGTACAGCCCAGGGGAGGCCTTGCCAGTCACACATGCACATTGTTTTACTCTTACAGCGCCTCTGCATACGGCCAACTGCAGAGGAAGCAAAAGAATGTTGTTGGCATCCAACCAGCCAGCAGACACTTGCTTCTACACTGACAGGGACGAAAATGTCCACAGCGCGGGGACTGGCTCCGCTCTCATCAAGCGCTCTCGAACACAGCTCCCACATGTCTCAGGACAATACAGGACAATACAAAGAACATATATTTTGGAATCTCACTCTACTACTTAAAATCTACGTGGGAAACCTACTTTTCTGGCTCTGTCTCAGTTTATAAACTGATGAAACGAGAGAGATAATGGCAGGCCCGAACACTGTTTTGAGATAAACAAGCATGAGGAGGAGTGGGAGCAGATAGGCCCTTTGGGCGTAATCACTGACTAGCACATGCTAAGTTTTCAGTGTCAGCTGGTCCGACAGTCTGTACATCAACGCTGAGTGAACAGGCGGGGTTCTCAATCGTCATCAGCTGACTAGCATTCAGAATGTATTTGTCGCATTGTCTCTGAGACCACAAGTGGAATGAGAACAAGAAAAAGTCGGCAGATGTGAAACATCTGCATTGCACAAATAAACTGTAGCCAACATCAGTTCCTTTATTCTGTATTTCTTCAGAAAAAAAGCGATTTTCAAAAAACAAACTATTAGGAGTAACAGCTTTAACCTTGAGACCATGTCTGTGATTACTAGACCCACTCGCTCCTTTAACAACATTTAGGTATTTTCAAACACGCCAAGTAATGGAAGTTACAGAAGGAAAACAGCATTGGAGCTGTCGTCTCCCGGTGTAAATACTCTCACCTTTAATCCAAGAAGAAAACCTGGAAAATTCACTAGCGAACAGATAATGAGTGAGAAAAGTACAGTGTGGCCGTGGGGCAGAGCGTGATATCTGATTTGATATCTCTTTATTTGCAGTGCCGAGAAGTGAACACAGGGCCACACCCCCTGGCGAAGCACTCTTAACCCTGAGCTGTCTCCTCAACCCGCAGAGAACATCTTCAAGAGGAGTGATCAGTAAAGCTATCCTGAAGAAAAGGAGTGGAAAAAGCTCTTTCCCAGCCAAACAGATGCAGCCATGCTGCAGGACCTATGCCCTGCACAGCGTCGGGCACCGCCAGTGTACTCACATGGCATGCAGACGGCCTGAAAACTTCCAACGTAATTTGGTCCAAGTTCATAAATCGTCGTAACGCTGGAAGGAGGTAAAACTTCTTCTAGGAAATGGGTGGGTCCCAGGCGCCAAACCAAGGAAGCGATCTGGCGCTGCGCGGGCGGGGTTCCGATGTAGGCATAGACTGTACTCAGCACTGGGGGGTTTGCGGAGCCGGAGCCTCCAGGGGTGCCGTGGACGTAATGCAGCTGCAGGAGACACAAGTGTGCGGTGTGACAAACCTTGACGCCAGGAGTAACTACTTTATTCTATGTATTCCATCATCTCAGCACCAGCTGAGGAGCACAAGAGCAAGGCCCTAGGGCCTGTGACTGTGCGCGACTGTGGCAGTTTAAGACCCGCCGCCAGTTCTCACAGGGTAAGTTACAGCTAGAAATGACAACAAACACAGGGGCCCTGTCACTTCGCCACTACACTCATCAAATCGGTGATGCTGTAAAACCACTTTCGATGCGAGTCTGCTAATTAGAAAAGTATCTTAAATAGTAGAAAAGCAAAACCTGTAATTTATATGCACATATAAGATAGGCATGGTTGGCTGACATTCCTAGAGTTGAAAATGCTTTTATTTACTGATGAGACACCTTAATTGTCAATAAGCCCATTCTAAATAAATACATACTTAGGTAGGGTCTGAGACGAGACACTGGGCTACCGCCTGCAGAGGCAACTTGTCACAAGTGAGCGACACTTCCACTGATCTGTTTCTTCAAGACATCAGCCAACTTCGAATTACACCTGTTATTCTACATATATTAAAGAATTGTCGCAGTGTTGTTGCAAAGATGCTGCTGAAGATGGATATGTATACACTGTCTCCTGACTCAGTACATACATGTATGTGTATGTATGTATCTATATAATGATGATATGTACCCAATATTTTTATTTTCTATGTACATAAGAAGCCAACCACTGGAGAATCCAGAGACTCATGGCAAATGCCTAATGAACACAGAGAAATCAATGGATACTGCAATGGGACAGCTTAGCATTTACCTTAACATAGACTGTCACAATAAAACATCACTGCAGGTCAGGAAACACGCAAGGAAGCTGCAGTTTTCACACAAAAAGACCAATTTACTTTAGTTATTCTTTCAAGTAATATCAGTGTAAGCTGGACGCTGTCTATAGAAAGTAAGTACAGTGTACAGCCCGGCCCAGAGTGCTGAGGACAGGAAGTGCTTCAGACAGACTCTTCCAGACTCTGGATCACCTGCGCCAACTCCCCTACTCGGAAAATGTAAAAGTCACTTTGAAATATGCTTTGTGTGTGTGTGTGTGTGTGTGTGTATGTATGTGTGTGTGATGCTGACATACACAAGGCTTTAGATTTGAATACTTTGAAGTTTAGGTTCGAAGACATTTCAGCGGTAAAAACAACATCTTCACTAATAAAAGTGAGTCCTTAGTACTTCCTCCCAGCTGCTCCCAAACACTAGGGTAAGGCACTCACTCTTGAGTGATGCTTATCCCCATTCCTTCAGCAAGGAAGGCAGGGAGACAGCTTAGCAAATCGAGTGTCCAGTTACACACCATGAGAACCCGACCTGGGTTCTCCGTACCCTGATAAAAACATGCGCTCCCTTCCCCACCCCCACCCTGCCCCCACCACACCATTGTCTTCTCTGCTGTGTGTCCGGAGGCAGAGCGCTCACCTTCACAGTGCTGACCAGCTGCCCGTCCACGTAGAGGGCCGCCGTGCTGTTCTTCAGCATGCCCTTGCTCATGAGCAGAACCAGGTGGTGCCACTGTCCTTCCACGATCAGGTCCCCACAGCGGAAGCGGGCACAGCACGGGAGGATCTCGTAGAAGGAGGACTCCTCGCTGAAGTCATCAGCTACACAGGGCAGAGGGGAAGGATGTCAGGGCTCACCCTCACTGCCCCCGTGCCAAGCTCTGGAGCTCACCAGTGCCACCCCGGTGCCAAGCACTGGCTTCCTGTGAGGTCTGCGTGCCCAGGTGACCTCCAGGGCCAGCACCTGCTCCCGATGGCTACTCACACAGTGCTGAGAAAAGTAAGATACAGGAGAGGGAGGGAGGGAGGAAGGGAATGAGGGAGGGAGGGAGGGAGGGAGGGAGGAAGAGAGAGAGAGAGAGAGAGAGAGAGAGAGAGAGCGCGCGAGCGAGCACCTTCTCCTTCTCTTAGTCCTCGGTTGCTTGTTTCTGAGATTGTAACTTAATGACATTACTCCCTCCCCTTTCTTCCTCTAAACCCTCCCACCCCAGGTCCTTCCCATCTCTACACTCAGGAAACTGTGAGGAATAAAGTCTGAGTAACAAGAACAGAAAGAAACAACAAGGCTGTATTAACTTCATTTTCATCTAACTGAAAATTAATCCACTGTCGTCTGTTCTGTTTGTTGCTGTTGGTGGTACTCGGAATCACATCCAGAACCTAGAACATGTGAGCATGTGTTTCGCCACTGAGGGACAACAGTCCTACCCTGTCTCACTGTAGCTCGGCAGCAACAGTGACAGGCAGATGGCAAAACACACTGAAGAGAGCCCATCAAGGAGCTAACACAAACCATAACCACACAACTTAATGCACAAAGTAAATACATTTGAAAGTAAAATTACAATTACATGAAAGAACTATCAATAAAATGCCAATTTTTCTTTGGGCTATCAAGAAAGCTATTATAGTAAACACCAGATTGTATTTCAGAATGAGAATTCCTTGAAGAATTAGCATACTATGGATACAAAATCCACAGTGTGATGTAAAGCTGGAGCAGAGGCAGAGGCAGTCAGATCAATGTGAGTTCGAGGCCAGTCTGGTCTATAAAGCAAGGCCAGGACAGCCAAGGCTACTCAGAGAAACCATGTCTGGAAAAACCAAAAACCAAAAATAAACAAATAAATGCAGGTACCACTATGTGTGTAGAAATATAAAATATAAGCACCATACTTTGGGCACAGAATTATAAAATGATTTTCATGGTTCCTGGGGTAAAGTGGCCTTAAGAAAAAAAAAAGAGAGAGAGAGAGAAAGAAAAAGAAGCAATGGTGATTTTTATACCCCGGCCCCCAGAACAGACTGACTACAAAGACCAAAGAACATTAAATCTGAAGGGAAGACGCAAAATCAAAGGGGATGGAGAAAAGGGTGGGGCAGACAGTGAGTGACAAGGCACCCCAGAAGGTCAGGCCAGAAAAGGTCTAAATGAGGAAGAACACAAAAGCCAAATACCACTGGAGGGCAAACAGAGGGCGGCAGGAAAAGGAGAGCTGTATTCATCTGGTTACAACTCACGGAAGCCTTCCGCTTCAGAAACAGATCCTCAGCCCTGAGAATTGTGAAGTAATCACACGGGCACTCTGTCCTGTGAGGCACCATGAGAGACCTTCTGATTAAATGCAGAGGCTGATATAAATATCCCATCAGTATTTACCATCAACTACATATCAATCAATGAAATGTTTTGGTTAAAAGAACAAAAGTTAGATGACAAAAATTCTTTTGTATATAACTTTTATATTCAGAACAAAGAAAACTGAGTAATCTGGGGTTTATGTTTACGAACTGTTGGGAGGACCTTCCCAAATGCCTGAGTCGGCACTTCTCAAAAATTTCATACAGCATATAAGTCTATAGCCTGTTCTATGCTATCCTAATTAAAACTACAGAGGATTATCATTTTGAACTTAGAAATGAAGACAATTCTGATGAACTCTTCACTTACAGAATCAGAAGAGAGCACAAACAGACTGGTACTGACCATAACTTTGGAGCAGCTCCTCCTTCGTGGAAACAATCAAGGACCGGTCCTTTGCAGACAGGACTATGGCAAGGCACACATAATGCTGCTCGGATGAATTTGCCCGCCGCACAACAGTGAGCAGCCTGACGGGGTGGTTGTTTGGGGGGGAGCTGAAGTGCTCGATGCAGAACCAGCAGGAATAGCTTAGGCCCGAAGGAGGAGGGAAGAACCGCTCACCTGGAGTGAAGGAGAAAGCCAATGAGAGCTAACTGCGGTGCACATCCCTGTTTGTAAAGCAGGCGATGACAGCACCTACACTGTTAGCAAAAAGATCTACTGGAAAAGGGATGACATTTACCGGAACCAATGCCACTGACCACGGCCCCATCAGTAAGACCTGTTGTGACAGCATTGTTGGTAGGGGCATTATGGGGAGCCAAGCTGGGCAGAAACAGGCAGCTAGGAAAGAAAACACATCTGGGTTAGAGGTCCACTCTGTCTAAGCACAATGGTCTTGCAAAACTGAAATAAACGGCTGAAGTACAACTGTGTAACTGTTGCTAGCGATCAGAGATTATCGGATACATCCAGGGAAAGCAAAGCCTTTCCTGCCTTTTAATAACTCGAGAACATCACATGATGAACTTAAAAACTTGTAACAGTATCATTTACACTTTAAATTATTAAAAAATTTTGGTTAAATTTACATATGCAAAAAGCATACATTCTTCTTTTTAAAATGTAATTTATTTATTTTTATATTAATCACAGGTTAGGTACTTTGCATCCCAGGTGTAGCCCCCTGCCTCATTCCCTCCCACTCTCTCCATCCCTCCCCGCCCCTCCAAGTCCACCAACAGGGGAGGACCTCCTCCCCTTCCATCCGACCCCAGTTCATCTTGTCTCGTCAGGGCTGGCTGCAATGTCCTCCCCTGGGATCTAGCCAGTCTGTCACTCCCCAGCTTGTATGGGGGAGGGTCAAAGAGCCAGCCATTGAGTTCATGACAGAAACATCCCTGTTCCCTTTACTAGGGTCTTCAGTTGGACACCGAGCTACCATGGGCTACATCTGAGCGGGGGTTCTAGGCCATATCCATACATGATCCTTGGTTGGAGAAACTGTCTTGTATAAGACCCCTGTGCCTGCTCAGTTTGGTCTTTGTGGAGCTCTTGTTCTCCCCAAGTCTTACTAACTTCCCCTATTTTTATTATTATTTCTCGCCCTCTGCTGAAGGCTTGATTGTGAGTCTTAATATCTGCTTTGATACATTGCTATATTGATTCTTTCAGAGGCCCTCTTTGGTATGCTCCTGTCCTGTTGCTTGTTTTATCCTCTATTCGATGTCCACCCTATTTGTTCATCTAAATGGGCATTGATCATACCAACCTGGGTCCTCCTTCTTGTATATCCTCTCTAGGTGTATAGATTTCAGCATGACCTTCCTATCCTATAGGTCT
>CM053743.1:13170848-13195956 GCA_028658305.1 Pachyuromys duprasi | reverse complement strand
AGGGACATCTGGGTTGTTTCCAGGTTCTGGCTATTACAAATAAAGCAGCTATGAAAAGAGTTGAGCAAATGTCCTTGTTGTGTACTTGAACATCTTTTGGATATATGTCTAAGAGTGGTATAGCTGAGTCTTGAGGGATCACTATTCCTAATTGTCTAAGAAAGCCAAATTGATTTCCAGAGTGGTTGTACAAGTTTGCATTCCCACCAGCAATGGAGGAGGGGTTCCTCTTTCTCCACAACCTCTCCAGCATGCGTTGTCACTTGAGTTTTTGATCTTAGCCATTCTGGTGGGTGTAAGGTGAAATCTCAGGGTCATTTTGATTTGCATCTCCCTGATGGCTAAGGACGTTGTGCATTTCTTTAAGTGTTTTTCTGAAAAGCATACATTCTTAATGAACACTTGAGTAATTTCATAATCACAGGGGAAAAAAAATCTCCCCGCAACACTATGTCACAGGAAAGCCCTGGGCATATCTGTGGGTGCTCTGACCAAGCGGACTCAATGGAGCCTTCGCTGCAGCCTCTCTGGCCGCAGCGGTCTCCCGGTATTTAAGGTATCCCATGTGATATCATGGCACTGAGTAGTCATACAGTTGATGCCACTGTCCTCGACAGTCTGCAGACAACATGAGAGAGCCCAATCAGAGCTCTGCATCTCGTTCTACCTGTGATCTCCTCTCACTTAGACCAGGGGTTGGCTGACTTTGTGGAAAGGAGCCAGGTGAGACACCTAATTTGTGCAGGAAGCTTTCAACTAGGGTGGCAAGAGTCTAACAGAGAAGATCCATGAATGAGCTGGACATGACCCTGTAAAACCCCTTCATCCACAAGCACGCTTTAAAAAACCTTACCCAGCCATGGACCTTCAATTACAAATTCTATTATCATACCAACACAGTTAATATGATAAGTAATTCAAAAAGCTAAACACTGATATCTTAAAACAGCCTGCTCAAAGAACTGGAATCCCTTGAAAATACAGAGTAGAGTATGTATCAGAGCCTACCTTAACCCAGCAATTGAAATCCAAAGTCTATTTGTAAAGATCTAAACAAGGCTCAAGATAATGGTGCAAGGCCTGGCTACCTTGCGGTTTCCTTACCCAAAGCCTTCCAGGGATGTATCAAATTCAACAAAAGCTGGAGTAACAGATGAACCATGAAGTCTGATGTCATGAGGGGTTGTCATGGAGACAAGACACTTCACCCTGGTCAAGGGCACAGTGCTTCCTTCTGCAGACTTGACCAGACTTTTGCTTATCCGGTAATGGTTATCTTCATGTGAGCTGAAGACATTGTCAGAACCCAGACCTTCCAGAGAGGTGACCACACTGCCTGCGATCCAAAAATAAATCTCTTGGAAAAATACACTGAACTTTAAAATAATCCACCAGGTTGATTAATTTTTAGATGCTAGAATTTTCTAACACCATTTGTGCAGCTGCCATGTTGCATGTTCCCTTCCAGACGCGAAGAGCTCGCTTTCCTTTTGTGACTCACTATCAAAGCAACATGCACACAACAGAAGCATCAGATGCCAGAGTATTAGAAAGAAGAGAAGTGCCTGCAACCACTGCTTAACCCACCCCTGCAACGTAACTCCATCTCAGCTCAGGGGTGCGCTCTTATTTCTCAACAGTACTTCTCATCGTTTCTCTGTGAAAGGAAAGCCGTTTCTTCAATAAGTACCATAGCGGAAAGAAAGAAACTCTGCTATCTCAGAGATGAGCAGTGACACTCGCCTCTCCTGTCTTCCTCATCTCCTATATCCTGTATCCACCACGATAGAACATGGTCATAAAAACACTTGAGTTTAAGGATCCTACATGTGCACACGTGCTGATAAACAGCCCTGTCTTCCCAGGGTGCATCTCAAATGCAACGAAGGAAATGTTCACCCTGAGGATGAACCTCAGGGGTGCACAAGCTATTTCCCTTTCATGCATCTGATGCTGGTTCAGCCAAAGAGTGTTTTAATACTCTTACGGAGTAACTACTTTTCTCTCTATTCTTAACACAGAAAATTACAACTCAAATCTAAAGGAATGTGTAAAACACAAAAACGAACAAGAGTACATATAGAAGATGTCTATTAATTAATATAAAGAACTGTAACATATTCTGCCTTCCCATGACACCATGCTGAACTCCAAAGACCTTAAGTTTCCATAACACAACACTCAATATCTGGTGATGATCAGTAGCAGGGAGCAACGGCTGAAGATTGGTAATGCAACTTCAGAACTTTCATCTCAAAACGGAAGGGAACGATCGTGGCATGCATTATCAAATGTAGCATTGGTGGTGGTGGGGGGGGCTGTCTTAGTGATAGAGCAGCAGCCAAGCCTGGGCGAGGGCCTTTGATCCATCTCCAGCACATCAAAACCCAGAGGACAGAAAACACAAACCGAGGAAAGGTAGTCACGCGGACTTTCTAAGAATCACCGTGCATGCTGTCCTAGCATTGTCATCCTCAAGGCCAGGGTTTCCACCTTCTCAGCCTTCCCACCAAGGCTGACAGTGACCCAAAAGGAATCGCCATAAAACCACACAAGTGACCACGGAAGGAAATCCGAAAGCCATGGGATTAATCATGGGATACAATCCAGAGCAGCTGCGCTCTCCCAGGACCCTTCCCACTAGTTCTGGCTGGATGGTGCCTGTCCATGACCCGACAGACTAGTGGGCAGTGTCTGCATCTGCTTGCTTACTCCCTGGGTCATTTTTCTTCTCTCTGCTCAGTGTGACATCTCCTTGGAGGCTACTCAGCAAATCTGCCATAGCTGTCTAGGAGACTACACCTCCCTTGCCCTCCTCATCCCACTATTGATCCCATTCTGTCTGTTCTGTGCTGGATGAGTTGTTTTCTTCCTGTGAACAATCAACAGGGCACCTACCCTCCAATCACAGGACACCTGACACCAGAAGCCACCTGGCTTCCCCTCTTTCCCTTTCAGGCCCAATCTTATTTTTGTTGTGATTTCTAATTTCCCACCCTCTAGGTACCCTGCGCCATTTAAACATTCAAAGGTCAGTGGGGAAAGAGAGTGTGGCTCCCGGAGATAAAGGTGCTCCTCCTCCACGCGAGGGGCTAATCTGCTGGTTTCTTTTCAATTAAAAACTCTGATAAATATCCACCACCACACGGATTTCATTAACAAAATAAACCACGGCACAGAATTTCAAAACTCAGCTTACTTCTCATCTCCGGTTCATAGCTCAGTGAACTTGGTTTGTGAACCCTATATTGTTTCAGCAGCTTTTTGTCCCAGGCACCACAATTCAAAGGGCTTGCCAAACGCAGAAACTCCCTAAAGGAGAGAAAGAAAAGTTAATCCTTGACTGAGGATATTCTAGAACAAGACACCACATCAAGGGATTCGGTGAGGCAGAATGAATGATAGAGTAGTTACCACACAAAAGAAAGTTATTATGAAGCTATGGTGAAGTTAACTGAAGATTCTACTCACCACACACCTGTCCATCTGCCGTGCACACCAGAGGGCCGCACTCCCGTGCATCACCCACTCCCCAGTACCACTGAAATGTTTGGATTCTTCTCATTTACTTTGCTTTCTACACTCATAAAATCCCCAAATCACGCTGTACCTGCTTCCTAAAACTGTCCCTGACATGTCCCTTCGTCTTCAGTCCTCTAACACTACCCCGACTCACCACCCGGTCGTTGTATCCTAGAAGCATCTTTACCACTCCCACCTTGTCCCAACACAATCTGCTCATCAGTGCCATTCAAAGTTCCAATCTGCAGACTGTCACTGCCTAGCTCAAGACTTCAGTGGCTGCTCATGCCCGGCATGTGGCAGCTCGGCTGCCCAGAACGCTGGAAGGCCACAGGTGACATGAAATCTACCCTCTAGTCCAGCTTCATTGCACCCACTTTCACCGCACCCACAAATGTGACTTGTTCGTTTCACAGGAGTATGGTACTGTTTACTAGACCATAACGTCTGACTTTCTCACTGCAGAGAGCTTCCATCCCTCTGGATTTAACCTGGTTAACTGCCTTCCATCTTCTACTTCTAAACTGCCATTCCTAAATAACACTGCTCTTAGAGAATATACTACACAGTATTTAATTTCCTGCTTCTGTGATAAAGCTCCTTACATTATCTGGTTACTGGTGTTTTCTTATGCCTCAGAGGAAGGGTTCAACCAATAGCGTATAGTAACAGGTAAACAAGATCCCACACCTACAACAGTTACACATAAGCCACTTCTGTTCCTATTTTAATAGAAAGTGTAGAGTGTTACATGGGCTAGGAGCATGGCCTCCTGGATGTGGTGCCGAGAGCACTCTCTTAGAGTCACACAGTAGGCTTCCTTCGCAGCCTGTCACGTAAGGCACCATGTCATCGGATACAACACTGTCTTGCTCATGCTTACGTTGAGTATTTTTCTTTTTAATTTTAATTTTACTTTTAGTAATTACACTTTATTCACTTTGTATTCCAGCTGAGGCCCCCTCCCCATCCCCTCTTAATCCTCCCCTCCCTCCCTCTTCTTTTCCTATGTCCCTCGAGTATTTTTCTTAATCGACAATAACTTCAGAATGGGCACAAAAAGTCACAAATAGCATCTCAACCATTTTTTTTTTTGAAACGCTTTTAAGTTGCATGATAACAGTACTTCAACACAAGAACAGAATAATCAGGGAGAAGTGTACGGTCTTGGAACAATAAGCTACAGGTATATGTTTAAAAGAAGAAACAATGGACCATATTCCTAGATCCATTTGGCTATCTGATTTCAAAGAAACAGAAGTGTTTAAAAAAAAAAACTATTTTAGTTTTATGTGCCTGGGTATTGGGCCTCTATGTGCTTGGTGTCCACAGAAGCCAGAAGACAGCAAACACACACACAAACACACACATCTACATGCACATACACATGCACAGACAAACACATATATACAATTTTGAGTGATTCACAAACTGCAGTATGTTCACACCATAGAATATTATTCAACAATACATAGGAGCAAACGAATGATCTACATTAAACTCATGTGCATCTTAAGAGCATTATAATAATAAAAATTATCAATCTATAAATATCACATATCATAGAGTGTGTGTGCAAACAAAACATTTTCAAGAGGGCAACATTATGGAGCCGGAAAGCAGAGCATTGGTGTACACAGGATGGTGGGAGGGCAGGAGTACGTGGGACAAGGAGACCACAGGCAAGACACCCACAGCATCTTGAACTGTGCAGTGGTGACGTAAAATACATCTGGTACCTGCCTATATCCCAGCACCCAGGATGCTGCTACAAAAGGATTGCAGGCAACAAATGGCCTGCACTATCTAAATGCTCATCTCCTAAAAAGGAGGTACCCATACATCGATACCCAAAAGAAGAATTAAATGTCTATGTATGTAAATGATATGATGTCAATTTCCTGTTGATAGTGAGGTACACTGACAGAAGATGAGACCAGAGGAGAAAACTGGGCGAGAGAGACTGTAAAAATAGAATTACTTTAAAAAGCGCTCTAACTACAAAACACCTTTAAATATAAAGTAAATTTAATTAAATACAAAGGAATTCTTATTCTTATGAAGCATGGTATTATTTTAAAAGAAAATGAGCTTTCTAGATTCAAGGGGAAAAATCATCCACAGACAAAAATGCTGTTAGTAAAGCCCCTCCTGCACACCCCTCTCTCTCTCTCTCTGTCTATAAAGACAAGGTGCCCACCATGATGTGCCAATTTGGCCTTAACCCACAATCCTCCTGCCTTGCATCATGAGTGACAGGTCTGGAACTGTGGCACATCTAAACAGTCTGCCCATTCCAGTTGTGCCACAACCAGAACATAGTTGAGCGTATATTCAAGTCCATGAAAGAAAACCTGTTACTTCTTGTGGTCCTGGGAACTGAACCTAAGACTTTTCTGCATGCCAGGCAAGCATGCTCCCGCTAAGCCACACCCTCAGGCTCCACTCACTTTTCCTTGTGAGACAGCGTGGCACTAAATTGCCCAGACTATCACCGCCAGCCAGGCCAGCATTTGTGATTCCCCTGCTCCAGCTTCCTGGGTATCCGAGACCTCAGGCCTTCACCACCCTCGGCTCACACACAGACACTCTGGGAACTGCCTTTACTTAGGCAAATCCCAAGACGAATCTACTAACCTCAGCACCATGGGCTCCAAGGCCTGGGAGGCCAAGCGTTCAAACATGCGCTGCAGGGGTGGGTGGAGCGTGTGGTCCTCGTCGGCCAGCGCAGCGCTGCACCTCTGCAGCAGCCGTGCGTGAAGACCAGCTTCACACATGACTTGCTGGTTTCTCTCTGTGTGCACCAGCGATTGCAAAACATTGGCCACGGCAAGTTGAAGGTCCAAAGCATGCTAAAGTTAACAAAGAGATACATGACCCTGGGCATCCTTAGTGAGGAGGGAAGCACCACTTGTAGAATGAGGTTTTAGTTACTTGAAAACACATTCACATAAATTAGCTCAAAGCAATAAACATAGCAATTCACGAAGAAGGTGAGGCAGAAATCTTTAGTTTTGATTTTGCTCCAATCACTTTTGTCTGAATTTCTATTCTCCTTGAGGTCTCTGAGTAACACAAATGATGGTTCTACTTCCATAGAACCAGTAGGCGTGACGTCCCCTTTCCTTTTTAAGGTGGGGCTTCACTACATAGCCAAGAACTCACCACACAGACCAGGCTGGCCAAGAACTCAGAGGCTGGATTTGCTTGGCCTTTCCAGCACTGGGATTAAAGCTGTGTGCCGCCAGACATAGGGGGTCAAGTCTTTTTCATGGTAGTAGCTAACTAGCTTTAAGGAAGCTCATCATTCACACTTGTGACACTGTGGGGCTTAGAAGCCATACAACATTTTAACAAAAATAGTCGGCCCAACTCTAAGCAACCCAAACTTTTGAGTGCCCCAGGACAGAACAGATAAGGCGGCCCACTGTGGTATCTATAGGCAGTTTTCCTTCCGGATCACCTCTCTGCCATTGCCACCACTGAGCAGGATTTACAAGGGGAAACAGAGAGTCTCGCACCAGAAGCAACCACCTGGGCCCTAGTGGAAACAAACTGTATTCAAGAACGTAGCTGCTGTCTGGAAGGCAGGGCTCAAACAGGGATTTCCTAGCTGGGTGTGATGGGTCAGCAACACTGCATGCTCTCCCTAGCCCTTACTCCTCAGGTAAACACACTTTCCTTTCGTTCACTAAGCAGGAAGAGAGCTTACTTCCGGCTGTGCCACAGAGCCCACGGAGGCCAGGAGGTCCAGCATGGCCAACATGGCCCCAGGGTGGATAATGACAGCGTCAGAACTCTGTAGCGGCGAACTTGTCACGTGAGGTTTCAGGTCCGAGATGCTTTTTGCAGGATACACAGGGGGAGTTGAAACGCAATGAAATGCATGCCTACAATAAAAAAAAAAAATGCTTATTTAGAATCTGCTTAAAGTCACATTCATAGTTCATTTTCTTCATCCCCTGTTACTTTTAATCACTGATAAGCAAAGAAGCCTTGAAATTCAGGGAGTTGCAAAAGACCTGACAGGTGAGGCTTAAAAAAGCAAAATGATCTATCACCATCTCCCCGAGTTACACGGAGGCAGGTTATCAATTCCTGGCTCCTATCTACTATGGTACTATTTACTCGTTGGGTCTGTTTCCTTAAACACTGGCACACGTGCCAGAAGAATTTTAAAAAGCAGGTGAAGGAGTGATTCACAACTCGAAGAAGATAGCGGTTTAGATAATATGTCACAAAGTGAAATCACTCGATCAGATGCTTTAGAATCTGATTAAAACTAAAAGCTGTGTGGCTTTAATCTTGACCCCATGGCAACAGAATCCTGAGCTAAGGAGATGTAAGTGGTGGACTCTGGCAGAAGCGACTGACCGTGGGAGCGCTGGCTCAACCGAGAACTACATTCGTATCAGGGCGTCTCTCTGCTCTACATTCAGCCTCGTGGACTGAGAAGGCATGTTTTAGACAACAAGTTTCTATCAGCAGGAGAGTCAAGCCATTCCTGGACTGTGCACATTCCCTTTCTCAATGGTCTCCTTCTACCTCATGTTATCCTCATGTACAACTCATGAGAGCACACAGCCTGTGGGTGTCCCTGCTCGTGTGTGTGTGTGTGTGTGTGTGTGTGTGTGTCTGCGCACGCACGCGCGTCTCAGGCGACCTCGGCAGAGCTCTGTGCTGCTGCAGCTCCCCTGCGCAAGCAGCTTGGCAGCAGGTGCCTTACACTAGTGACTTAGTGCAAGAACTGGCACTGCCATGTTCTCAAAGATGTGCTATTCCTATCCTAGGAAGGCATTCAGCTGCACACGTGTTCTTGTTTGTTTAAGCCAGCGATCCTGCACCCATTCATGGTTTCACGCTCTGGATCTGGCTGATTTACATCCAGAAAGATGTAACTTCTAAACTTATCAAGAGAGATTTCTAGCCTGGAAAGATGGCTGAACAATTAAGAGCTCTTGCAGAGGACCCAGGTTCAATTCCCAGCACCCACATGGCAGCTCACAACTGTCTGTAACTACACTTGCAAGGACCTGACACCCTCTTCTGGCCTCTCTGGGCACCAGGCACTGTAGCCAGCACACTCACAAACACACAAACAAGACGCTCATACACATAAAATGAACATAATTCTGAAGAAAAAAAAGGAACGATATCTAAGCACATCTTACTAATGGGTAGCTGCCTTGTATTTGTTCCGTTAATTCCTTTTTATCCATTTTTATGGATAAAAACATTTTTATCCATCTAGGAAAAAAAAAAGATTTACACTTTCTCTACAGTGTAACAGGGATCCCCAGCCACTGAAAAAAAAATGAAAATTAAAAAAACTTCATAGGAAGTATTTTCATTGTAAATAAAAGCAAATAAACTGTGATGAAAACAGATTTCAGTTGAACATTTTACATACAGACCTTCCTTTAAAACTTATTTCTGAATTAACAGTTTACCTCAAATTTTAACTTAGATCATGGTCAAGCTCAGGAAGACCTTTTTGCCTTCACTAATAGATAAATACTATAGTGGCATGCTTTAAGAACGTTGTGTGACAATACTGTCATAATCAGATGGTTTTCAAACCAGAAAAAATTTTAAACATTGTTTAAAACATGAACATTTTTTTAATTCCCTAAAATTAGGTGCATTTTTACCAAGTATTAGGTACGACCAATTTTTAATTATGGGTTTTAGTAAGCTTGTTAAATAGTTAATTCATAAGCAAGACCTGTTTGCAAAGGAAATAAAATGACATCTCAAACATCAGCTAATATAAATGATGTAGTCATCTGTAATTATTAGAAATTGATACTTAACACTCCAATTTAAATTCGCATACAGTTATGTTTCATTGGCTTCTCTTGGTGATACCTACCCACCTACACACTAAAGCCCTACGGCATCTCAAGGCATAGGCATGCATGCAGTAACTAGTGGCTGCAGCCTCCCCTCAGGTCTATTTTGAACAGTTTAGACTAGTTTATGTCTTGTTTCTCATCTCACCACTGCTCAGCTGCAGCTTTGTTCTAGTATTTCCCTGAAATTATAAGAAAGGAAAAGTCACATGTTTTAATTTCCCGAACATGAGGCTGGCTAGTTCTTTCCATTTCAAAAACAGAGAAGAACTCAGCCTTTACAGGGAAGACAGGAGACAGAAGTGCAACCTTCTTTAGTGTCAGAATGTCCCACGTATCATGAACACAGACAAGGCTGATCTGCTGGCTGCCAGCAGACCCCACATGCGCTGCCAAAGGAAAAGATGCCCACGAGCTGATGTCATTTGTTGAGAAGTTCTAGAAATCGGACGTGACTGTAATTCTAATTTCAAAACATACTCAACATGCTATATGTGAACGTGTGAACAAATACGCTGTTATTTGCTTGATCACAACTCAGGAGGATGTGGCCTGACCTATATGGCAGCCTGTAGGTGTTGGCATGGGGGCTGGGGGCCTGGCTTGGTGGAGGGTGCTGTCCGAGCATGAAGTGGCAGTAGGGGTGAGGCAACACTGACCGAGCAGGACAGCGTGGGCGGCCACTGGCCTGTAAGACTGCTGGGGAACACACGGGGGTCAGAGCTCCTCACACACCCTCTGACAGTTTTCCTTTACATCAAACCCCGGCATCTCCGGAGACAGCTGCGCTGCAGACGATGAAAACACATCTCTGATTTGAAGATGAGGAGAACTCTATATGGACCCATTTTCTGTCAGATAGCATTTAAAGAAGCCACTCTTCAAGAATTTTATTTTTTAAAGTAAACATACTCTTTGGACTGTTCATTTCTAGTCTGGGAGTTCCAGTGAATACATACAAGGACTAAATGTTTTGGAACACAGCAAACTGTAGGCCTTTATCATTTATGATATGGTCATTTTAAAATCGGGAGTTTTAGTAACTTTAATTACCTCATAAGTTTAATGCTTTTCTTAACGTTTACTAAGTTTTTGAGATCATAAGCCCACCATCCTCAAACTTAAATGTCTTTACCACACTCAATTTGCCACAGAAAGCTGTACCGGGTTAACTGGAATTTATCTAATTTATGGCTTCTTGAATTAAGCTCAACCTTGGAAGAGAAAATAACTTGGTATCTACAGAGGCCTGTTTACTCATATACCACACACACACACACACACACACACACACAGACATTTGAGGTTACAGATGTATTGAACAATGCTGAATTTATTTAAAACTACTCATGATTAATTGTATGGGACATAAGCCCCAGCATAAATTTAAGACAAAAACAATTGTATCCTCACATCTCAATGTCTACTGCTGTAGGTGTTTAGTGGGCCCTGGGTGTCCTCCAGGGATTAGTTCCTAAACCCTCTGCTGAGCCACCTCCACGATGCTCGTTTCACATATCAAATGGGTATAATTGTTATAATACAGGCACATTCTCTTACCTAAATTATTTATCAAACCAAACAGCATCTAAATAGTTCTTAGACTATACTGCTCAGGCAATAAGATGGAAAGGCTCGTATGCACTCAATACAAACCAGATTTTCAATCTGAGATTGTTGAAACTTGCTGACACAGAAATAAAATACAGAACGAGTGTTACTGTTGACCCATTACCCACAGTTATATTTGTCTTGGAATCTGAACAACCGTCATTAGGAGAAAAAGCACAATAATGGATTCTCGTTCATTCTTCTCAAGCCCCAACTGGAGGCGTTTGTGTAAGAGTTAAGGACTCACAGGTAGGGACACGTGGTGCCAACTGCACAGACCAATCATGTGAGGTACAGGTTGTGCATAGAGAATCTGAAATGGATCCTAACTCTTCTTGGCCAATCAACTGCTGGCTTTCTTTCTTTTTTTTTTTTAATTTATAAAATTTAGATGTGCAATGACCAGGATCAGCTAATGTATTTCCATGGAATATGAATGTAAAGACTTCAGCAAGCTTTTTTTTTTTTCTTCTCTTTTTAAAAACTTGGCTTTGACACCTGCCTCGTATTTCAACTAGTTAAACCTGACCGTCCGGGGCTGTGAAGTTCACTTTGTAACAACAGTAAAACCAAGAATGACCCCAACAACACCTAATGAGGAAAGCAGCCTACTCAGAGAAGCACCAAGGCCACACTGGCTGTTTATCTTTACAGGAATGGTGTGTTTGGACACTGCAGGAGCGCAGCAGTTGGCAGGGAACCCAGTGCAGTGTAGGGTGGTCTAGGAGAGGCCCTTCCACAGTTTCTCTGCGCAGCTTCCTGGTGCGTGAGGAGCGTGGTACGCTGGCTTGTGTGTGCAGGAGCAAGGGCCACAGCTGTGTGATGTGTGGGGAGGCCAGGGGAGAACCTCAGGTGTCCTTGCATCTGACAGGGTCTCTTTTTGACCACTGTGCATGCCAAGCTCGCTGGCCCACGAACTTTCTAGAGTCCCCTGTCACTGGCTCACACTCCCCCTAAGCACTGGGACGGAGACATCTGCTTTTACGCTAGTTCTGGGGATCCGAACACAGACCATCAGATTTGTGCAGCAAGCACCTTACCTCTAAAGCGTTTCCCCAGCCCCAGGGCAATATTAACAGAAGGTACACCTGCTCTACAGATAATAATAATAGTGAAAACCACACAATAGGGGTAAATAAAAAAATTCTCTATGTCGCCCATATTCTTACAGAATAAACACATCTTATTTTAATCAACATACACTCAAGGGAAATTACTAATCTGAAAACCTGAAACGTATCTTTTTTTTTTAAAGCTCAGAAAGCAAACGTAAACAAAACAAGAACGCGACTGCTACATCAACATGTAAGTTAGCACAGAAAACCCCACAGCAATCCAGAGGGACTTCTCATGATCAGTACCTTTTCCTGGACAAAGCTGGCGTCCCCCAAGGAGAGGGCAGAGAAGACTCACTTGTCAGGCAAGGAGGGATCTGCTCTGCACGACTACAGACGACAAAACAGACAGGGGTTAGAGGTTAGGAGAGAGGATCCGAGGCGGCTGGTTAGTTTCACAAGAGATGCAGGGTCAGTGTCATGAGAAACATGTTCCATTTTCTGCAGGAGCAAGGACCACAAGCGCAACACACGCACGGACTAGAACAGGAAAGCTGCCGGGGGCAGATGCTGCTTCCGAGTGCTAAAACTACGAGGTCCGTAGAAAAGAGAAAAGGAGCAGAGTCTATGCACACACACATAGCTCACGCCCTCATGACTGCACTGCACGACTGCACGGCACCCGGCTTCCGGAAGTTAGCAAATGCAAGGTGATACACAATTTCTAATGCCTGGGTTTGCAAATCCATCCATAACTAAAGAAACAGCTGGACGCGGTGGTGCAGGCCTGTAACCCCAGTACTCAGGAGGCAGAGGCAGACGGATCTCTGTTAGTTAAGACAACTAAGGCTACACAGAGAAACTCTGTCTTGAAAAAAAAAAAAAGAAAAGAAAAAAAAAGAAAAGAAAAAGGAAAAGAAGAAAAACATCTCAGTATATGCTTAAAAGAAATTTCATGATAAAAAAAAACCTATGAGAAACTCTGGTTACTTAGTCTATGGCTGACATGGAAAAATCACTTTTATTATATGCAAGAAAACTGGAGACTATTAAAAATGATTGCTTGAACCAGAGAAATCAGAATATAACTACATGACTTTGAAAGTGGGAATGTAATTGAAAACATAGTCAAAGCAATGTAAATAAAGGATGCTGGGTAAAATGGCTCTCCTGTGCAGAACCCTGACTTCCTCCTCACAGAGTGTCACCGTAACTGCACATATTTGTGTGTGCACATTATTAATGAGTGGGTGGCCAGGACCCAGGCTGTGCTGGGCAGGGCTAAAGCAGCCATGCCTGAAGGTTCAGTGGCCTGGCGTGCACAGGTCTCCATCACACTTGTTCACTGAAGGGCTGGGCAAATGATTCTGACGGACTCTTGACTGGGATGTTTCCAGGTACACATATGTCTCTTAGGGAGCCATGCCATTTTCAAGAACCATGAAATGTGTAGTATCAAAACAGCCGTGTTCTCCAGCCGTTAACCAGTAGGAACACATCCACACATACCTAATGTTTTCTGAGAGTAAAGAACATGAACAAGCCATGGAAGAAAGCGTCATAGACGCTGTTCCGCTAAGAGGAACTACCTGAGCCTGTGTCTACTCAAAACACAGGCTCCTGCGCTGCAAACTCAGCATCCGGGCAATAGCGGGCGTCCTGAGAAGGCTGACAGACCTCAGGAAAATAGAAGGCTCACTGGTTTTCACGTTCCACGCCGGAGCTGTGCGGAGCGCACCCCGCTACGGCGGGCCCGTACCTGTCAAAGGAATCCGTGGCCACTTTGTAGAGATAGGTGAAGAGTTTACTGCAGTGCCGCAGGGTGGGTGCCACCGAGTCTGCTGCCACCACGCCGTCCTCCAGCAGTCTCTGGAAAGGCTGTGTGTGTGAGGGGAAGACGTTCACGGCACTTATTTCCCTGAGGTCTGAGAAGCAGCCGAGAAATCGGACCGCGTCGGCCAGCTTCTCGTACTGGATCTCGGTCTTGAAGAAGTGCGAGTTGGCTGGCTCATAGCGCAGGGCCGCAGTCAGTGTGCAGAAGACGGTGTGCAGGAGCTCAAACACCTGCCCCTGGCTCACCTTCTCCCAGCCGTTCTTGGGAGGAGAGCTCAGAGACCTCTCCATAGCAACGAGCAAGGATGTAATGTACACGAATCCTCCAACTTTCCTAAAAACCGTTCTTGAACGGTGGCTTTCTCGAAGGACTGACAGGAGGGCCTACAAGGGGAAAAGAAGGAAAACGAATATTAGTCAAATTTTAAACTAAAACAGGAGTACCGAATGTGAGTATCAAAGCGGAACATTGTTCTGTGACTATTTGATATGAATGCTTTTGTCAGTTGTTTAAGGCATTTCACAAGTTTTGCTGAGACACATCATAGTACATGCAGAATAAATTTCAGGTAGTGATAACACTTCTTTTGACAGCAGAAGACTGGATCTAAACAATGAGTGAGAAACCTGACCTTGTTTAAGGTAATCAACAAATTCAATTACTTAACAAAACGATTGTATTAAGTCCACGCGTAGCCTGACATCACATGATCATGTAAACTCATGACTGTGACTGTTTAGCTGGGTATTAGATGGATTACTCCATCTTCTTCTACTAAGGATTAATTGCCATTTTAAAAAGTATTTGGTATCAATGTCATTTCCATGTTGTCAAGCTTAGCAAATTATTCTTAACAATTATAATCCATGTTAAAACATTTTGACACTACGAAAGTCTTACAGTTGTCCATGAGAGTAAATGCAGATCAGAGTCAGAACGCATGGTTTCCAATTCTGGCCCTGACATAAAACTGTTTTTGCATACCAGTTCCTTAACCTGTCTGTGCTATGGTTTTCAATAAGGTAAAAACAGAGATAATGAGAACTTACCACTCTCTCTCTCTCTCTCTCTCTCTCTCTCTCTCTCTCACACACACACACACACATACACACACACAGAGTTTTGTAATGTGACTGGCACATAAACCCATTTATTGTGAAGATATGAGGGCAAAAATATAACAAGTACATGTCCTATGCAATTTTAACAAGGACACGCGATGAGCAATGAATCCACTATAAAAACTGAGCTGTCACAGACCTGGGCACAGCCTACTATATGCTGAGGTTGGTGACACTGTGATGTCACAATAGTCTATCACACTCTAAAGTGAGGTATGACAGATTATTTCGGATTCCACATCTTATTGTGCCGTGTACTGTAGACAGCACAGTTCATTTGAACCTGAACACATCTACACACAGAAACGGCACAGTGAAAGCAAGGACTTTGAGCCCCATTATAACTCTTTTATGTGTAATGGAAACACCTATACATGGAATATGACTATAATTTCATAGGTGACAACGGTTGAATTCAGAATTAAGAAAAAAATGTTCGTATGGCTGGTTAGAATTTTGAGCCGGTTAGGAAACAGTGACTGAATTCTTAGTCTAAGAGTTACTATTTTAGGACATGCTTATCTCCTACTCCTTCAAACCTGGTATCTGTTGGCACTGTACAGTATAATCAGTATTGGAAAACTCTGAAGTACCAGGACAACTTAACTTCTTTCTTAAATCAATGAATGATAAGCAGTGAATAACAAAGTTACAATGAGATCTGGATCCCAAGGGATAATGAGAGAAAATTCCACTATGCATCACTTATTTGGCATAAACATACATGTAATTCAAAATGTGTGTATCAGTAAAATTATGAAGAACGTAGGATTTCAGATACAGGTTTGCACTACCATATAACAAGTCTCACATATGCAGAACACTAGATGGCTGGAATGGAAGAGACAACACACATCTTTAGTTTTTAGTAATTCTGGATGATTCTCATGAGTCAGGGTAACTGTTCCAAAGGTCAGCCAGCAGAAGGACCATAAACACTGACATCAATGAATGACACTTTCTCCAAACCCCTAAAGTGTATAAATTGTGGAGGTTTGATTATTTTGGATTTTAAAATTTTCTCTTTCGTAAGCTATGAGCTCAGTAGTTAAAAGCATGTAGACTGCTCTTGTAGGTGACCTGGGTTCGATTCCCGGCATCTCACAGGGCCCTAATAATCCCAGCTCCACAGGATCTTATGCTTCTGGCCTTTCCTGGTACACACATAGTCAAGAGCGCACGCACACACACACACAGATATACACCCGAACACAAAAATCAAAGTAGCAATAAATGTTAAATCTCTCTAATGAATTTCCTTGTTGAAACTAAGTGCATTTAATTTCACAAGGACCTGGGGCTTTAGCTACCGGACGTACCCTTAGGATGTCAGTCTTCAGCTGCAGCTCTGTGGGAGGCGCCGAGTGCATCAGCCCCAGGAGCGTGCCCATGTCGTCATCGCCGTTCGGGGAGAGCACCAGCTGCTGGATGGTCATGAGGGCGTGCTGCCGGCACTGCGGGTACTTCACTATGTTGTGTGCGCACCTCGCACCGCCAAACTCTCGGAATATTCCTGAGGGAGGGAGGAAAAGGCCAGCACTGACTAAGTTAGAACATCCAGGGCAAGTCAGGTAAGTGAAAATCCAACAGCTTCGGCAGGAGCCGGAATTCAAAAGGACCACTTGTAAAGCAGGAGTATGCCCGTTTATACCAGGATGCACTACGCCGCAGGATGTCAGAGAACATTCACAGACACTTCCTCTAGACTAATGCCGTGCCAGAGTTACCACGTTCCTCTCTAGAACATTGGAAAATGGATAGGTAGACAGGTGCTCAGATGAACAGTAGCCCAGATAGTCGAAATTCCCACTAAAGTGGGCTGTCAAAACCGTGTGGGGGGGGAGTATAAGGAAATAAAGCACAAGACCCAAAGTGGCAAATTCTACAACAGAAAGCATCAGCTGGGGCCCTGCTCCAAAGCCTTCCCAGGGCATTACTTAATCCACATCACAGACACTTGATGGAAGTGGAAGTGCAGACTTCGTCTCCACAGGCCTGCTCCTGCTGACTGCACATCTTGATCTCCGGGCGAACATCCTCAACTCTGAAGAAACTCGCCCAGGTCATGTAATTCACCGATTTGTGTTTCCCACAAGTAGTTCTTACATTCCTTCTGATAAAATGCCTTACCGTCCCATGAAATTTTTAGCCAGATTATTACTGTTGTGTGCATATTTGATCACCCACAAACGCTGGATTTTCTTCTGATTTTGTTTCAGTGGAAATCTGTTAAGTGAACGGCTAAGAGTGGCCACAGTGAGCTCAGTGTAAGTGGCTTTCTATCTGCTGGCTTTTCAAGAATCGCATCACACTGATGTGTTAAGTCATGTGCTTAAGAGTGACACTGATGGCTGATGTGGCATGGTTGCAGACCTCAAGTCCTGCACGTGGCCAGCCTGAGCTATACACAAGACTGTCTCTAACACAGTGACAACAAGCCTGGCTCACTAGGACATGAACTGTGACATCCTGTGAATAGGAAGGGTTTATGAAGCCTGTGGCTGTCAGTCAGGGTCACAGTAGCTAACAGCTGAGGAATACTTCCTATGGACATGGCACTGAGCCTCAGGCGAGTCACGGCTTTCCTAACAACGAAAGGACAGACACCAAAAGAACACATGGGAATGTCTGCACCGAGGTACCAAGACCATAGCTGCGGAAGCCTCTCCTCTGTAACAGTAGAGGGGCCTGACCCTAGCTTGTCCAACCTCACCCGACACTATGGAAAGCAAATTTGACATATACTTTGTTTTGCATTATTTGCATCTGTATGTCAGTCAACTAAATCTAGTTGATGGCAATAACCATATTAGGCATTATACAATAGGTCAATGTTCCTAAAGAGACCGGAAAATGTCAGACTTAATAGCTTCAGTTACCTACTAAATTTATTCAGCATTGCCTCAGAACTTACCAAAACTGCATTTAAACAGTTACTTATGTAATTACGTATTACATCTCTCTCAGTTAGGCTGCAATTCTCCTGGGGCAAGAATTACCTTTTCATCACTGTGAGGTAGTACGTGGCCGGGACACAATGCATTTAAATAGGTAGAATGTGGAGTTTCTCTGTTCCCACCAACAGTCATGCATTTTAAAGAGGATTCATTCATGCATTCATCTGTTCACTCACTCACGGCTTCCCCACACACAATGGAATCCAAGCTCTCCCTTCTCTGTGCTAAGAGGGTCCCCACAACCTAAGCCTGGCTGCTCGCCTGACTTCACTTCCACTCACCCAGTCCTCTCAACTTTCTACTGAACATACGGGCTTATATTTTTTAGTTTTCTTGAGGCAGGAGCTCACTATGTGGCCCTGGCTGGCCTTTACGCTCTGGGTAGACCATGCTGACCTCAAACTCATAGAGATCTGTCAGCCTCTACCTCCTGAGTGCTAAGATTAAAATCTTGTCCCATCACACCTATGAACCACAGCTGTGAAGTTCTTTAGAAATAATTTAAATATGACAATTACTTCAAAAAGAGTATATAGTATAACTTAAAAATCGGGGACCTATAACATAGGATAAATATACTAAAATCTGTACACCTAAAGAAGCTAAGCAAGGAGGAAGACCCTGGGTAAGATGGTCAATCCTCATTCAGAAAGGCAAATGGGATGGACATCAGAAGATGGAGAAAGGAGGGAACAGGAGAGAAGCCTACCATAGAGGACTTCTGAAAGACTCTGCCAAGCAGGGTATCAAAGGAAATGCTAAGACATATAGCCAAACTTTGGGCAGAGTGCAGGAAATCTTACAAAAGAAGGGGGAGATGAAAGACCTGGATGGGACAGGAATTCTACAAGGAGAGCAACAGAACCAAGAAATCTGGGCCCAGGAGTCTTTTCTGAGAGTGATACTGCAACCAAGGACCATGCATGGAGACAACTTAGCATAGATGTAGCTCATGGCAGCTCAGTCTCCAAGTAGGTTCCCTAGTAAGGGGAACAGGGACTGTCTCTGACATGAACTGATTGGCCTGCTCTTTGATCACCTCCCCCTAATGAGGGAGCAGCCTTACCAGGCCACAGAGGAAGACAATGCAGCCAGTCCAGATGAGACCTGATAGGCTAGGGTCAGATTCCATCAGTGGACTAGGGGAGGGACATGGGAAGAGATGAGGGAAGGAGGGTAGATTGGGATGGGATGAGTGAGGGGGCTATAGCTGGGATACAAAGTGAATAAAGTGTAATTAATAAAAAAGAATAAATTTAAAAAGAACCATTTAAAAATATTTGGCCCTTGTGGAGCTCCTGTCCTCTCCAGGTCTTACTAACTCCCCCTTCTTTCATAAGATTCCCTGCACTCAGCTCCAGGTTTGGTTATGAGTCTCAGCATCTGCTCTGATGCACTGTGAGGTAGAGTCTTTCAGAGGCCTTCTGTGGTAGGCTCCTGTCCTGTTTCTTGTTTTCTCCTACTTCCAAGGTCTATCCCATTTGTCTTTCTAAGTGAGGATTGCTCATTTCACCCCGGAACCTCTTCTTGTTTAGCTTCTTTAGGTGTACAGATTTTAATAAAAGTGGTTGGTTACCGCCATCACAAAAAAAAGGAGGGGGGGGCAAACAGAAAGCATATTATAAAAAGCAATAAAAATATTTAAAGACAGTAATAGTATTTCAGATTTTCTAGGAAGGTATGTTAACAAAGTGTCTCATTTTCACAACCATACGATTAGTGAATGACTGTATCATTACTGAATGGCTGTACATCACTAAAAGACTGTACATTACTGAATGGCTGTATATTACTGAAGGACTGTACATTACTGAACGCTATTTTTCCTTTTAGTGACAGAAGCTCAGGAGATGCAGACCCACCTCCCGGAACTCCTGCTTCTGGCTTTTCTGGTTACCTGCATTTGTGTTTGACCCTTGAAGCAGCACGGTCAAGGCCTCCATCACCAACAGAGCCAAGTGTTTTTGGTCTTCAACTGAGCTATTGTTTCTTGAGTCCCCTAGAAAATAGGTTTAAAGGTCCAAATCATGAAAGCAATGCTGAGTTCAGCCAGCTTTACTTGAATTATTAATTCGCTTTACCACATCTTTAACATTTACTTTCTCCACTAATACAAAAGCCAGTAATACAGCCTTTAAGCAAGCAGTGTCCTGCACTTGCCCAAGATGCTCAAGTGAACTGATAGTAACAGATTTTTAGTGTGGAAGAAGTTAATGGTGTAACAAATATTGAAAATAAAAATACCAAAGTTAAATGTATCTATCCTTCTCATGGGGGTTCTAATCAGCAAAGCCCAAAGGAGAACTATCAAATACAAAACAAAGATGCTTGTGAATCAGCTGCTTATAGCAACATGTATTAATTAAAACTTACTAATAGCTTGATATAGCAGTACTTTATCATATTTGTCAAAAAAGGTATCAATGATGTTTATGAAACATCACTACATAGACATATTTGCTCTCAAATATTAGTGAAAAATATTTTGAGATAACCATATTTAATAATTAATAACAATTATTATTTCCAGAATTAAAAAAAATCTCTCAGAGAAAGTAATAAGCACAAGTATGAAGACCACACATGTTTTTTTCTTTACTATGAACGCTCTTCCACTACTGTAACATAATTCTAGGCTCCCCTTACCCAAGCTGCTAACAAAAGGCAAAGAAAAAGTTAACGCTGGGCCATCCTCCTAGAGCGTCACACTCACAGACAACAGGAAGTCACTCCCCTCAGGCATCACCCGAAAGGAAGCACAGACACACTGCCTCACCCGGGCCCCTCTCCCAAACAGAGCACCCACTGGGAAGCCTTTACCTTGCTCACTGAGGGCCTGAGCTGGGTCCTTCAGGAGGGCAGCATACTTATGAAGCAGGTTCACCATGACCTCCAGAAGGCCCACCTCTCTGAAGACATCTTTAAAAATGTAGTCGTGTCTTGTAAACTTGAGAAGGGTTTTCATTGCAATGATGCTACAGTGGTAAGAAGAGCTGGACTTTAACAGGATACTCACACTGATGAGTTCTTTACAAGGGATATAATTTAAGCTAAAGACGACAAACTCCAGCATCTCGAAGTACTTGTTCTGTACTTCCGGGAGTTTGGAGATCTTCTCTGCAAACTGTGACAGGGTGTGCTGGGACTCCAGGATGAAGTAATTGGCATTGTCAGCCATGTAAATATTCGTGATGGCATCAAGGATGATTTGGGCAAGGAAGCTGGTTTTTGCTTTTAAGAACGCGTTCTGAAGAACTGCAAAGGCCTGGATGTTTCTCACACTGTGACCTAAAATAGAAAACAAGAACACCAGTGGGTGCTATGCGATGTTTCAATCCTGGTAAAAGAGCCTGTGTCATCACATCAGGAATTTCACCCTTTATCAAATATTTACGAGGACAATGAAAGCCATTTTTCTTCATCAAGTTCAAATACTTAGTTAAAAATAAACAGAACCAATCAAACGTTCAATGCGTCGCTATGGACATTTTAAGAACGGCAGATTTTGAGAACTCCCTGCCTGAGAATGAAAGCGTATGATGTGGATTCAGCCCTCCGCCTGAGGAGACAGTTGAAAGGCTGTTCCAGTTGGAAAGGACAACAGTAAGTAGGGCCCAGTGTGAGCCAGAGAGTGGGAGCTGACAATGCTCTCTCCCATTCTCTCTGAGTGGCCACTCAGGGAGTTTCCTAAGTCATCTGGGAAATCTGCTCTGTTTTCAGGCTGAAATTAGGATTTCTTTACATAAACTCCTTGGATAAAACAGCCTACGGCCACTCTCAGCATCTTTAAACTGAATTCTCAAATGGAAAAATTAAGCATCTTTTCACATAGTTGTGAGAAACCTTAATAATGATTTTTATTATCTAGACATCAATGCAGAAAGCTGTATTCAAAGTAAAAACAAGAGTTTTCCTGTAAAAATCATCCCTGGTTTCACAATTATTAGTAATATACAGTACTTGCAAAGGTGACAGAATTAACACTGATTTTTCCAGAATATATGAGACTTTAGAAAAAGAGGAAAGCACAAACTAGAGAAGTATAAATGGAATGCCCCAGAAATATTTAGCATGAACATTTCTAACAAAATTTTAAAGTTCTCCAGTCTTCAGTACAAATGTTACTGTATGTTCAGTAAAATATATTACATGTATTACAGATACAGTTTTCATCTATAACATAGACATTTACTATGTGGATGAAAAGCACCAAATACAATCACATCCAATTTCTTTTTTCTTCATTTTCTTTTTTTTTTCCAATTTTTTAAACTTTAAAAAAATATTTTATTTTAGTTTATTTACTTTGTATCCCAGCTGTAGGCCCCTTCCTCCTTCCTTCCCAAACCCACCCTTCCTCCCTCATCTCCTCCATGCCCCTCCCTTAAGTCCACTGATGGGGGAGGTCCTCCTCCCCTTCCATCTGACCCTAGCCTATCAGCCCAGGATGGGCTGCAATGTCCTACTCTATGGCCTAGCAAGGGTGCTTCTCCTTTGGGGGAGGGGAGGGTCAAATTGCCAGCCACTGAGTTCATGTCAGAGACAGTCCCTGTTCCCCTTTCTAGGGTAACCCACTAGGATACTGAGCTGCCATGGGCTACATTTGAGCAGGGGTTCTAGGTTATATACAAACATGGTCCTTGGTTGGAGAATCAGTCTCAGAAAAGACCCCTGTGCCCAGAAATACCTGGTCCTTGTGGAGCTCCTGTCCTCTCCAGGTCTCACTAACTCCCCCTTCTTTCGTATGATTCCCTGTACTCTGCCCAATGGTTTGGTTTTGAGTCTCAGCATCTGCTTTGATACACTGCTAGGTAGAGTCTTTCAGAGGCCCTCTATGGAAGGGTCCTGTCCTGTTTCTTTTCTCCTACTTCCAATGTCCATCCCATTTGTCTTTCTAAGTGAGGGTTGATCAGCTTACCCAGAGTTCTCTTTCTTGTTTATCTTCTTCAGGTATACAGATTTTAGTATATCTTTTATCCTATCTTTTAGGTCTAGTATCCACTTATAAGTGAGTATATACCCTGTGTGTCTGCTTCTGGGATACCTCACTCAGGATGATTTTTCCTAGATCCCACCATTTGCCTGCAAGTTTCATGATTTCCTTGTTTTTAATTGCTGAATAATATTCCATTGTGTAAATGCAGCACAATTTCTGTATCTATTCCTCAACTGAAGGTCATCTGAGTTGTTTCCAGGTTCTGGCTATTACGAATAAAGCTGCTATATACACATGGTTGAGCAAATGTCCTTGTTGTCTACTTGAATATATTTTGGATATATGCCTAGGAGTAGTACAGATGGATCTTGAGGTAGCACTATTCCTAGTTGTCTGAGAAAGTGCCAGATTGATTTCCAAAGTGGTTGTACAAGTTTACATTCCCACCAGCAATGGAGGAGGGTTTCCCTTTCTCTACAACCTGTCCAGCATGTGTGGTCACTTGAGTTTTTGATATTAGCCATTTTGATGGGTGTAAGGTGAAATTGCAGGGTCATTTTGATTTGCATCTCCCTGATGACTAAGGATGTTGAGCATTTCTTTAAGTGTTTCTCTGTCATTCTATATTCCACATCCAATTTCTTACTGACATTCTTTTCTCTTGAGAACATACTTTTTATTATCCATAGTCATTTGAAAATCAAGCTTAGGTAGACTAATGGAAATACAAAGGTAAAAGCTAAGGCTGTTGAACACCACTTCCAATACTTACCAGGCATTCGTATTTCTTTGAGAAACACTTACTGTTTTCATCAAGAAAACAAATAGGCCAGGTGTGGCAGCAAAGCCCTTGGCAGGCAGAGGCAGGCAGAACTCTGGGAGTTCAAGGCCAGCCTGCTCTCCATACGGCCAGGGATACACAGTGAGACCCTGCCTCAAAATCCAAACATAAAGGAAAAGACAGTGAGACGGTAACAAGGGCTGATGAGTTTATGGGAAAAATCTGTTCTAAACGCCGCTGGTAGGAATAGAAACTGGCGTCACAGCCGTGGAAATTAATACGGTTCTTCAAACCGCTAGAAACAGAACCATCATATGACTCCTGTATGACCGGAAGGAGCCTAACTGCATTCCACAGAGATTCTTGCACACCATGCTTACTGATACACAATTACTACTTTTTCGGGTGTGTACATGCACATGGGTGTGTGTTCCTGATCAGGCACCTGACTGCGCGCCACAACATGTGAATGGAGGTCAGAAGACAGCTCTGTGGAGTAGATTCCCTTCCTCCACCTTTGACTGGGTCCTGAGGCCGAGCTTGCATGGCTAGACTTGCAAGCCGAGTGTCCTTCACCCAGTGAGCCATTTGCCAGCGCCAGATGAGCTGTCCTTCTATGAGCCTGTAGAAATGGTTCACAGAATACTCAAGTTTTTAGATTAGATTTGAGAGACTGCTATGTCTTCCGTACTATGGAACTTAGAACGTGTGAGAGCCTACGTTCGTCTCAGAGGCTCTGCTGCAAGCTTAACCTCTGCTCTGAAGGCACCGTACAACACAGCGACCTCCAGTCTCCAGCGCCAGCGACATAACTGACTAAAGGTGCTCTGATTTCATAAAACCGTCTACATTTGGTTGTAAGATTTAAACAACTAGAAAGGTTGGCATTTCTGGTCAGTTAAAATTCACATGGGTTTATCACAATCCTATTGAAGATTTACTAAGTGCCAAATAACAGAAAGAAACTATTACAGCCCCCCGAGTTAAAATTGTGGAGCTTGTCTATTACGCGTTTTAAAAGCTAATCAAGCTAACTGACATTCCTGGGTAATTAATTTGTTATTTAGAGATGGTCTCATGTAAGCACAGCTGGCCTCCAACATGCTGCATGGTTGAGACTGACCCCGAGTTCTTCAGGCCCCTGCCCTGTCTCCCAGCGCTGGCATTGCAGATATGTATACTCTCCTCTCAGAATTAGATGCCCTTAATTACTGAGTGAGTTTTTCTGAGTTAAAAAAAAATCACTAATTCGCAGGCAAATGGTGGGACCTGGAAACGATCATCCTAAGTGAGGTTTCTCAAAAGCAGAAAGAAACATATGGTATATACTCACTTATATAGACCTATAGGATAGGAAGTTCAAGCTGAAATCTATACACATAGGGAAGATATACAGGAAGGAGGACCCAGGTGGATATTATCAATGCTCGTTTGGATGA
>CM053743.1:13068380-13170348 GCA_028658305.1 Pachyuromys duprasi | reverse complement strand
AGGGGGCGGGGAGGAGATGAGGGAGGGTTGGGGAGGGTAGGAGGGAATGAGGGGGGGGGGCTGCGCATGGGATGCAAAGTACCTAACCTGTGATTGATAACAAAAAAATAAAATAAAAAAATATTATAAAAAAAAAGAAAAATACTTAATAGCAAATCTTAAAAAAAAATACATCAAAAAGATTAACCACCATGACTAAAAAAAAAAAACAAAAACAAAACACTGCATGAGGATCAAAATACTAGGAAAACTTACTCTCTGCCCTAAATGAAATAGTGCAACCTCTTTTGTCTTACGTTTGCAGGGCTTTAAATGAAATAAACGCACTCATGCCTCATGCTTTCCACGCACACCTAGAGGAGTGTGCACCTCTCCACCCGCACACAGAACACACGCAGGGAGCCCAAGTTAGTCGATCCAGGTGACGACCTGGCGCCAGTGAATCAATGTCCTGCAAACCTCACTCAACCTAGTAACGTGGCAACAGCCTTTTCAACTGCTCGTCTCTCGGTCCATAGATGGGAAGTCCTTGTGCAGGCTCAACCAGGGATGGAAGGATTTTAAGAACAGTGACGATCACATCCACACAGGTAACACCCAGAAGGAGCCACCATCTGGAGACAGAGTGGCTCCTCCTGCACTCCCAAGAGCTTGGAATCAGGACAGAGCTGTAGACACTCACCTTTCCCTGCTGGCTGGGGCACTGCAAACCCAGGCAGCAGGAAGGGGGCTCCTGTGGTGACACCAGCCGGCTTCAGCTCGCTGACTCCATACGTGGTCAGGGACGTTACCAGATTCACCAGGTCTTTCAGGGCATCCCTACAGTCCGCCTCTTTCGCTTGCTCCAACCTAGAAAAAGGTACATTCATAATTTTTTTTTTTTTTGCTGATATCCTCGAATTTGATACAGAATTACTTGTCAACTTCAGATTCAGTAAGTAAAAGTACTTACTTACAAAAGTATCTTACATTTCTTTCTCAGTTACATTTTTAAAAATCTAAGCGTTTTATATTCTACATTACGATGCACTTTGAAGATACCCTGATCATTGCCACGCTCTTTAAGTTTTGTCACCAGTAAGGGAACCACTAGTCTTTGTTATGAAGGTGGTTTGTTTGCTCTTTAAGTGTACTTTAAATTTTCTCTGCAGAAAATGTTTAAGATAAAACATGGAGAGAGTTCTAAGAGATGTGTATGCAGGGTATGTGGAGGGGACGCTGATGCCCTGAACCCAAAGCAAACTTCGGAGCTGAGCTGACTGCCCAAGGGTGGCCTCCTGAGGTCGTGTGCAGTGGCCTGAGGTGACGAGAGCAGCGGCGGCACGAGGGTGTGGCTTTTACTCTGGCTTTACTGACAACACAATATGCTCGGAAGCCTCTCCTTCTCTGAGACTTTGCTTTCTATAGATTGCCAATTCTCACCATATGAACCTGGGAGATGCAAAAAAAACTGGGCAAGGAGAAAAGATATGGTCAGTGCCAAGACTTGGTCCGGTGTGCTTTCCACACTGTGTCCAAGATTTTCACACAATCTGTGTGTGTGATCAGGTCCCCCTTAACTCTCTTCCCTCCAAAGTCTTTGTGAACCTACAATCACTTTTCCCTCCCAGCCCCATGGTGATGCTCACATGCGCTCTTGTATAGATGGGGACAGAGGTGCAGAAACACTTCCTTGGGGTTATCTAACATTAGCTACTAGTGAGTAGAATAAAGGGCTTGGCACTGTTGCAGGAAATAAGTTTACTTAAGAGTGCTTTCTTGTAATACAGCAAATGTTTTAAAGATGATGAGACCCCCACGGGATGGCTAGTGGGGAGGGGGCCCCCATTCCTGGAAAGTGGCATACCCAGCAATTTTCTGTGTGTAGCACTGACAACGAAAAAGGAGGCAAAACATTTAGCAGTGACTAATTTGTCTTATAAACGCACATGAACAATCTCTATATAGCTGTTCTTCCCATTAACTTACTAAAATTAACTGAAAGATCTATGCATAACAATAATTAAAGAATAAAAGGCCATGAACTTGAGAGGAATAAGGAGGCGTGGAAGGGGTAGAGGGATCAGAGAGCAGGAAATGATGCAAATGCAGTACACAAACACACTAGTACTATAACATGAGGAAAAGCAAAACCATAATTAAGCAGGGAGAGTTTATACTTCAGAGTTTACAACCAGCTCTCCGGCCGCTTCTCTGGTTGCTAGGAAACAGCTCTGCTCTCTTATGCACATCCAGATTCCTCTGTGCTCTGCATTTCACTGGCTCCCTCAAAACTCACCTTCTGTCCTCTGACAGAAAACAGAAAGGAGAGTAAAGCTAAGAAGCCACCCAAGAATGCACTGATCATGTGTTTACTGGTGTCTTCTGACTATCCCACTGTTTCCCCTGAAGTTTAAAATGCATCCTTAAGTTATAGGGTTTACCTGAGCAAGAGGTCACAAAGAAAATTATATCCTTGCCATATCCGAAAGTCATCCAGAAGTGTCTGGGAAACATCGCTGGAGTCTTTGAGGAAACAAGAAAGCCCGGCAAACATTTCAACAATTTCGAGGGGAGACAGGTCGTCTGACTGCTGCATATTCTGAACACACGTAGACAAACATTCTTTTTCTGTGAGAATGAAAAAAATTATGTATTACTATCCACTGCTTAAGGAAAAGGTGTTGCTAATAAAACATCAAATTTTAATATACGTGTAACATGGTATAAAGTAAATATTCTAAGGGCAAACAAAGTTTCAGATTGATGGGAAGGTTCTCTTAAGTGGGAACCAAGAACGTTAATGCTTTTAGTAAAGCTCTTACACCACACTTTGATGTCATTATTAAAATCTAAATCACTGCTCACTGTCAAATAGTTCTTGATCTTCTATACTGATATATAATTGTAACAAGATTAAAAAAATCAAGTATTCCAAGTGCAAATTTAGCCCAACGAGATGCTGATGTAAATCAAGAGATAAAATATTAAAAATTTTGTTTATAGTTTAAATTACCAGTTTAGAACACAGCCATACCCACCACCAACTCTGAGGACCCAGAATCCCACAACAGAAGCTAAGATTAACAGAAGAGAGGACGGTAATAGCGACTGAGTCAAGGATGAGGTATGAGGTTTCCCACATATGTCCGTGAACAAACAGTTGAGCTAGTTACTGCAGGACTCTCAGGACACTTTAGCATGTATGTGTAGCCATAAAACTAAGCGAAGCACTCAGAGGATACAGCAATCGTCACCCACATCAGCACCCCAAGGGCACACCTTAGGCAGATAATTCTCTATAATACTTATTTTTTTAGTATTTACTGATTTCACCTATTTTGTACCAGAAAGAGTACTTTATAAATATTTATGAAATACGAGTCTTTATGAAATAGCTTCAGAAACACTGGCAATTATTGAAGGGTTCTAGTGGGCCCAGACCATGGCAAACATGGTTCTGCCAGGCCTTGCCTTTCTCCCATTCCCTCTGCCTTGCTACAGTCTGTTAGATTACATTCCTGAAGCTAGCCCCCAAGGTCTAGTCCTTATTGGCCACTTCCTCCTCCTGAGGCTGACTACCAAGGTCCAGCTATCAATATACTGAAGTCCAGCAAAGTCCCTTTTAGCTCACCTAATTAACATGCATGCCCAATCAAAGCAAACCAACTTATCCTACCACAGGGTTTCCCTTATAAATTGCAGTTTGCCTATGGGCCATGTCTGTCTTCTCTCTATCAAGAGGCAGGGGCAAATTTCCCTTCCTCTTCCTCTCTCATCCTGTCTTTGTCTCTCATCCTCTGCCCTTTGCCACCTAGGCCAAATAAGTCTCCTTTGTGCTGAGAACTTGGTCTTGGGAGTGTCCTATGCCTTGGTTTTCTTGGTAGAAGAATGATTAGTCAATGAGATAACCTACACTGAATTAAGACTCAACATTCACACAACAAAGAAATAATTTTAACTTGTGCATATCCATTTTGTTGAACCTAAGAAAATGTCTTGCACTAGAAAGACCCAACAGATGAAAAACTGTCTTTTTTTCCTGGCAAATTTCTGTATGAACGTACCTCAGAATCCTGGGGACTGAATGGACACTCTTGCACAGGCTAGTCAAGTGGTCCCTCATGGAGCTACACTCTTTCATTTTGGGAAAGAGTCTGGCTAAATTACCCAGGTTGGACAGAAACTCACTTTGTAACTGGGATGGGCCTTGAATTCTCCATTTCCCTGCCCTGGCCAAACTAGGTCTGCCCAAAAGTATGCATAATTAGCTAATGTGAAGAACAATATGTGGAATAGAGAGACAAGACAGGAGAAAGGGGCCATGTGCTCCTCACCATGGATGTACTTCACCACGTTGACGCTCAGCCCGTGGCGGGAGATGGTCATGAGCACCTCCCCCGCACTCTTCCTCCATGGCAGGTTATAGGGAGGGCACCAAGAGGTTATTGCACTGAATAAAAGCTGCAGGTCGTCCTTCTGGGCCAGCTCTTCCGCCGGAGAAACGAAACTGCAGAGCTTTACCAAGATCTAAATGCACAAGGAAACAAGAGTGTGCAGTACACAAATGGTCAAGGGAAGGCGGGACAGAAAACAGTGAGACCAAACTTCACGCTGGCTTCAGAGCACCTCTGGGCAGTCACTGCAGTCATCAGAGTCAGTGCTCTTAGGAGCATTAAAAAGACATCAAAGGTTTCAGTATATGTTAAAGAGCACTTCCTTTACCAGTCTTCCTTGTATCTTTGAATAATCCAACTTGAACCAAGACGAAACAGCACCACTGTTTTGCATTTCATGGTTAGTACATTAACTTTCTCTTTTAAAAGTTTTTTGGTTCTTTTGAGAGAGGGTTTCTTTATGTATCTTTGACTGTCCTGGAACTCAGAGAGATCCTCCTGCCTCTGCCTCTCCAGTGCTGGAATTAAGCTATACACCACCACAACTGTCCGTTTTGACTTTCTAATTTAGTTCTTTATTTGCCCTGGTAAAATATAATTTTCTACTTTAAAGGGCATAGCATAAGTGACAAACTTGGAAGTTGAATATAAAATGAGCCTTAAATTGTTTCCATTTTATATATAAGTAGGAGGAGATGTTTGACTAGTGTAAATCATCATAATTTGAAAATATCTTTAATTACATCTAATTGACAGAAACTTTCTGAACTCTGGCTTTCAAAAAAGACTCTAGACCAGTGGTTCTCAACCTGTGGGTCATGACCCCCTTGGTAGTTGAACAGCCTTTTCACAGGGGTTCCCTAAGACCACTGGAAAACAGATTATTTATATTATGATTCGTAACAGTAACAAAATTACAGTTATGAAGTATCAACAAAAATAATTTCATGGTTGGGGGTCACCACAACAGGGTGTAGCAGCGTTAGAGAGGCTGAGAACCAGTGTTCCAGACTCTCAGCTTCAGAATGAAGACCTAGCTCTGACTCACAAGGCCACTGTGGCTCTGTGCTCTGCTGTACCGGGCTCTGCTCCACAAAGGAAGTCCAAGCGATTTTGCCTTGGTCTCTTCCTTCTGATCCAAGTAATGTCAGGAAGAGTTGATGTCTTTTCTCTGTGCTAAACTCCCTCATCTAAGTACTTTTTTGTGGTATAAGATACTAAAAAGTCATCCATTCAGCTTAAAACCGTTCTTAAGGCCAGTAAGAACATGGCTAAATGAACTAAAGAAACTAAAGTATGTGGCATTCCATGCCCTCCCTGCAAAGCTGGGCCCTGCCTGTTCTACCCAAACCTTTCTTAAATAACAAAGGCTCCCTAGTTCACACCTGCCAACTCACTGGAAGAGAGAAGGGCTGAGGACTGGGCCAGCGCCACAGGCACCTTCTCCACAGAGGTCTGGAGGAGTTTGTGTGTAGCGTGTCTACCAATACGTGTCTTTTTTGCCCAAGCGAACACAGGGAGGAAAGCTGCATGGGGGCTGCTGTCAGCTCTGTTTGTGTCTGCTTGCGCTGCTGCCTTATGTGATTAGACAGACAGATGCCGCATCTCTCATTTGCAACAGAAAACCCAAAATAGTAAAAAGTGGGAAGTAAAATCCAATCTTGCTCACTAAGTCAACTACATTTAATGTGTCCTTTGCTGCTGAACCCTAAGATGACTGGCTCTCGTCTTCACCGTCAGGGTTGAGTTCTGCAGGTCATTTAGCCTGGCTCTCTCCCTGGGCCGGAAGCACAGTCCAGGCTCCGGCCTCACCTCCTCTACAATGCTTCTACCTGTAGGGAAGCTTTACAGAGGCAGCCAGGGTGCCAGAGGAGGCACTGATCACATGGACCGGCAAGGAATGCCTGCATGAAGCAGCAACCATCTGTCATACGACACAGACACCGAGACTTCATCTAGCTTGAAACATTTAATAAGCTCTCAGTTAGTTCCCTGAACACAATGATAGACAGGGTGTGTAGCCGGGGATGAGAAAGGAAGACAAAGGGACTGGAGCAGTGAAGGAGCACTGGGTAGGAAGGGGACAGGGTCCTCGCCATGGGTGTCATGGGTCCCACAGTGTGAAGCGGAAGTGTGACAGAAGCTGTCTTTCCTTTGCACCTAAACACTCAACAACTGCAACACATGGACACGAGCCCCACACCACGTTAAAGGCATAGACCATCGCTTTCAAACACTGCATCCTTACATTCCTAGCGAAAACATGTACTGTGTCTACTTAGATGCTAGACCTAGACAATCAACTTCCCCTTACTGCTTAGGGTCATAGCTATCTTTTTTTTTTTTAAAGAAAGACTTTGCTGGAATGGGGCCAACATTAACCCATACACTCCCTGGTGAACTCTTACAGTGTCTTTAACCCCTATGTGGCGCATTCCTTCACTTTTCTCCCACATCTGCCAACTGCCAAAGTCATCACTTTAGAGGAGAACAGAAGCTCTGGAGTTAAACACTGTTCTTCAAGTTCCATAAGATGAAGCAGAAGCTTTAGTATGAAAATATGCAATGAATTGTGTGTTCAAAAAGATTTTTGGTTCTTTTTTTTTTTTTTTTGGCCAGTTTCATGTAGCACAAGATGTAACAGTATCTGATCTTGAAGATCTGATCCCACCCCTACTGCTTGCCAGGTCACAAGTGTGTGCCACCATACCAAGGTGGCAGTGCTGGGGACTGAACCCAGGACTTCCTGCCTGCTAGGCAAGCATTCTGCCAACAGAGCTATATGAACAGACCCCTAAGTATTTACTGAGTTAGTGTTGAGTTCAGTGATCCAAGTCTCTGATGATGGTCCTAGCGTCCCCCTTGAGGAAGGGGCACCTTTTTGAGGCCACCATTCTTTCAGAGAATACTCCACCATCCTTTACACCCAGGCTGCCTCATCCAGCACAGACCTGTCCAGTCTCCTCCACTCTAATGACCAAAGCAGCAAACTGTCATGGGGAGTCTAACCTGTGCTATGCAGAGAACCCCAGCTAAAAACTCAAAAGCCTTTTAGGCACACACTCTTCACTTTGCGGTGAGAAACCTAAATCCTCGGTTATATTATTTCAGACACCATCAAAGTCATTATTACTAGTTTGCTATTTACTGATGTTTTTAAAAACTTCACCAAATTCAAAACTTCACCATCTTTAGCACAGGAGGTGATGGTCTGCAGTGCTAAGTCTACACACTACTGTGCCATGAAATGCTATAACTGTCTCACCTTAGACTAGTAACTCACCCTAGAACCCGGTGAACAGCAACCCTCTCCTGCCTCTCACTACCCTTTCTAAGTATCTGATGATTTTAGATAACTCATGCAAATGAAATCATTCGGGATTTGTTCATTTTTGAGTTAAAAGCACACTTTTTTTAGAGAAAAGTATATTAGGCCCAGAGACAGACTATATTTTAAATGCCTGTAGATTTCTTCTTTAAAAAAGTTTTGTCCCACAAAAGAACACCATACAGGGTACCCGTATTACCAGACCACTTTAAAAAGGTTCTGAAACCTTTGTTTACCCACAGTAACAGAAATGAGCAGTGGCAGTGATGGATAGGGCCTTTCCCAAGTGCAGGAAAGGTGGCCATAGACAGTGGGTAGTGGCAGAAGCTCATATAATAAACTATGCTTTCTAAGTTCACTATTCACAAGCTGGAAAAATCCTTTATGTAGATAGAAATTATATAAACTTTGTTATTATAAGACATATTTCCCAAATCTCAGTAATGATAAACTCGTCAAAAATGATTTCCTTAGCAATTTAACTTAAAGATACATTACTAAAACTGCAAATGTACTTTTAACAGTTGGATCTGTTTGTAGAAACAAATGCAGTCGAAACACCTAGCACTGCCTTCAAATACCCAGGAAACCATTTTCACATTCCTTCTGCATTTACGTGAAAACGTAATTATGAGGAAAAGCCCTATCATAATAAACAGAACAAAACTTTATGAAAAGTAAAAGAAGCAACCAAGTGTGGGGGTGCACCTCATAACCTCGGCACATAGGAGGCTGAGACAGGGGGATTTGGGTTTGAGGTCAGCCGGCCTACACAGTGAAAACCAATCAAAACAAACGAGACAAGACAAAGTAGACCGGGCAGGACATCTCCGTAGGAAATGCACTAGTTCTTTTTAAAGACAGTTATGGAAACAGCCGCGCGAGGTGAGAACGCGAGGCCCCCCCTACCTGGACGAAGACTTTCTGGAGCAGCCCTCGGCGCTCAGCCAGAGGGAGCTCGCTCTGCGCACCTCCCCCAGCCTCAGGCACGTGCGGAAGGTCGAAGAACAGGTACAGACACTTAACCAGGGTGGAAGGCACGGACATCGTTGTCATGCAGTCCACGGTTTTCTGGAAAACAAACCAACAGCAGTGAGCAGACAGGCAGACTTAAGAACTGTAACGGGGACCGGAGGGCGATACAGGACACGCTCCCGCTTAAACGCAACGAGGAATTAAAAACCCTCTTCGGACTGAGAAACACTCAATTTGCCATTTGGACAGATTTGCTTCGGTCAGATGTTGAGACTGGTTTGCTGGTCGTGCAGTAAGTTATTTAATAAATGTGGTATTTATTTATCAAGAAGAAGCTTGTTTCAAAAAACACGAACTTCGGGAATTTAAGAAACACACGCTCAATTACCACAAATGGTGAAACTATTTAATTTCCTGGGTCTCATCTCTCTCTTTCTCTCTCTCACACACACACAAATGCACAGAAATGTGCACACATTTTAGGATAAATATGATAGCTAAAATATCATACACACACACACATATAAAGGTTAAGCCTGGTGGCACAGGCTCCAATACTTGCTATCTAGGTGGCAGAGAGAGGAGGATCCCAAGTTCTAAGTTTATCTAGACAAAAGGGTAACTGCAAGGTCAGTCTATCAACTGAGAGCCTGTCTCAAAAGAAAAATTAGAACAAGGGCTGGAGATAAAGGTAGAATTCTCGCCTAGCATATACGAGGCCTGGAGTCCAACTCCAACACCAAAGAGTAAACAGATCCATCATAAGTAGACTTATTAACCACTAAATCGTATACGAGTGTGTGTTTTGCCACCAGGTTTATCGTCATGCTTATCAGATGTTCCTGAGAGGAAAGGGCGTCTGAGAGACAGAGCCATCACCAGTGCAAATGACACTGCATTGTTTTCAAAGGCTTACAAGAAAGAAGTACAGACAGTCCTTTGGAAATCATTTCAGTACTGCTAAAAAGTATGGCACACTTGATGAAGCTCATGGCTTATGTGGCATGTGGTCATACTATGGTAGGAATTGGCACCACCTTCCAAAACACTTATCTACTTTCTCATCAAACGTATTTGAGGGTACAGGGGTGTGAGGCAGTACACCGAAAGTGGTGTGCAAAGACCAGGATCTTTCTCTTTGGAAGGACCCAGCCGTACAGGCATTAGCAGGTCTATCAGTAACGCCAATGGAAACTCCCACTGACAGAGGCAGAACACACAGCCTAGTATGAATGGGAATATTCAACAATGTCTGGAATGAAACAGAGAACTACAAATAATTAAAATAAACAGGGGGAAACACTGCCTGAAGACACATAGGGCACGGCAGTTTATATGAAGAACCAGAGTCCAATATGGCAAACACCTGAAGGTCATACTGATGACTCCTTTCTAAGTTTGTTCTATGAACAAAAGAGTCACAGGTACATGATTTATTCTTTGGAGTCAACACTGTGTGGTTGGTCCTAGTACCAAATGGTCCTCAAATTACAAAAAGAGCAGCTGAGGCTCATCATGTACATAAGCTGCTCTAAGAGGGAGGGCTAGCTGGGCATGTGTGCACAATGATTTGTGAAAATGGTCCCACAGTCTCTTGACTTTTTTTCCCCCTAAACTGATGGTGGACACCCAAGGAAGTATTAACCAACAAAGAGAAGTGAAGCAGAATTCAAATCATTTTCTATTAGCAAAGATCATGAGCTAGCAGACAGCCAGAGGAGAGGGAGAAGGGAAGCTCGCAGGGAAAGCCACATGGGAGATGAAGGCTGATCAAATACAGTAGCGAGGGACGGAGGGGGGAGAAAGCTCTGAGAACAAGGCCTGGCCCACGCCTGCACCAGCAGCGTCACTTCTCCCAAGGCCCCCGCTCTACTAGCTCTTAGCTTACTGCTTTCAACACCCCATCACACCACAGATCTAGCAGGCAGTTAATATCTTTGTCATTTCTCAAACTTCCCCAAATCCCACCCCTTCACCTAACCCTTGGTCTCAAAACGTTTGATTCCAGCTACACACAGCCAATCACTGTACCTCCTGATGCCACCTCTACTTTGTCTAGCTGCTATCTGTTGAGTCAGGACCACAGTCATCTTAGTATCATGCTGGTGCCAGCAGAAAACGGCGCTCAAACACAGCAGCATCCCAAGGCATAGGAATTTGATCTTTAAATGCATCATTTTCCAGTCAAATTATCACTAGCTTCCCCCTTCCCATTATGCAAAGCAGTGTGGTGTTCATTTCCATGGTATCACTGGTAGATTAAAGCATGATTTGGCATCTAAACGGGCATCTTGCATGTGTCATCCTTTTAAGTGGTTAAGGAAAAGTGATTCTTTTCCTGTGTCTGAGACTTGGTTTCTTACATACCCCAGGGTGGCCTCTAACTCACTCTCTAGCCTAGGCTATCCTCACACTTCTCTATCTTCCTGCCTCTGCCTCCAAACTGGAGGTGTGTACCACATGCCAGGCTCTTTTCCTAACTGAAAAGCCCTCTCTCTGCTCACGGACATAATTCATCCAAGTTCAGTGAGTTTCTGTCCTGGTAGGTGTGACAAAGTATCAGTAATACCCAGAAGCATGTCAATTAAAACTCAACACATAGGAAGTACTGATGGCAACTGTTTCACTTAAATGTTAACATTTAAACAGCATATAATGACATCGTACATTAAACTAAATGTTGGTACTGTGGTACAGAGGCATTTGCAGGCATCAACAGCAGATGGAATTGAGAATTTTCTAGTCCTCTAGTACAGCCACGACACTGAAATGGTGGTGCCAGGGCTGCCTGAAGGTTACCTAGGGTGACTGCCCACCTCCACTGGCCTCGGACTCAGGGGATGTCTGGGATGGCTTTCTATGCCGACATGTAAACAGCCCAAGTCCTGAAACTAAGGACAAGCTGGTCTGGCCGGTTCTCAGTGCAGTCAAAATGACAGGCTGAAGTAACACAGCAAAGGCAAAGGTTCCAAGGCAAAGGTCCAAGTGCTGTGCTCAGGCCCTGAAAGCTTTGAGACCAGAGTTCTAACGGTGCTCACGGTTTCTGCGGTGGCCAGTCACTGCTACCCTAAGTGCCACTGTTAATGGTGCTGGCATTTCTAAGTCCACTGAGTTTAGACAACAGACATCAACATTGACAGGTAATCACACTCCAGAGTTCAGGAAACTGAAAAGCCTTCGCATCCCAAGAACGCCGAAGGACAAACACAAAGAACAAAGAATGAGCTCATTTAACCTGTGTCAGGTCAGAGATTTCACACTGAGTCAGGAGAAATAAGGAACAGTCTCCAGAACAGATGTGGTGAGAACACACACCATTCCTAAGCTCAAAATGTTACTACTCCTTATTTTCTGTCACAATCAGAAATGCTCAAATATTCTGTGTCATTTACTCATACATTTTTCAAGCCAGATTTTCCTAGAGTCACAGCCACGTTGGGTATGCCCACCGCTAGCTACTTCCCTCTGGCCACTTAGTGGTCCATCTTGTTGCCTACAATGCCTCACAATGGTATGCCTGTGTGTATTACAACATGACAAAAGATGAAAATGCTGCCTAAGCCATGCATGTCCTCATGAGAAAAATGGAAGCAAGTCGCAGCGTCTTGTCTCGTGGAACTGTGTGAAAAGCACGGAAGCAGAATCTGCAGACAAAAACGCTCACTGCGCCAGCGATCCCAAGCCGGATCGCTGAAGGGCCAGGGTGCCAAACAGGAACCCTGCACACTCACCTGGCCAGAGGATGCCAGCAGGTTGATTGTTGTAAGGAGCATCCAGCCCCTACTGGCTTCTTCGCTCTGGTTGATCTCCAGGAACTGGACGATGGCCCGGCTTGCAGCCTCTGTAAAATCAAAGGGAAGCCAGTAAATAGGGGAAATCACTTATAAACTTAAAAATCTGTAAAACATAGCAGGGAAAGGGAAAAAGCACACGTTACAGCAGCGTTCTTTTGCACTCTATGAAAAAAATTGAATGTAGTCTGTTGGAGGGTGGTCTGATGCATGTTACGGGCCCTCAAGATCTGGTTACACCTGTCCTTGTTTTGTAAACCTGCCTAAGGCATACCTGATTGTTTGCCTAAACAGCCTATACTTGGGTAGCCCAGAACGGGGCAGGCGTGGTTAAGGTTCCCTGGGCTTTTGGTTTCAAGAGAATCACTGGAACAGACAGAATGGGAGAGAGGAGGAAGGAGGATTCCACGATGGGTTAGCGTGGGGAAGAAACCACGTGGGCCAAAAGAAAGGACTCCAATAATGGAATGAAAAGGCCCAGATGAAGAATACAAGCAAGTACCATGGGATTATGTATAGAAGGTAGAGCAGATGAGGATTAAGGCGGATGGCATTGGATGGGGGCTGGGAGATGGATGGTGAGGATACTGAGACAGCGTAAGTGAAATGTCTGCCCGGCCCAAGGTAAATACGGCAATTATAAGTCTAACAGGTGTCTGTGTCTTATTATATGAGATAGTAGGTTAAATAATACCATCATGATAATCTTAGGGCTAATAATAAACACTATATAACCCAACACTAATTTTTTATTTACTACAACAGTAATCTTTTAATGAATGTATTTGTGTACATTATCTAGCTAGCTAGCTATGGAATTGTAAAACGACACTTTGGGAAAAGGCCTATAATAGTCTAATGAACAACATTCATGGAGGAGTGACGTGAACTACAGCTGCCTGGGAAGCAGGTGCGTGTATTAAGGACTGGGAAGGTGACGCCACGGAGGAAATGGGAACACAACATTCAAACAAAAGATGGCCCAGAGGATGCAGCTTGGCACTACAGAGCAAGGCAAGAGACCACGCTCTCACCATCCGGAGCGCATGCTCCCAACCCAGGAATGTCAAGAGCTCTGATGTAATTAGCACAAGTCTAATGACGAAGGGAGGTAAGCTGAGGGCTGCACTTGATCTGGGGAAGAGGGAACAGCAAGAAATCCTCTTAAAGACTATTAACCCCGCATCACTGTGCATGATGCACTGTGAGGCCAGAGAGAATGGCGGTGCTAAGGTAAGAGTAAGCCGCTGCTGGGTCCGTGACCACAGGAGAGTCTGTGAGTGCAGGGACTACCTGAGAGGCTGGCTCGGGGACTAAGAGGAAGATGCAGGAGCACATTCGTTCACAGAGCTGCAGAGTTAGGGGAGGAGCTGAAAGTCACTCTAGCTGACTGTGTCTTTACACAACTGAAAATGGCACTGGCTGGCAGGATGGCTAAGCAGGGAGAGTTTGCTTGTCACCAAACTCGAGGACCCGGGTTCGATCAGCAGTGGTGGGGGGTGAGAAACGTCTCCCAGAGGCCCTCCTCCAACGGCTACCTGTATACTGTGGACACGCATACTGTATCACAACAAAGAGTTGTAAGAGACAACTAAAGATGGAGAAGCCCCTCAGCATGAGTAAAGCCTGTCAGAGGGTCCCCATGAGCCGGGAAGACAGCAGAGTATGCTGAACACGCCACAAGGAAGCCAGAAGCCAAGCAGAACTCAGACACTCTGAGGTGGACTGCTATTATCAGCCTGACACAGTCACGTGTGCTTGCTTAGAGACCTGGGTCAAAGCTTATGTGACACTTGCCATGGACGCTCGTTCGTCTCAATGCACTGAAGGAGCACTCTATCAGGAAACACTAAACCATGTGCTTTCACTGATCCTGAGCTGTAAAGCGGCCACGTTCTCAGTGCCCGTGCCTTAGCTAACTCTGTCTTCACAGATCCCACCAATCAGCTTCTTCCAGTAAAAAGATGAAAAAAGTATAATCAAATCGAAGCTGTCTCGCCTGTTAGCACTAAAGGAGAGAGAGAGGGAAGAAGGGAGGGGAGGGAGAGATGGACAGACAGACAGAGAGCACACAATGGAGAATTTAGCTGGTGTGAAGTCTTCTTCCAGACACAGCTACTGGACTTGTAAAGTTAGCTAATGAGACTACAATTACCTGCAGGAAACCTGTACAAGACTTTGCCATTTAAGGGAAGGAGAGGGTGCAGGGGGTCCCCGCCCCTACCTGACAGACTGTGGGGTAAAGGGTGGGGCAAAGGGTATCCCTTTCCTCCTAGCAAGCACACTGTCAAGCTGCCCCCGCCCAAGCAAGCAATCCTACTTAAAGTTAGCTGCTGAGATCAGAACAGACAGGAAAGCAGGAGGGGGCTGTGGGAAAGGAGGGTTTCAGTGAGGAGAGGGAAGAGAGAGGGGAATGGGAGGTGACAAGGAGTAAAATTCATTCTGTACAAGTAAAAGACTGTCAAAGAATTAAAAGCAATAAAAAAAAAGGTGGGTTTGTGATCTCAGCACTTGCAACGTGGAGACAGGCAGATTCCGGGGCTCGCTAGCCAGCCCAGCTTACGGCAAGCTCCAGGCCAGCAAAAGGCCTTGTCAGAAAAACACAGTCAACAAAAAAAGTGAGCAATATTTGAAGAACAGCCCTCAGTTTGGCCAAGTTGGCCTCTTGTGGTGCAAATGCATGCACGAGTGTTTGAGCCTGTATGTGTGTATGCAAGTGCAGAAGGGCTTACACAGCATGATCATAGATGTTAGAGTACAACTTTGGGGAGCTGTTCCCTCCTATCAGCACAGGTTCCGTGGGGGGTGAAATTACACCATCAGGCTCTTACCAACGAGATTTGTCATCTCACCCAAAAGATTATATTTTAGGTATAAAATCTTGAAGGAAGCTAAGAAAACAAATCTGTAGTATAGCAAAATATCTTCCCACAGACAGCTCAGGTATTTAAAGGATAGCCACACTGATGAAAGCAAAGCCAGGGTGACAGAAAGTTCCCTCCCTGCCACACAAATCTCAGATAACAAATCTTCACTTTGACAAAAGGAACTAGAACAACAGTGTGTGCTAACAGAGGATTCAATCCCATTTTGAGTGTAGGAGGGAACGGGATCAGACACTTTAAGTGGCCCGTTTCTTGGTCGTTTTTTCAGGTACAAATGTAAGCAAAGCCACCTCAGTTTTAAATCTATTCACTAAATCCCAGGTTGTCCCACCTCACATGATTGGATTTAATCCTCAATTAAAAGCATTCTCATCACTCCAAAGACTGCGTAATGGGCTCGGGTCCAGCTGGACCCCTCAGATCACATACTTAACTCTGCTTGCTGAAATGCTGCTGTGTCTGCACTGACCATGGAGATACTAACACAGATGGGGCGCCTGAGAAGAACCAGGGCGAGGCCGGGTCCTGAGGATGAGCCTCTCACAGTTAGGAAAGGGTCCTTTGGGCGGCCTAGCTCTGTCTCCCTGCTTGAGTTCATAGTGAAAAGGTAGCTAGCTGCCTGCAAAGGAGAAAAACCACCAGCACACAAGAACAGAGCAGCAGCTTACAGGCTGAAAGGGGCCCATCTTCCTCCTTCCCCTCCTGCTGGCTTCCAAAATGCCATGTCAGGCATCATGTCTTCTAGCACAGATCTGAATAATTCTCTGAGAAATCCTTCTTTGATTAGGAGAAAAATCATCAACAAAATGGCTCAACAAGACAACTTTACTCTGAACTCATGGTACCAAGTTCTGGCCACAACTAAGTCATTTTGCTGAAAGGAGGATCGACACAATCTGTTACCAGACGACTCTGCCTCACCCTGGACTCATGTAGAATGACCTTTCCAGCCTAACAACTCCTGTAACTGTGTAAAGGCCCCTGACTTAGGTTTCTATTGCTGGGATAAAACAAGATGTCCAAAAGCAGCTTGGAGTGGAAAGAGTTTATTTCAGCTTACAGTTCTGGGGAAGAGTCCATCACTGAGGGAAGCAAAGGAACTCAAGACAGGGGAATGAAGCGAATGCCACAGAGGGATGCTCTTTGCTGGCCTGCTCAGCCTGCTTCCTTATGCCACCCAAGACCATGGGGCGGCACAGCCTCCAGTGAGCTGGGCCCTCCCACATCAAAGTTAATCAAGAAAATGCCCCACAGGTCAGGCTAGGGAGGACATTTTCTTAACTGAGGTTCTCTCTTCTCAAATGACTGTAGCTTTTGTTAAGTTGAAAAAACTAAACAAAACAAGTTAAGTTGCTTATGGTGCAACAGGAAGAAAATACACATGCACATTCATGTACACACACACACACCACATCTGCCACACATACTGTTCCTGAGGCTGAGAATCAAAAGAGTATTTTGAGAGAGTAAAAAATGTTTTGATTACAGAAGTCAAGAACATTCTATCAAGGAAGCATGACTTAATCCGGGCTGAGAGTTAGCCACACCAAGATGAGGGCTATCCTGGGGAGGAACATGGTAAGGACTGACAAGCAAACAACATCACCTCCGCAGGCTGTAGTAGTCACTTTGAAAGCAACACGGAAAAGGAACCAAGAAAGAAGATGAGAACCCAGTGGCCGGACTACAGACTGGCCTTGTGCACCATGCTGCGGCTTAAGATGTTCATAGAGGATGACAAAGTGACAACACAGTGGCAGAAGAGGGGCCGGTAGCCCTGCAGGAACAGCCGAAGGCTCAAAGCAGCAGCAGACCTCACGGGGGGGGCGGGGGTTGAGACCTGTGTGCAGCGGGCCTGCCTCCTACTGAATCTCAACAGCACTTTTAGTGGGCTGCTTGCCTTGCACCTAGGTCGGTCCCTGGCTCGCCTCGGTAAATACCTGTAGATTTGTTTGAAGCTCTCCTCCGAATCTCCGTCACCATTAGTCGGGAGACTTGCGTTGTGAACTGCAGAAGGTCAGAAAATTTTTCTGTCATTGTATTTGGTGGAGCATTTCCAAAAACCTGTAAATGAGAGAAAGCATTCGATGAGGTACCGTGCCTTTATTTTTTTTTAATTCTGAGGTTCAAAACATTAGGCAGCTTGAAGACCAAGTTAGGTAAGTACAGTTATAGCATTCACTCTAGACTTGATTACATATAAAGCTCAGGTCATTTGAATGATCACATCTGGCCACATGTTCTTGTACATATGAATGTACCAAGTATATGGTTAACTAAGTAAGACTGAAAGGTCTGGAAACCTAAGCTGGAAAATCAGGTGAAGTCATGAAAGGGCATGGTTCTTTGATGGAATTCAGACTCAGTGGGAAGAAGCTGAGACTGGCCTATGCTGATGAGATTTCAGAAGTTTCTCAAGTCTAGCCACAATCATCTCTAATATAATGCTGTCATGAAACTGATAAGAGATAAAGGGATGGATAGAAGGCTCATAAATCACCTGCTTTCACAAAAATGTAGGCCAAATGAACTTTGGGACAAATAATCCTTACATATAAGCTGATGTGGGCTCAGCAAAAAGGGAAGGAGTGAAACCAGGATGGACCCTCATGAGAAAAGATGTCATATTTTAACAGCTGTATAGACAGATGTCATGTTTAAAAATGTTCTTTACAGCTGAAAGGAAATTCTGTCTTTTAAGCTGTCATTACCCTTCCCATTTCTAATACAGTATTCATATTATTACTATTCAAATGTCACCACTAAGAGATAAAACATAATTCACACAGGTTTACATTCTTTCCAAGCTAACACCACACTAGGTTCTTGCAGGAACTCTCTGTACGTGAGGTTGGTTGTTCCTATGAAGGCTGTCCCTATGAGCAAATACTTCCTAGAGACTGTCAGAGAACACTGGGGCTAAAAGTAAGAATGGTCTACACAATTACACCCCAGCTGGAAGCTGGGACAGGGAGCCCCGAACCAAAGCCAGCCCGCACTCCAAAGTCTTTAAGACACTGTCTCAAAAACAAAAGTAAAGCAACAATCAACCAGCAAACAAAAAGCAGGAGCAGCACGGAGGGGGTGCAGACTCAAGACCCAAGAAGAACTCTCTGTTTTCCTGTATTTTGGTTACAAGGTTTTGCTCATTAGTCAAAAGAGAAAAACCCAGTCAATTATACCCCTCCTAGTTGATTACAAAGACATACTTGTCATATATGTGTGCGTATGGACTTCTCAGCATGAGTCATACACGTGTGCATGTGAACCTCTCAGTTTCTGTCATACATGTGTACATGTGGACTCTCAGCACCTGTCATGCATGTGAACTTCTCTGTATGATAACAAAAGACTTTATCCACATAGCCTAGTAACATATGCAGAAAGTCCATACTATCACTTCAATAGAAGATGTTTCCTACAATCTCATATAGATACTGCTTCACATTAAGTTAAAAATAACAAAACCGCTCTGCAAACGTTGCTCTGGTCAAGGGACAACCTGTTCCACCAACTGTACAGAGGAGGAATTTTTATGCTTTCAAAGAACAAACATTTTTTAAAGAATTCCTCAATTCTTTCCTGCTACAGGTTTGCTGATTTGGTTTGGTCTGGTTTCGGTTTTTACTTACTTTGGTTGGTTGGATTTGGGTTTTGGAGACAGGGTCTGTCTGCGTAGGCCTGGCTGTCCAGGAGTTGCTTTGTAGACTAGGCCACCTCAAAGCCCGAGATCTGCCTACGTCTGCCTCCCGAGTGCTGGGATCACAGGTACATACCACCACAGCCTGGATGTTTTGTTCTGTTTTGTTTTGTTTTGCCCTGCTACAGGTTTTAAAACTTAAAAACATTAACTTATTCACACCTGTGAGTGTTGTGCCCGCACTTATGGACAGGCACTCGTGCACATGCCCATGCTTTGCCTGTGGCCCGTGGAGGCCAGAAGACTGCACAGATGCTCTGGAGCTGGAGTTGTGGTCTGCTGTGCGACACCGCGTGGGGCTGGGAACTGAACTTGGGACCACTGCAAGAGAAGCCAGAGCCCTTAACCACTGTGCTCTCTCCAGTCCCCCTGCTAGGCTGCTTTGATAAAGGAATGTTTTTAGTTTTAAACCTATCACCTGGTAAGTAAGACCCATAATAACTGTGTGTGTGCGCGCGCGTGTGTGTGTGTGTGAAACTAGGGGTCTGAGCTCAGGCCTTTAAGCATCCCTTTCCAGCAAGATTGTATGTGTGTGTGTGTGTGTGTGTGTGTGAAACTAGGGGTCTGAGCTCAGGCCTTTAAGCATCCCTTTCCAGCAAGACCAATATTCCTCAATAAATCACACAAAAAGATAAACATTCAGACACTTATTAATGACACACACTTGAATTTTTTACCACTTATAGGAGATGAGCAAAGTTTATAAAAACAAAGTTACTTCAATAGTATAAAAACGTTGTGATTCAGCCGGGCACAGTGGCATATGCCTGTAGTCCCAGCACACAGGGAGGCAGAGGCAGGTGAATCTCTGTGAGTTTGAGGCCAGCCTGGTCTATGGAGTGAGTCCAGGACAGCCAGAGTTACACAGAGAAAACCTTTCTTGGAAAAAACCAAAACCAAACAAAATCCCCAAAACAAAGAAAAAGAAAGAAAAGAATGTAGTAATTAAAGCAAGCTTTAGTTTTATTCCTTTCTTTTCATCAAGAAATCTTTCCAAAAGATAAAAGGAATCTGTTCTAGCTGCTAACCTTAAATGAACACGCATGGCTCTTCCACATAAATGATGCTGTAGCCTACTGCAACAGAACCTCTGATCCTGGACTCATTCACATACTTCCTGACTTCCCTCTACATGCCAAGCACTGGTTGTGAACTCACAGGTAAATGAAGACGATATGCCAGTGTTCACCAAGTACACATCTTAATTCAGATGACAAATGTTAAGCAAATTAACTTAAAAATTATAATGGCCCAGTTCACTCCCTTAGTAACACACACACTCACACAGACACACATGCACATACACATACACTCACACATATACAGACACACATCCTCACACAGACAAGAATAGCACACAGACTATAATTTCATGATTTATAATTTATGCCTTTAACACTATGGCCTGGGAGGCTCAGAACTTCAGAGAGATTCTGCTTCAAAAACCAAAACAGTAACTATTAAAATCAGGGGTTTGGCTCAGTAGTGGAACACTTAGGATGTGTCAGAGTCCCTGGGTTCTGCCCCCAGTACCAAAAATAAATAAAAATACAAACACCAAGATTGAGGGGCTGGAGAGATGGCTCAAGCAATTAAAACCACTTGCTGTGCTGGCCAAGATCCCAAGTTCAGTCCCCACATTAGGAGGTTGACCGTCACCTAGATCTAATTCAGCACCAGGGGAGCTGACGCCCTCTTCTGTCCATGCATACACACATAACTAAAAACAGCCAGGTATTAAAGGTAGCACACATCTTTAATCCCAACGCTCGGGATGCAGAGGCAGGAGGATTTCTGTGTGTTCAAGGTAAATCTGATGTAAGTTCATGAAATGAAGGCAACTCTGTGCTATGGGAAATGAAAACGAATGGTTAAGGCGGAGGAAGACTGTCTGCAGACGTCTACCTGAGGAGATGACAGACCCCAAGGGTGGCACCACATGATGCTGCAGTGAGGGCAGAGCTGTGGACGCCCTCCAGAGGGCAAATGAGGCCACGGTGCTAGAGCATGGAGAGTCCTGGCAGCTTGGACTTCGGTAAGGTAAAGAGCCCCTCAGGCAAAACCTTAGTCTAGGGAAGCTGAACACGTAAGGGAGCACAGAAAAAGCAGGTTCTTATAAGTTACTGCAACAACTCCATCTATACGTACTAGACATACTTCACCATCCTCGACAATGCTCCACCATGCAACCTCTGTTCAAGGAAGCTTGCAGCCGTGGGGCACGAGACTTGGGTTCTCTCTCCTTGCAGAAATGGGTCCCCCCATCTCTCGTTCCTCCTTCTGTTTCTCCCTCTTCTCCTCCTTCTCTCCCTCTCCCTTCTCTCTCCTCCCTCTCCTCCTTTCTCTCTTTCCCTCTCCTCCCTTTCCTCTGAGACTTTTGCTTTCCCACCCACCAAGGGAGACAATCAAGGAGACTCTCAGTGCATTCGACTCAGAAAAGGGTGGTTGTATGATAATTTCTGACATTTGTGGCCCAGACAGGAGGTTGAGGGGGGGATGACAGCTCCCTCAACAAAAAGCACCTTGTAACACGTTCAGTAATAAGAATACGGAAATAACAAGGATTTACAGGGTTTCTAGCACTGTTCAAATGCTCAACACCTTGTTAATGTCTCATTAAACTCTGCAGAGCGGGTGCTATTAGCATCCTCCTTTGACAGACAGGAAATGAAGGGTCAGGGATTCTAACCTATGCCACTATGCAAACAGAGGACAAGATTGCAAATGAGGCCAGTCTGAACCCAAGAAGCACTTAGCATCATTTTCTCAATTAAACTGCCTTATTCCAGGAGCCATGCACACTGGAGAGGTGAATAACAGGACTTGACTTGTTAAAAAGGTTATTTTTAATTTTAGCACCGTTATGCATCACACCCAGGGCCTCACACAAGTAAGGAACATGTTATTTCCTAAGCCCCCTAAAACGGTAATTTTTAATATCTACCTAAATGTTGAAAATTTTCCTAGCACGCCAATGAAGATACTGCTGGCATATTCAAAGAAATTAATGGTGTTATTTAAGATATGCATAAATTTGGAGCCCAGTCTATATTTGTCATTTATTGTATACTAAATGAGAAGTAGATACAACTAATAAACAAGTTGTAATGTTTACAAAATCTTCAACAGTCTTTTTATGTAAAATTAAGTTACAACACTGATTACTATTATTCCTTAAATAAAGTGTTATGGCTATAAAAGATGGAACAAATCATTTGTTTGAATTTGGGATTTTTTTCTTACTTGGTTCTAAACACGTATGTCCCTGTCTAAAGCCAACAACTTTAAAAGCAAACGCCACTTGTAAAGTATTTGTACATTCTTCAACTTGGGTATTCTTGACTATAAACAAATTTAGAAATAATTGCAAAAGCAAGAGGAATTTCTTGATCAACTTTATAGATATTAATTTCAAAATAAGAATATGATATAGTGCAATAATTTATAATGGCACTTTACACATTTTCAGACAATAAAAACCTATTCATTCAGAAAAGGTTAATTGTAAGAATTCCCTCTGTAGGATTTCGTCCTTGGACATAAAGATTAGCTGTGACATAGACTGCCAAGTCAATGCCATCTTCTGCCCTCAGACCCCCTTGGGATGGCAGTCGTTGCCCTACTGCCTGTGATGAAGCCCATGGGAGGCGTTTCAAGAATTCTGCATGAAGGTTGGCCCAGAAAAAAGGACTCGGCACACAGCACTCTCAGCTCTTGTCTCCAGAAGTCAGAAATCACACACCAAGGTAACATATACAGGCAAACTTTAGAGGCTACCTGCACAGAGAAGCCCATGTCCGAACATATGATGGTTTACAGCATGAAGCACAAATCAGGCAAATTCACAAAAATCAACTCATTTTAAGCAAACCTTTTATGAACTGGTTGGCCATCATGCCATACTAAGGCATTCATTCAAATATTTCCTGTTAGCAGATAATGTTCACTCACAAATGGCCAAATATTACCAAACAAATAATTATAGCACTGTAGAGCTAATGCAAATGAGAATTTGTGCTTGTTAATGCTCCCGCAATGAGTGTAATTTGTGTATGTTTTCATTGGTCATAATGGCATAGAAATAACATACAATCTTTACATTACTTAGAAATCTCCTGGGAAGGCAAGCTTCAATCTGTGGAACAGCATTTGCCTAAGGATGCAAGGGGCATGTCCACAACACACACAAAGAAACAGCCACAGCAAACAAAATCAGCTCACTGACCCAAGGGCAGGTACTTAGCTTAGCAGGGCCCACACTGGATCTGAGTTCTACAACACATGTACTCAGGGTGGGTGCTGAACCAAGGGTGGGGCTGTAGCTTAGTGGGAGGGCCCACCCTGGATCTGAATCCTACCAACACATACGCATGCACTCAGGGGAGAATACTAAACTTCCGATGGCCAAACAATCCCTCATGCAGAGGTTTGAGGAACTACATATGCCAGTATCTCTAATCAGCTAATTAAAAACTTTCAACATGAAAAAGTTTAATAGCCAGCTGACGATACTTCTTATGCAACACAGAGCATAACAGAAGTAAACTCAATAGAGTCTTACATCCATGTTGAAAACCAACAAGAAAGAAAGAAAAGAAAAGAAAAAGAAAACCAGCAAGCAAGCATACACACACACACACACACAAAGGGCATACTTCTAAAGCCTCCTGGACTGTCAGTGACTTACAAAAGCCTAATTGTTCAAATCCGTAGGTGGAGGATCACTGTTGGGGGAAGGGAGAGAGGATGACAGACAACGCTTAAGAGCTCACGTGGAAAGCTAAGAAGCAAGCTGGGCAGGTTGCTTAGGGACAGAGCACTTGTCCTGGACATAGGAGGCTGAGTTCCAGCCCAAAGAACTGCAGTAGGAAAGCTGAAAGCAGGTTTTGTAACTGCTTTAAAATTATTCCTTTGAAATGCTCGTAGTCTGAGAGAAAGGAATTATCTTAACCTAATCAGTAGCCAACAGCAGATCATGAATTTTATAAAAAAAAAAAAAAAAAACAAATTTGAGGTTGAAAACAACAAGAACATTCTACGACTGGTTCCAATAAAATCAACGACTTTTCTGAACAGGGCTTGAAACGGTGGCCTGATAGCCAATCTCCGCTCTCGATCTAAAATGGCTGTTAAACCTTTTCCCATCTCTCCTTGTGCTCTTACTCTACCATCTCCTCCTCCCTCAAACTCTTGGCAGAATAGAAAAAAGAAAGTATATTTTCTGAATGTGCTGGTATTTCCATTCTCTCTGCCTCCTACTGAACACAACCCAACAGTTGAAGTGTGCGCTAATCTTCCAACTCTCCTTCCCCTAGAGCAACCCTCAATCCCAAAACTCGAGGCTCTCTTCTATCTCCTACAAATTCTGGACAAGACCCTGTACAGATTCATCACGCCCAACACCCACTATGCTCCCAACCTAATCAAATGCTGCTGCTTCTCCCTCTCTACAGTGAATCTCAAAAAGAAAAGAAAAAAAAAATCCCTTTCCTTCAAGTCCCTGTCCAGTCTCCTTACCCTAGATTCGTTAGGGCATTTTCTGCCAACGACAACAGGAATCTGAGGCCACCGCGCAAGCTCATATCCAATACCACCTCATATCTGTATCCACACCATCAAAACCTTTCTCACACAAGCTCAGTGACTTTTTCTGTCTCATGCTAACCCATCTAACTGTAACGTGACACCATGCTTTCTCCTTTGGTCTATCTTTACTGTCCTTGAAAATTTCACAATGTTCTCCCTTACTGGGTCTCTTCTCATTTTCAAAACAAACAGAAAACAGAGCAAAATGCTGTATGCGTACAAACACCCTAAATCTCCTTCTGTGCTAACGGTTTTTGCCAACGTGGTATAAACTACAGTCCTCTAGAAAGAGGAAACCTCAAATGGGGATGGTCTCCATCAGCATGGTCTTTGGCCACGCCTGTGGGGCATTTTATTAATGAATGACTGGTGTGGGAGGCCCTGCCCACTGTGGGTCCTGGATTGTATAAGAAAGCTGGTGAGCAAGCCAGTGAGCAGCACCCCTTGATGGTCCTTCTGCTCCTGTGTGTTTCTCCATTGACTTCCCTCTATGACTGTCTGGGATCTAGACCCGTGAACCCCAAAACCCTTCCCTTTTGCTTCTCTAGCATGACTCACCAAGGGAAGCACTGGTCTGGCTGCTAGCACCCTTGCTGTCTGTCTAGACCTCCCAACTTCTGATACAAAGTACCCAACCTCAAGTATTTTGCTATAGTAACACCAGACTAAGACAACTTCTATCAATACATTTTGTTCTAATCTTTCCAATTTATCAAAGCCTAGTATATTCCTTTCATCCCCTGTTCACTCCTCAACTCACTGCCTTCTAGTTCCACTAGGGGCTGAGTAGGCTAGCCTCTGGGCACACCTGTGAGGGCTGTCTTAGTAGGCTGGCCTCTGGGCACACCTGTGAGGGCTGTCTGGGTAGGTTTTGTGTGTGAGCCTGAGAGAGTAATCTAGGTCATATTGGCTGAGGTAGGAAAAGGCATCATAGCTGAGTAGCACATGGGAAAGTGAGCTTGAGGATTTGTTTCCCTTTGCTTCCTGACTATGGCTGCAATGTGACAGGCTTCCTCAAGCTCCTGCCACAGTACCTTCCTCAGCAAGACAGCCTCTGACTTCAAACTGTAAGCCAAATGGAGCCTAAAGTTTTCCTTAAGTTATGCTGATTGGGAATGTTAACACAGTAATGAGAAAAGTAACTGCTACAGGTGGGTAGTATTGTTTTTACTTTACAGCCCAGAAAATGAAGGTGACTGCCTATCCCCAGAGTGACAACTCAAATTCTGTCAGCAGTACAGATCTAGGACAAGTCAGTGATACAAAAAACAAACAAACAAACAAAGAATGGAGATTAGGTTAAAGTCTATGCATTGAATATGAACTATCACCCTCACTCCACAATGTGGCTTTAAGAAAACACTAGCCATCAAGCTTATAAAGACTCTTGCTTCCCAAGGTTAACAGCACATTCGATAAATAATAAGCCCTGTGGATACTATGACCAGGAGAGATCTCAACGCCATCTTACAAGCTCCCCCTTCTCTAAATTCCCAGAGTATTTTCCATATCTCATCCTTTAATATTAGCATAGACAACTAGGAGAAAAGAACAGCCTTGACAATTTCCAGAAGAAATGCCAACAGAGAGAAGAATGTAGAGATGAAGTGAGATTAGTGAATCAGAAACTAGGGAGGGAGGGATGAGGAAGACGGGAGACAGAGTGGAAAGGAAAAGAGATCAAGAAGGGAGAGTTAGGGGAGAACGGAGGGAGACATGGGGTGTTAGAGGGATGTAGCAGAGAGAGTGAGAAAGAGAGAAGAAGGAGGAGGCCAGAAACAGTTTGAGAGAAAAGAGAGAGGAAGGAGTGGTAAAGGAGGTGGAGTAAGGGGGGGTTAGGTAGGGAAGAAAGTCAGAAACTAAAAAGATGTGACAGGGTCAGGGAACAAGTCTCAAACACTGAAGAAGCAAACCTGCCACACTCAAGCTCCGCCTTTGTGCTACGCCAATAGACCCCGACAGACTCAGTTGCACGGAGAAGGGGAGATGGAATGTTGAGACAGGGGACTGCACATGTTGTGGCTGGGAGGGGCAGGAAGCAAAGTCTCACATTTTCAGTAGAAAGTCAATCCGAAAAGAATAATCAGGAAGAAGCAGCATTAGCAGACAGCAGCAGGATCCAAGCCCTTCAGCTCCTAAACTTCTCAAAGCTGCACACGCAAACCTTTGACCGATGCCACAGAGTCATTTTAAAAAGCCACAACACTCATGCAGTAATAGAAACACACGCAAGCACCTCGGCTCCTCACCTCTCTGTAGCAGTCACTATCCCTTTATGGGAAATGCCAGAAAGCCAGCTAAACAAGCCAAAGGCAATGACTTTTTCCTTTGTGATGGTCTCACTGTGTAGCCCAGGCTAGCCTGGCTCTGCTTCCCGAGTGCCGGGTTAGAGGCGGGAAAGCTTACAAAGGGCTTGACAACTGCACAATAGAATAACACAACGACTGACAATCTTCCCTTGTCTAAAACCCATCCGCTTTCCATCTCTGTGTGAGGCAACCCCTCACTATTGAGACATCGATGTGGGTCTCCGTATGTAGCCCAGGCTGGCCTCGAACCTGCAATCTTCTCAGTCATCCACCTGTGACGTCACCAGCAACCCTGAGATTTCAGTGGCCCCGGCAGCCCTGGGAGGACTGGGCGTGGCTCTGGACTCACCCTGTTAAACACTGGCAGCATCATGTAGAGCTTTTCCTCCTGCTCTTTCTGGGTCATGTGCCTCGGAGGATGACACAGTTCGGTGAAGAGCCGGCGGAGGTGCATGAGGCCCAAGGCGTTGTCCTGCGGGCTGCACTCCTCCTGCCGAGGCCGTCCCATGATCCTCTTCACCATGTTCATCTTGGCTGGTGGGTGGAACACACTTCTGTTTCTGTAGGAAAATGTCAAGACATGAACAGTCAGCATGTCGCCCGCCGTGCCTCCGTCAAGCAAGCATGTGAGAACTTTAAACAGCCCTGAGACAGTTTGCTTCTTTAAATGCAGAGCTGCAGCTGCTAAACCCCCTAGAGCAACCCCATGAGCCATGCAACCTCAACTTCATACTGTTCCCACAATTTATATAAAAGATACAGGGAAGTAAGAGGTGCTTTCCATTCATTTCATATCATGTTCAAATCATAAACGGATCACGAACCTTATCAGTATTATATGGCTTAACAGTTAAGCGTAAGTAAAAGGAATAAAGCCAGAGAGTGAACCCTAACCTCGAAACACCTAAAATCAAAACACACACGTTTTCTAGTTTTATTTTAAAATGTTTTGGTGGGAAGAATTTTGAGCATGTGGTGAACAAATTTGTTAGTCTAAAAATACCTAAGTTAAATGGAATGCTATCCCTTCCATGTTATAAATATAAAAAGATTTATCATCGAGCTCAAGACCTTTCCCTCTCCACTCTCTTTTCCAGACACGGTTTCTCTGTGCAGCCTTGGCTGTCCTGGACTCGCTTTGTAGACCAGGCTGGCCTCGAACTCACAGCGGTGCATGTCTCCCTGCCTACCACAGTGCTGGGATTAAAAGTGTACACCATAAGACCTGGCGTAAGGACCACTTTCCTAATTGTGGTTGGAAACCTTTGTTTTTAAGTCTTGTTAATTCATCACACTGATAGACCTTTTTTGTTTTTTTGTTTTGTTTTGTAGAAATAGTAAAGAAGCCGAGGAAGTGGACGATAAGGATGGCTGCACTCCAATGCCGAACACTTCATGTAAGGATGATGACGTCGTGCTGCGCAGGTATGGAAAATGCCCCTTGCTGGACCCACATCAGTAAACTGACCACTGAGTTCCAGACCTGTGGAATCAGCCCCACTTTTGGAAGGCATCAACAGCCACTCAGTCACTTGCCAACTGTGCCGGGAATTCGCTAATCTCAGACACAAAACCAGGAAACCTAACACAGGAGCCAGGAAGGCTCAGGGAACGTTGTGGATAAGGACAATCTTGGGGGAAGGCAGTTTGGTTCAGTCTGTTAGGAAGTAGCCATGCCCTGCTCTTATTTTGCTATGGTTCCATGAACTAGTACGCTCCCGTTCAAAAAACATGAAAGGCTACATCTAAGCAGGGATTTTATCTACTTACCAGTTTCTTAAAACTTTGAGAACAAAGATCTGAAGTGTGTTGCTGTCAAGAGTTCTGTGTGTTTGGCCACAGGCTTGCACTGTGGCAGGAAGGCATGGTGGGGCACCTTCCAGATGAGGGGTCCAGAGAGCCTCTGGCTGTGCTGAGTGTGTGTGGAGTTGCTACTGTGCAAAGCACAATCAATATATCCCCAAGGGCCCCGTGCAGCAGAGAGTGCTGGCACATGCAAGCAATGGGATAAAAACATTTAATGACAGAGGAACAAACAAAAGTGAACTCACTTGAAGGCTGTCCAACAAACTCATTTTTTGGAAAAAAAGAACTCAAGTCTGACTAATGTTAATAAAAATATTTCAGCAAATGTATTCGAGAGGCCTGAAAATGTGCTAGTGCTCTACAGTCCTGAAAACCTCTACATCAAAAATGAAACTGGAAGTGATCACTACTCATACACACTGGCGGCTCACAAGTACCCAGAACTCCGGTTCCAGGATATCTGATGCCCCCTTTTCTTGCCTCTGTCAGTACCTGCACACATGTGGTGCACAGAAAAATCACTCACACACTCACACACATCTTATAAAACAAACCCACAGTGAGGGCCCTGCACATGTGTGCACTTATTGCTTACACAACCCAGTGTTACTCCTAGAGCCACACCTTGGTACGGTGACGTCCAGAACTTTGCACCCTTGATCAATAACTCCTCCATTTCTCCCCCAAATTTGGTGTCTGACAACCACCACCCTACTTTCTGACTATGCTGATCTGTCATATAACTGACAGCACACGGTAGCTGTACTCGCAAAGCCGCCTGAATTCACACTTTACATAATGAACTCAAGGTTCAGCCATACCGTTTACAAGCAAAAGGGTTTCTGCAGCCTCTTTAGTCATGCTTTTTAATCCATTTATATATTGTCTTAGTTACTGTCCCATTGCTGTGAAGGGGCACCAGGACCAAGGAAATTATGAAAGAAAGCATTTAATTGGGGCTTGCTTATAGTTTAATGTAAGCAAGGGTTAAGTCCATGATTATCAATGAAGGGAGTGCAGCAGGCAGGCAAGGCACTGGACCACTAGCTGAGAGCTTAGATACACGGACGGACGGATGGATGGATAGATGGATGGATGGATGGATGGAGACAGATAGACAGACAGATGATAGATGGATGGGTAGACAGAGAGTTGATAGATCGACGGATGGATGGATGGATGGATAGGTAGGTAGAAAGGTAGACAGGCAGACAGGCAGGTAACTAGGTAGATAGACAGAAAGGAGACAGAGACAGATAGACTGACTGACTAAATGTGGTATGGGATTTTGAAACCTCAAAGCTAATTCCCAGTAATACCCCCCCCCAACAAGGCTATACTTTTTTAGGCTTCCTAAAAGTCCACCAAATGAGAATCAAACATTCATATATATATGAGCCTGTGGGGGCCATTCTCATTCAAACCGCCACATCAGGAGGCCTGTGGGTTGTTTCTGTATCTTGGCTATAGTGAATAGTCCTTGGGCAAGCACTGGGCTGGAGGTTTCAGACATCAATTCCATTGGAATATCTAGAAGCAGGACTGCTGGATCACTGCAGAGTTCTGATTTTGGCATTTCAAGGAGCCTCTACACTGTTTCTGTAACAGCTCTATTGGTTTACATCCCTACCAGCAGCGTGCGCAGGCTGTCTTTCTTCCATCTGGCCAGCGTTTTGCTATCGTCTGTCTCTCAAGCCAATAGCCACCCAGGCACAGGTGCAGCTCAGGGTGTGGGCCTGCATCTCCCTGATGTTCACGTGATGCTGAACATATTTCCATATAAAGCCCACTCAGTGGAATACATTCATTTGAGAAATACTTGTCCAGGTCATTGGCCCATTTGCTAATTGGGTTATTTGGGAATTTACTAATAAATTGTTTAAGTCCCTTGGATATTTGAGATCTTAACCTCTTAACGGGTATACGCAGCTCACTGCTGGCATTTCCTCCTGCAGGCAGGCTATCTCCTCACTCCTGACTGTTCCTCCTGCACGCAGGCTCGCAGGTTGTCTCCTCACACCTGACTCTTCCCTCTACCATGAAGAGAGGTTCACATTTAATGCAATCTCTCCCGACTGCTTTTGTTGACTACACTTTCAGTGTCACAGAATATTATCTTCTAAGCCAATAGCAAGTAGCCTTTATTTGCTTTTCCCTAGTAGCTTTTGGTTGCTAGTTTACAGTATTTTGGCTTGGTTTTTTCATATCCTGTAAACTAAGAGTGTAATGTCAGTTTTCTTCATTTGGGTACCCAGTTCCGCCCAAACCGTTTATTACAGGGGACTGTCTTTACCCATTGTGTATCCTTGCTACATTTGAGGAAGAAGGTAACTTTGCTCCTAATCCACAAGCTGATTTCTTGCTCTCTATTTTGTCATTCTGTCCCACTGGTTTAAATGGTAAAGTTACTGTCCATTTGTGATATGTTTTAGAACCAGGAAATAAAAAGACTTTGTTCCTATTTTCTTCTTCAGGACTGCTGTAAGCTGTATCTCTAGGGTCATGGGAATTTTAAGACTTTTGTTTTGTTTTGACTTCAGACAAGAGCAGATCCTGCCATTTGACCATTAGCTCCAACTTCCAGTGTGGACTAGACTTCCGATCTTTGCCTCCTGCAGTTTGGACATCCAGTGAGAGCTGTCACCCTCACTTGCTGCTACTGTTTGGGTGTGGGTGCTCATTCATCCTTTTCTTCATTTTGCAAAGAAGGCCATTTGGATTTGGATATCGACTGAACTGATTCTGCAGGTGTGTGAACTTGTCCATTAATTCTACCGATGCACAAATGCGGAGTGTCTGCTTAGGCCCGTGCCCTCCTCACCTCTCCTCAGCGTTCAGTGAGTTTTCAGCACACAAGTCTTTCACTTAAACTTGTTCTAAGACTCATGTCACTTTTTGTTGCTAGTGTGAATGGCATTGTTTCCGCTCTCTAATAGGAGACAAATAACCACTCCTGTTACCACAAGGGGCGAAAATAAGGCTGGAGGGGAACCTAGGACTTGTAGCTCTCCCTCATGTTCTGATCACTGCCTTACCATTAATGCACCTATTTCAGAGTAAACAAGTCTCGGAAACTGTGAGCTTCATGTTTATTTAACATAACGGATTGACCAGAATCTGAGAATTTTCTTAGAGATAAACAAATCTTTTTCACTTTAGTCTAAAAACAAAACCATATCCCAAAGAAGTAGGCACCAACTATTACCCCAGCACCCAGAGGCTGAGGGAAGAGCATCCTGACAAAAGCCAAATGAAGTACGTGGAAGAAGAACAGAAATTCACAGAACCCTGAGATTAAGGATCTTAACCCCTGGGTCTGAGTTTCTCCTATGACATCTTCCCCCACAACCTTTTGGTAAAACACAATCAACACATATATGATGTGCTAAGAGAATTACTGATATTCAATAAACTCATTTTCTTCCTTTACCCTAGTCATGAAAATTCATCCCTTTTTACAACCATAATTGTTTAATCTAGCAAATATTATCTACAATAAGCATGTTAGATGACAGACAGACGGACAGAATCACTTCTCCAGTGGATACTCAAGAAGAGACATTATTCAGTTTGGTTTGGACACGGGCTCACACTGCTGTGTGGTCTTCTCTGCTCAGCCTCCAGCCTCAGCTTGCTAAGGGCTGAGATTACAGGCCGGTGCCACCATGCCCAACTCAGGAGGAGAGTTAGAGAGCAAAAGATTAGAAAAAACAGGCAAGGTACACACTGTAGGCCAAACTATGGAATTACATTTGGGAAGGAATGTTAATAGGTGTGGGGTTTTAATAATTATGAAGATTATTGCATTTAATAGGCTTTCTAACACAAATCCTAATTTTTTTCCCCACAAGAAAAGAGTTTGCACTGCCAACAGGAGGGTATTTAAATATCAGTGGGATAATGTTCCTTAATCCAGACAGTATTCCTTAATCTAACCTTTTATGTTATTGCCTGAAAAACACTTGACATTTCCCCTCCCAAAAATCCTTTAAAAGGATTTTCATTATTTAATGACAGACACATACAGACCGAGTGAATGGTCTGCGCTTTGAATCTCCTTGTCCCGTCAGCAGCTGCCTCCCAGAGGCTTGCTAAAACCTTCACACAGCATGGCTGAGTTAGCCTTCTTAGGAGGAAAGGAAACTGCTTCACCAAGACCCTGCCCTTCCTCAGCACTTCCTCCTTGTGAGTTTTCCAGGAAAAAAAAAATCCACCTTTTCTTACACTTGAAGAGTAAGTGCAAAACTTTTAGAGGTTCTGCAAACTACATATAAGGCAACAATTTAACATGTGAATTAGAAAATAACTGCAGATACAGTTGTGAGCCACACTTTGAAAATTCTCCATTGGTCGCTAGCTTGAAAGAGATCCGTGACAGTGCTACTGTCACTAACAGTATTCAGAAGAGACTAAATTCTTGCCTGGCAATGTATGGTCATCCAGCATTCTAGAGGCAGAAGCAGGTGGACTTTTGTGAGTTCAAGGCTACCCAGGACATCAAGGACTACACAGTGAGACCTGTCATCATCATCATCATCATCATCATCATCATCATCATCATAACAACAACAATAATAGATCAGATTTCTACCTTCTGAGGCTGAGCTTTGTGCCCTTCAATGGCAGTCATCACAGTTTCGCCCAATGTGAGATGTTCTAAAACCATCCACCTTCTTTATAGGGCAAACTATTTCAGATCTATTCCCTAACATTCTCCAAGTTAAACTGATCATGCCTTTGACGGTTTAAACATCTTTTTAGGGGAGAAAGCACACAAAAGGAAGCCGGGACCACCGAGAGCACAGACCCAACTGAGAGCCCCGAGCAGACCCTGGAGAAATCTCTAGGCTAGCCTCCTTGCCCACCTCCAGCTACTCCGACTCAGCTGTCAGGTCAGCCATCGCTAATGGACACCTCAGAGGAGCGTTTACCTCAACGAAGGCTAGATGCTACTACTACTATGTATAATTTGATTATGCTATGAAATAAGTGCTTGTACTCACACCTACAATTACCAGCACTCTCTGAAAGCAAGTGTTTATACATTACATAAAAGACTTGCAAAGAATTGTTAAATCTCAGTACTTATGTAATCCTGGCCAACAGACACTGTAGTCTAGAAGACTTTGCTGAAGTCCCTGTCAGGGTGTTCAGCCGTAAACCTTTGCACAGTCACCTTAGACAAATTCCCAGGCGTCATACCGGGAGGAGATCAACCACACGATTTCCCAGTTTCTAAGCTAGCTGTTGGACTAAGGTGGGGAAGATTGTAGCATTCCTCATACCGTTTAACATAGACATTATGACGGATGCGGTGGTGCAGGACTTTAATCCCAGTACCCCAGGGCTGGGAGGCAAAGGCAGGTAGGCCTCTGTGAAGCCGGCCGGAGAAGCACAGAGAGTTCCAGGCTTGCCAAGGTTACACAGATAGACCATGTCTCAAAAATGAGTAAGTAAGTAAATAAATAAATGAATAAAAATAAAAAGGTATTTTTATGACTTCTATTTATAAATTAAAAAAAAAAAGTATGAGCAAAATTAACACAGTGTTATGACATACAAAACAAGCAGGAACTGGTCTATCTAAAAGAAACATGAATAAACAATGATGACAGAAAAAAATGAACTAGTACAAAATAGGTACAAAATACTTTAGATTGCCTAATCAAGTCAAGAATATCTATGGGATTATTTTAATCACAAATCACAGACCAACATGTACTTGAAATAAAAACCGACAGAGCCTCAGGGACTGAGGCCAGCCTGGTCTTCAGGGGGGGAGCCTGTCTCCAGGGAACCACAAAAAAAAAAAAAAAAAAAAAAAGGACATCACTGTATACATAGTAAGAACACCAGAGATAAAATAAAAACAGAAAAATATGTGTTCATCAACTGAACAAAACTAAGAATTTATAAACTATATACTTAGCAACAAGAGCAAAAATGGAGATGTGCAAGCATTGTTGATTGAAACTAAGCCACTGTCCTTGATAGATCAATCTGAAAGCTCCATGATGGTAAATCGAGAGTACTGAGTAAAAACATGAAGGGAGGCGGGGGGGGGGGGGCGCGGAGATAAAGAACAAAGGCAACGGAGAAAAGTCACAGTAACAGACACTAACGACACTAACGTAGCCACAACTGCACAACTATGATCGCTTGGATCGCCGCATAGTCATCAAAAATAAGCCCTGGTGTAAAAGCCCCACAGCTGCACAGATAGCATTTACAAGAGAGTAACTGCAAATATATACCATCAGAATGATTAAAAGTAAAAGGGAGGGAGGCGACGCCTGTCTGTGCCAGCACTTGAGGGGCATGGGCAAGAGGAACCCCAGCAGCTTGAGGCCACTCCGATCTGCATACAGGCAGCAAGGGGGACCCTGACTGAAAAACCAGCAAAAACAAAACAAAACAAGCAAACAAATTAAAAAAAAAAAAAACAAGGCAGAGAGATGGCAGGGGGCATACCATTTTAACTCCAACCAAAAGGGAAAATGGAGAAACTAGATTAACTTCACACACTGCCACTGTTAGAAGAAGGGGAGACATCAGAAGGAAAGGGGGCGGTCCCTGTGGGCAGAGTTGGCTCACCACTCCTGAGTGGGTGAGGGCTAACAGCACAGGAGGCCAACGCCACAGGACCCACAGAGAAAGGCATAAAAGAGAGGATTGGAAACCTCAAGTCCTCCGGCAATATTTGATAGAGCAAATCCTATGGGATTTACATTTATTTTCTCTCTTGGTACAAGCCTGTAAGCCCAGTGTCAAGAATTAAGGAGAGAAACTTCAAGCTGGGTTTGCAGGGTATTGGGGCACTCGCCCAGCAGGCACAGGCCCTGGGTTTGTTCTACATTCCAAAAGATGTGCACAAAGAAGTCAGCACAGAAACAGGTCACCTGAACAGCACTAGCAAACATCTGGAACCACTGCTGACATTAGGAACACTCTCTTCAACAGTACATAAATAACATGCCTTCTTCTCACATTCACACAAAACATTCACCAAGACAGGCCTCACCCGAGGCAATAAAAATGGGCCATAGCAAGGTTAAAGTCACAGAAATCAGACACAGTACATCTGAAGGCTAAACAGAATTAAGCAAATCAGTGAGGGAAAAAACACCAAATATTGGAAATCAAATACCATATACAGGAGTCAAGAATCATTGAGAGACATTTCAGGCAGGGGGCAGAGCTCAGTGGTAGAGCACCTGCCTGGGTCTGATCTCTCCCTCCCCAAACAACACATAAACCAGGTATAGTGGCTATCACTCCTGAATCTGGCCCTCAGAAGTGAGTGGCAGGAAGATTCAAGTCATCCAGGGTGACTTGGAGAGTTTGAGGCTACCCTGGGCTATAAGAGGCCCTTGTCTCCAAAACCAAAATCAAACAGGAAGCTGGGCGTGGTGGGTTGTACCTGAAAGTCCAGCACTCCTGAGGCTGAGTCAGGATGAGCACAGGTGCCGGGTCAGCCTGGGCTATGTAGTGTGTATGTGTCCTGTCTCAAACACACAAAAAACACAAAGGAAAAAAAAAAGGAAATCAGTAAAACCAAAGCCCGGCCCTTTAAGGTGACCAGTAATTAAACTATGTCTCAGGACCACAGGGCTGGCAGCCTATCTTAACAGCGTCCTCCGCAGCTCCTGAACTACCTTCTGAATACCAAAGCAGATACCACATGTTGATTCTCTACTCCTGGGACTACAATTAAGAGCTTACAGGCTCTTGTTCTGTTACTATGCTACTGCTATGGAACACGGAATCCGTGTTCCCAGGCTACAGTCACTCCAATGTGTCTCCAGGATAAACTGTCATAGGCAGATGTCTATAGCAATAGCAGTTATTATTATTACTGTTATTATTAAGCTATTTAAGATACATTTACTAATTAACTGATCTGCACTCACTAACCTAATAATTTACTCAGTGGTGGCAACTAAATTTTACTCAGGTTTGTACTGATGGTCTCTGATGGACAAATACAAAAAAAAAGATAAACGGAATATCATTTGCGTAGTAAGTGACAAAACCAGATTTTTCTCTCCAGTTTTTCTGATCTCTGAGTAGACCAGATGCATTGCTTCTCAAAAAGTTAAGATCATAGCATGTAAATTTTAAAAACTTCTAATTTAACGTATCCTACTTCTTGCCAAATGAAAAACCTTCACAAAAACCCTTAGTTGTCTCCAGAACAAAGCTGGGTTAAACAGTCCTCTGAGTTGAAAAGGCGTCTTGCTTCCTAATCAGCATCATCCTTCGGTGATACGCAGATCCCCTCACGTCTGGCTGTGGTCTCCAAGCCCGCACCCGGAAGAGGGTCTCGTGCACAGTGAGAATGACGAGACATGTGCTCCAGCCACTGCTGCTGCTTTGTAGGTGAGCAGCCACTCGCTGTCCTTACACTGGCGAAACTTGCCAGATCTCAGGATTCCAGTACGACCCAGCTGTGGCCAGCAACTCACAGCTCTGCCTCGCTCATGAGCTCAACGGCCCCTCTGCGGAGACATCATCCCAAACCCCCAGGTTTCACAGACAATCACTTTTTTGTTCCCAGAGTGCACTGTGGAATTGTTATTCTGACTGTCTTTTTCCAGCACCAGACCAAAAAAAAAGTATAAAGTGTAGGAGGCAAAGGTAATGTTCCCGCTCAACTTTCTTGCCCAACACCTGACAATACACGGTAAATAAGAAACAGAAAAACAGCATGCTTTTAAGCCCAGCCAGAGCTCCAGAGCCAGAGGCAGGTGGATCTCTGTGAGTTCTGAGGACAGCCTGATCTAGATAGCTAGCTCTAGGACTAACCTGCCTCGATAAGAGGAGAGAGACAGAGAGAAACAGAGAAATGGAGAGATATAGAGAAGCAAAAAGACAAAGACTGCTTGATGATAACATGAGTAAAACTCAACACAGCTGAAATAAGTAAGGTAAGTGAGGGTGACTTCAAATGTGCCAGAGGGCCAAGCTCAGTGATGGTTTCCCACAGCCTCAGAGCTCAGGAGGACCTCAAACTGGAGACCAGCAAGACCTAACAGAGAGCAAGACCCTGGTGGATTTGTCATGTCAGCATTCAGGAGGTTGAAGTAGGAGGACTGTAAGATCCAGCCAGCCACCTCAAAATTCCAAACAAGGAAAAATAAATTTGGGGGCCTGGAGATATGGAGCAGTAATTGAGCATTTGCTTAGTACGTTCTAAGAGCCTTGGTTTAATCATCAGCCCACTAAAACAATTCTGAGCCCACTTCTCTGTGGGAGGAGACAAAAGAGACGGGCTCAAGGAGCGCCTGCGCTATACAGTGCAGCACACTTGAACCTGGGCACAGAGAAAGCTTGTCTGAATGCCCTGCTACTCACCTGAATTGCTTTCAGAGTATTCATAAGCTCCATGCAAAAAAATGCAATTACCCAGGTTATTCATTCGACTTTGTTTCCAGACTTCTTCAAAACGTGTCTGCCCATTAAGCACAGAGTTCCACTAACGACAAAGCCTCACCGTGTGCTGTGGTCACCACAGTTGAATTCCAGCCACCAGGGCTTTGTTGAAATGTAATTCCTTGAGCACGTGCTATATATAAAACACCGGAAGTGCCAGCTCCTGTCTTTACTTGGTGCATGGTGTGGCGACACACCTTTCCCCAAGGTTTCAAACAAGTTGGTACATATTCCTCCGAGACACAAGTCAGACACCCTCCCACCCCTCAACCCCCACCCCGTGCGCTGGGGTAGACGCCCTCCGTGAAGGGTGACCACACACAGCTCTCTCAACCTGCCCAGTATGTGGTAGCCTAGGCTTCCCGCACAGCGGCTTTCTTCCGCTTGAAACGGCCTGACAATTTATCATGGATACTTCACTTTCTTAATCCTCTGGCAACTGTAAATGCATACGCACAGAAATGCCCTGGTTATTAATTCAGAGATCCAGGTTAGGCCCTGTTCCATCTCTGACCCTCTCATGTGTGCTCACTCACCTAACTACCACAGGACTAGGCACTAATGGGACAATCAGACTTGTTTTGTAAAGAGTCTTGCTATTCAAACCTTGCTGGACTCAAAGTCATGATCCTCCTGCCTCATACAATCTCCTGAGTGTTTGAGGTGAGGAGGAAGAAACAAATACAAAGTTGGAAAATATTCCCTGTGTTCAGGGTGAAAAGGAATGTTAAACAAAACTAGACACATATAAACAGATTCAACTTTATCAAAGTTAAAAGCCACTGTACATCCAACTCAACAAAAGAGACATAAATAACACACAAGTCCCGAACTGGCGGGGAGGGGAACCTGTGACACCTAAAGGAACTAAAAAAAGCACAAGATCCAAAACATACGAAGAGCACCTTCTAAGCAATGATAGGAAAGCAAACAAAACCTACCCCAAAAGTGAGCAAAGCACAAATTCACATTTCCCAGAAAAAGAAAATGAATAACCATGAATCTTGGGAAGGATGCACAACCTGGTTAGTACTAAAGGAAATGCAAATTAATAAAACAAGTTTACCATGCGGCAAAATAAATCTTTTCCCCACTAACATAAAAGGTCCACATTCATATAAAGCAGATAAGGCCTCGGCCAAAGCTAGCGCCATCCTCATCCCTAGGACATAGGGAGGCTTCCACGGCGAAAGAGACTTTGCAAGGCCAGATGTGAAACACGTTTGTTAAGATTTTATTTTTACTCTATGTGTATGTGTGTTTTGCCTGCATGTATGTAAGTATACCATGAGTGTGCAATACCCATGGGGGCCAGAAGAGGGCACAGGAGCCCCCTGGAAAGGAAGTTACAGGCAGCTGCAGGCATCTTTCCAGCCATGGTGCAAGCATTTGATGCCAGCAGGCCAATCTCTGTGAGTTCAAGCCCAGCCTGGTCTACACAACTAACTTCATGCAGCCAGGGATGCATACTGAGACCTGCCCCCAAACTGATAAAGGGCAAACATGGTGACATCAAGGACCCTGAAATGAGGAGAAGAGAGTTCTGTAAAGTCTAAAGCTAGGCTGGTGTGATCACAAAATCTGAGGAAGGAGTGTAAGGGGAGACTGGCTGTAGAAGGACAGTCAAGGAGATGCAGCCATGCTCCAGGAATGTGATGGTCCCCAGAAGCTAGGGGGGGGCTCATACCACACCGCCCCTGACCACCCTGATGCCATCAGAAGGAACACAGCTCCTGGAGACTGTTAGGTCGTCAGACTTCCGACCTCAAGACTAAGAGAAAAACTGTGTCGGCCCTCCCCACTGAAGAGCAAGGAGACTACCCAGCAACTGGAACCCGACACACGATACCAAAAGTTCAATGTGACATTAGGTTTGTCCAGGAGTGACACAGATGCATGCAGGCTGTCTCATCCCGCAGCTCTGCTCCAAGGCATGTGCTGAAAGGCAGCCTTTCACGAGCACAGGACGTGTGGAAGAACAAACAGAGTGACGGTAAGGGTCCACCGTAAGGGATAATTTGTGATTTACCACATGGAACCGAATGGGTTAATTTTAGGAGTTAAATATATAAAAACAGGAAGTTGACAAATGTAACATGCTATATGACTTTTTGAAGTAAAACTTCAAGACAAAACCAGACATCCCTACATGCACATTCCTATGAATATGCTGTTTTGCAGGAGATTATGAACCCACGGTGTACTTTTTCTCTACTTTATTGATATTCACACACACGTGTAAAGCTAGGGGAGCAAAAAGCAGGGAGTCCGGGTCTCTCCCAGGAGGCGTAGCTTCCTGAGCCACACAGAGACATGGGCTGGTACTCTTTTGTGGTTTCTGTTTTTCTAATTTAGTCTCATGTCCATGTTTTCATATCATGAAACAGATTTTGCAGTGTATGAAGCCAAAGCTTTTGCATCACATCTATCTGTTGCTACACCTGGCATGAGACATTTCACTGCCTCTCCCCCTTCTCAGTCTTCGGACACTCTCTCACTGGCACTTCTCTCGGGATTACAGAACTCATTGGTGTTTATTTGATGGCAAGTTATCCTTTTCGAGAATTATTTCTTACCTCATAAAAAAGACTATCCTTCATTTATCTCAAACACAAGGATAAAGAAAAATGACCGCTACTTCTGGAAGTGCTTGCAAGGTATACACGTCTGTGTGCCTAGGCTCTTTCTCAGCCTGTCAAATTACCTCTTTTACCGTGTGGGTATATCCACGAAACAGTTTTATTGAATTCTCCTTAAAATGCAACCCTTGAGATCATGAAATAAGAGACTCTTAAGACCAGTTCATCAGCTGTTCTCTGTGTGTGTGCATGCGCGTGCAGCAGGAGAGCACAACGCCTACCTCGTGTAATCTGCAAAGCATTACCTGAGAGCAGGTACCTCAGTGATGGGAAGTGGCTTGCCCCAGTTCTAACGAAGTAGCGTGAATAAGCACTGAATTCAACCTCCTGGCAGCCCTGCTCTGCAAGTACACTGTGTACACACCCTACCTGCAGGTCAGCTGCTCTATCGCTTCACACCCACTTAGCCGAAAGCATACCCTGCTCACTGCCTGCTTCAGTTCCCACTGAACGCCCCACACCCAGCCTTCCTATCGGGTGTGCTGGCAGCCAACAGCCAATAACCGAGTCTGACCCATGAGGCTGTTTCTCAATCTACCAAAGATCAGCAGAAGCATCTTGGGACTTCTGAAGGGGATTTCCAGTGATCATGTTACTGACTATGGCATGTCAGATCAGTGGCCTGTGGGCTACTCTGCTGTTGTTTACATCCAGGCCTTGTGATTGGCACAGCTGTCTGCACATTGTGGATGCTGTCTGTGTGAGCAAGTGAGCATCACTGCAGAGGTTAGAGGTTGACATGGGGTCTTCCTCACTCATGGGCCATCCAATTTTTAAGACAGGGTCCTTACATGAACCTCAAGCTCCATTCAACCTGGGCTGGCTGGCCTTCAAGGCCTGGAGATCTGCCTCCCCAGCTCCTGGATTCTGGGGTGTATGCCGCAGCACCCAGCTTGTACATGGGTACATGGACTGAACTCATGCTCACTTCATGAACAGCAAGCACCTCACGATTAATCGTCTCCCCAGCACTGAACATGACATCTTAACAAGGGTTGGAGAGAAACTGGGGCTGGATCAAAGAATGAGGCAAGGAATATTCTTGCTGACAGGAAACATTTCCTTTCCCCGAGAGTCCTCTACCAAAATGATTTTGAGGATGTATGCAGTCTACTATTTAATCATTTTAGCAAGGACACACGAATGGTAATGATTGGGTACCATGATGCCTCAAAGACACAGTTTAAAATACAAGCAGGTCTACTACTGATGCAGCAGACACAGAGCCCAGGTCTGTGTCACACACTTGTTAAGATAATGTGTTCAGTACTAGGGCAATTGCACATCTGTGAGGTGTTTGCTCTTGAGGCAGGGGATGTTGATTTCATCAGCCAGCCATAGTATGTTTTCAAAACCCATGTGAAACACATTACCTTAAATGCATTGCCTTTCTACCTTGTGGGGAGGTTAGTCTGTGCAAGCTACGAATTGTTCACTGCATTTTCTTTTAGTGGCCCCTCTTCCTCGCAGAAGCAATGATGCTGTGTAAGAAAACACATGAATGGTTCCTGAAACATCTCCTCTGGTGGCGGGGAACTGAGTTCCCATGAAAACATTCTATAATAATGGCAGGCATCATGAGCTCACCCCCTGACAATGCAAGGCCTCCTCCTCAGGCTGAGGGGTGGCGGCCAGCCTTGCTGGTCTCTTCTCCTACTGACAACAGCTCCACAGAGCTTGGGAAAAGGGCAGAGGGTCACAACTGAAACATAGGTTAACCATGTCTGATAGAGTCAGCATTTGACAATTAGAGCCAAGTAATAATCCACTGAGTCTATTTAAGGTCTACGCTTCTGATTCTAAAGGCTTAAGTAGAAAACACAGGCTGCAAAGAATATAACTGCCCGTTTCATCACCTTACTTCTCTCGGGAAGCACACGTAACATTGTGTTAGTGATCACAAAATGGTATCTATGGATGCAGTGCCTCATGTTACATGCATACAAGGATGTGTGCTGGATATAATGCTTTGTGTTGAACAAAACGAAAAGCGACCGTTTAGGCTGAGCCCCCAGGTAGGGCAGAGCCACACACAAAGACTTGGACTCTCCACCTCTCACATGTGGGTCCTTAGCTCACGGAGCGCCACCAGGCTGTTGTGTCCTCAGCCATGTCCTCGAGGAAGCAAGCTGAGCCCCAGCGGCCATGTCTCCCCGTGTACCCTCCTCTGCCCCTTGGCTGGTGTCTTTCTGTATCTGTCTGGTTTGGTCACCATGGTTTGATAGGGGGCCGTTTTCAGTCTAACAGCTACCTTACTTAACTGTCACGTCTCCCGAACACTGTATCTTCTGACCTTCCCAATACTCGGACAAGGGCTCGACCCTTCAGCAGCTACCATGACTCTGTAAGCGTACATACTGGAAATACTTGATTAGCGTCAGTAAGTAGAGTTATTTATTATTCAAATGTAACCACTGATTTCTGAATTGGTTTCTTTAAACATAAAAATGGTTTTCAACTTAAAATGGTGTAATCTAGAATTCTTAGTTTCTTGAGATATACAGATGACTCAGCAGGCAAAGGCACCCTGATCTGAGTTCAATCCCTGGGAATCTACATGGTAGAAGGAAAGAACCAGCTGCCACAGGTTGTCCTCTGACACGCGCGCACACACACACACAAATAAAATGAAATGAAATAAATAACTACACAGATGCTTTCCAACTTGGGATGGCATGAATTACAATTCTTTAACAGTGCAATGGCACGGAAGCGAGATGCACTCCGTAGAAACTACTACAGATTGTAAATTTTGATCTTTTCTAGGACTAGCCATATGTGGTGCTGTCTCTATTCTAGGCAGTGGCAGCAAGCCACGGTTCTCAGCCAACCACCAAACAAAGGAGCCAGCAATGAGTGGAGGTACGGTGCGTTGCTGAGGTATGACTCTCGGCACGTTAGGGGCGTGCTGTGCTTTCAAAATTCACAGTGTTGCCAACTTAATGGTTTTTTGCTGTTTTTGGACATACCCTCCAGTGAATCAGGGAGCAACTGTAATGAAGTCTGCCTGTTCTCCAGTCTCTATTTTTTTTTTCATTTTTAAATATTAAAGTTTATTTTCTGGAGAAATCAGGATTTGAAATGAAGTAAGTTGGATAGAAAATTGTGAACTAACTGAAGAGAGAAGGAACGCGACGGAACAAGAGATCTCAGTGATCTGAACTGGACAGCAACTAGAATGTACAAATTATCCCTAAATCAGCATGTACAGCAATCCAAATGCAGGCAAAGCATGAAACATAGCAGGATGCTTCAAGGAAGCAGTCGCCAGGGGGTACAGATTGAACAAGGAGCTGCTGCAGGATGCCTACAGGGTCAGGGTCACTCAGAAACCTCAGAACCTTTACATGGAGAGCACAGCCGCGGAGGGATGCATGGGACTCTGCACCCTCAAGATCTCTGCTCTGTATCCAAAGGAACATGATTAGAATCCTAGAAATAAAAATAAATTCTGGATAGTCTTCTCTGTCCTCTGAGGCAGGGAAATGACTGTCTCAGGCAGTGATGGCAACTTGGCAAGTGCCTGTCCTTAGGGAAACGGGGTCCAGCCCACAGATCCCAGAGAAGGAGAAGGGACAAGCCAGCCAGCTCCCTCAACTCCATGAAAGTCCTACACAATCTGGAAAGAGGAATAAAACGCAGTACTTTAAAATAGCATCCAGACAAACTGTGCAGTGCTCTTCCCAGGACAGGCCTTCCCCTATCGCCCAGGTCTCCATTGACAACAAGGAGATGATTCTACAGTGGTCAAGAACCGCAACTTGCCTTTAACAGCTTCCTGTTTGTATCTGGATTCCACCATAAACTTCAACATATTCTCCTATTTGTTCTGTGGTAGTTTGGTAAGAACTATGGTTCTAAATGACAGCTCACTACCCTGAGTAAATTACAAGACGTGAACCATTCCCTGGGTAGGCAGGTCCCTGGGATACAGGGAGCACCGCCCAGCAGAAGTCACACGGCCATGAGAGAATGTCAGCTCCCTTGAGAATCTGGGTGGTGGTGAAGATGCTGAAGGATGAAGGGTGATGCCCGTTCCAGCAGAGAGAGCCGCCTGGAGACAGGGCTGTGGGTGGAAGAATGCCAGGGTTATGGACATGTTTACAGGGGTTTCAACCTCAAGAGGATGCAAAGGTCTTCACCTGGCCTGCCCTCAGACCAGCGCAGCCAGGCAGGGTTCTGCAGCTCTGCCTCTCTCTGCCTGTTAATCACTCAAGCACCACCCACCTCCACTCACCTGCTTGTAACCAATTTTCCCAAGTGGAAAACACCAGCTATTCTGCCCTCGACTCATTTCACGTCTAAAAGGACCATCCACATCAACACTTGGAAGCCAGGGTTAGTGTGGCCCCTAGGGAGCCCCTGCTTCCTGCCTCTGGGCTGGTTTTCATTTAGGGTATGCAGCCCTAATCCCAGGTCACTGTGACACAGTCACACAATGCCAGGTACTGTCACACAAATGGACTCCAAAATGTGGAGAAACACATTCAGACAGGTTAAAGCAACTTGACAGGGAGATTGAAAACCAGCCTTAGCAAAAGTTTAAGATAGAGAACTTCTGATCCCAGCTTGTATTATTAATTGGAAGCTGACTCAGAGAGCTGTGTGTGTGTGTGTGTGTGTGTGCGCGCGTGTGTATGTATTTGAGGTGACTGAGGGTCTTCACCTTATTTTTTGGAGACAACATCTCTCCCCTGCCCCCGGGCTCACTGACTGGACAGTGTCAGGGTTGCAGGGGCACATGATTCCAGTTGGCTTCTCTGTGGGTGCTGCTCTCTGCACTCAGTCCTCACACTGGTACAGCAAACTTTACTGGCTCAGTCATCTCTCCAGCCCAGGAAATGACTATTTACATGATAGTGATCTTTATTTCCTACCTATTCCTAGCAAAAACAATATGCTTTGTTCTTCCTTTAATATTCAGATAAAATCATCACATCAAGCAGTACTATATAAAAAGCTTTTACAAATGCACACTTCCACACACACACACATACAAGACACACACACATGCACAAACAACACACTCAACACATATACACACACATGCTACACACATATGCACACACATGAGAGAGACAGAAAGAGAGAGAGAGACAGACAGACAGACAGAGAGAAGGAGAGAGAGAGAATGACTGGCCCTCTGTTCCCTCTGTGTATCTTCCATGAAGAGTGGGGTCAGACCGGTAGCAAACAGGAACTGTGCTATGAGTACAACCTTGCCAGAGAATTCTAATATCCCCAAATACAGCTGACCTTCAGAAACGGTTCTATTCACCTGACTACATTTTCTTCAATCTTAAGAGTTTCCTGTTCTTTTAGTTTGTTTTCCCTGATGTTAGTAACCACACCGTAGTCTCAAGTATAAATAAAACTCAGAATATTAAGGAATCAAGTTCCCAGTGGAATCCATTGCAGGGCACTACAAATAAAAACACACAATTGGCAGTTACCATAATGATATGTTCTACAACTTTAAAAGTTCTTATAAATTTCTTAGTGAATAAGAAAAATGAGATTTAAAACTTCGGGGGGGGAGGGGAGAATGATTCGAGCAATGATAGTAATTATTGACCTTAACATTCTAAATAATCGTGTTGATTTAAAAATGAAACTCAGGTTCCACAAAATATTTTCCCTACATATCTAATGTAAGTGGAAATACAGAGGCGCTTTACCTTGTGCTGCTGGGTCCAGATCAGATCAACCCATATGAGCCTGTTAAATGAATGGCTCAACTCCCAGAACCTGGGCAGCCCTTACCAAGTGCCAACAGCTTGGAGTCCACCAAGGCAGGAGAGTTACAGCTAGTGCCAGGATCCCCTGCCATAGCATCCCTACAGCACTGTGCTCAGCCCAGCCTCTCATAAGCCACCCCTCCCTTCCTTCCCTCCCCTCCCTCCCCCCCCTCCTCTTTCCCTCCTCCCTCAGATTTTTATGCTTTTATCTTTTACAAAGGCCTGGCTTTGAGATGACTTTTATTTAGCTTCAAGAAGTTAAGAGATGATGGCTGAACAATTCAAATACTTACACAGAAGGGGATCCTGGATCCTCACGCCTCTAGCCTGGTCTAGCACGGCCTGCTGCTTTAACTGCAGCATGTCTGCCAGAGCACTTCTGGGACACTCCGACATGTTCACTGTGTTTGTGTGGGTGTCCACGGGCAGCACCTGGTCCCTTGGAGCTGGAGCTGCAGGCAGTTGAGAGCTGCCTGTCACTGAGTGTTATGAGCCCAACTCAAGGCCTCTGGAAAAGCAGCAAGCACTAACCACTGAGCCAGCTCACCTGCCTCTGCTTTTGGGTTTTAATGTCCCTCAAGGCTCCATGTGCTCTAAGATTGGTCTGACCAGTGCTCCTGAAAGGAGTGAACACTGTCTGGTTATATATTACAGAGCATGAACGGAAATTTCTAAAACTGAGAAACCTTTTCTCTTTATAAGTTGATTTACTTCAGGTTAGTTGTTACATTGATGGAAAGCTGAGTAACACAGTATATATGCCTTGCCAGGTTTCCTGGTGCACATTTTTATTACTTTCTGTGAACGTTTTGCCTAAAGCTTGTAAGTTTCCCTCAAATAAACATAAGACTAAACTTCCATAAAAGTCAAAACATCACCTAAAACTTCAACTCTGTTGAAGCAAAATATAGTATCTTATATACAGTATTACATATTGACATGTACCTATAATCCAATATGAAACAAGACAAAGATGTTCCAATCTCCTAGCTCGTTTTTACCAAAAATTACACTCAAACAGGAGATTCTAACGGCTCTAACAACAACAACAACAAAACCTCAGAAATAAACTGGACACAATGTTTAAATGGTCTCAGTGTAAGATACAAAATTCCTGGTTGGATTGACTAAAAGTCTACTGTAGATCATGCTGCTGACTGGTAGAACATGGTGGGAAAATGGTCTTAGAGTAAAACACACAGGAAAGGCAACCAAACCATCCTAGACCACACCTCCCTCAGGGTTAAATGAAATGACTCCCTCAGCTTTCAGTGTAAGGGAACGGAATTCCACAGTGCATGTGTCGGCCACCACACGGTGGGTAATCACTGTCTACAGTTGTAATTGCAGCTGGTCTCTGTGTGGTTTAGAACTATGTAAAAACCTGACCCTTTATTGATGCTGCTTTTTGTAATGCTGGTGTCAAACAAGGACCCATGAATGCTAAGCAAGCACTCCCTGTAGGCCACATCCTCATCCCCTAGCTTCCCCCTTAAATTTTGGTACAGGATCTTGCTGAGCTGCCCACATGGGCCTCACACCTAAGGTCCTCCTCCACAGCCTCCTCATAAGGAGCCATGAGTCACCAAGCCCCGAGGACACCATCAATCAATGAACACGAGCTGCTTTCTTTCTGACTCCTATGTCCACAGTGTGACGGCACGGTAGGTGCTGAAGTCAGGCATCCACACCGCCGTCTTCTGTGATGTGTCCGCACATTACAAAGGCTGTAAGGCAGGGTGGCAGGGTTCCAGACTACACACTGCTCCTGGTTGCAATTAAGGATGAGACACTCGATCCCACTTGCACTGGCTTTCCAGGGTGGAAGGCAGCAGAGCTCACACTGTGACTGCGATTCCTTTTCATCTGTGGGATTAGGGATCTGAGGCCTGTCATGGGTCTGCTGGCAACAACTGCCGCCTCCAGAGGTGGCCGGGAGTGTGCGTCCTGGAACAAAGGCCGGCGAACCTCTTCCCCTAGGGCCAGATAATAACTACTCTGCCAGGCAGCTTCCGTTATAACTGCCTAACAATGCCACTGTGGGGGAGGGAGCGGCTGCCGCAGTAAGCAAGCCTGGCTGTGCCCCAGGGCAGCTCTAGAGATGGGCACTGGTAGCACAGACTCCTGTTCTTTTTGGTATTTTTCAAATAGCTAAAAATGAGAATGCATTCACAATTAAAGTAATACATGTAATCAGGTCCTGCGCCAAGGCTGGCCTACCACTTTGAGTTGTCCGTGCCTACTTATCTCCTGACCCACATGTGAAACATCCTTGATGGGGCTAGAGATGGCCCGGTGGTTAGGAGCACTTGCTGACCTTTCAGAGGACTCAGGTTCGGCTCCCAGCACCCACATGGCCACTCACAACTGCCTGTAGGGGGATCCAACACTCTCTTCTGGATCTTCAGATGCTGGGTACACATTACAGTCAAAAACACACATATTCATAAAATAAAAAAGAAATCCTTTTTAAGACAACCTTAATGGTCTGTTCTGTAGTACAGGTCAGAGAAACAGTTCTGAAGGTCAGCCGTTTCTCAGCCCTCCCTCCACTCCATCATTCTGCACTCCTCTAGTAAGAGCATTCTTCTTCAAACTCACTACAATGGCGCTTTTTCTGCAATTCATAGTCCATCACATAAATTTGCACTTCTCAAACAAAAACTTATTTTGCTATCATATTTTAGGAATATAATGTCAACAGTCTATTATAAATTCATCGGGAATGACTATAAGCTTTAAAAATGAAATACAGTAGCTAGTAACGGACACTCCTATGGCTCTGGTACTCAGAAGGGTAAGGCTGGAGGATTCTGAGTTTGAGGGTAGCCTGGGCTACATCGTAAGATGAGAGAGAAACAGACACACAGAGAAAGGAGGAGGAGGAGGGACTCCAGGCGTTTTAAAGCCTTAGAGCAGGGCACTGAATCCAGCTTCATTTCAGGTTTGCACAGGAACCACGACAGCCCCAGGGATCCCCCAAGCTGAGCATCACGACAAAAATAAGAAAAGGTTTGGTACCTAAGCTCAGAGTGCTTACTGTGCACATACACACAAACCATCCACTGGTGAAGAGAGCTGCTTCTCAGGAAGCAGAGGGAAAGTGAACCCCTCGGTATTTTGTCTATGGAAAATGCTTCTTTTTGCTGGGGAAAAGAGCTCTTGGAGCTGGGCATGGTGGTGTAACGCCTCTACCCCCAGCACTTGGGAGGCAGGGGCAGTGGATCCGTGAGTCTAAGGCCAGCCTGGTCTACAGGACTTCCAGGACGGCAGGGCTCATTCATGGAGCTGAGGTTGCTTAAACCGACGCCCTCTTCTCTACTTCCCAACAGCTTGGATCACAGGCCTGTGTTACCAAGCCCGATTTCTTTTGCTTTTAACAGATCATAACTACATTTCTAAAATCTGCCTCTCTAGTATGTGTGTGCTGGAGGCGAATCCCAGGCCTCTAGACATACTACATACCACAGTTAGCTTCAGTCCTCATCTGGGACGAGGGAAAGACTTGTCTCCATCAGGTTGGACTGGTTAGACATGTCTGGGACATTCTCTTGATTGCTAATTGATGGATGAGGGCACAGTCCACTTCGGGCAGAGCCATCCCTAGGCCTGAGCTATACAAGCTAGCGGAACATGAGCCTGGAAGCAAGCCAGGAGTCACTGTTCCTTGGTGATCCCTGCTCAGTTTCATCCTGGAGGTTCCTGCTCTGGCTTCCTTAGGTGCCAGACTATAACCCACCAACAACATAGACCCTTTCCTCCTCCAAGCTGGCTGTGGCCAGGGCTTTATCACAGCAACAGAAAGCAAGCCAGTCTAGGTTAGTCTCTGTGACTGACTCTCCCCTGCCGGAATTTTCAGAAGTATTTTCCTTGAGATAAGATCTTAATTGCCTAGGTTGAGCTTGGATTTACAATCTCCCTTACTTTTCCCCCTCAGCAGCAAGATTGACAGGCCTGTTCCACCAAGACTTAGGCCTTGAACTTGAGTTCCTCCGGCCCATGCCTCCTGGGGCTAGGATTTACAGGAGTGCAGCACCACACCTGGCTAACTCCCATTGTTTGCCTTCAAATGTCCAAATCCTCTCCTACATGTCATTATTTTTAGCGTTCCCTTCTGAGTCAGAATCAAGACAGGAATCACTTACTGCCATTGGCTAATGACACACATACTCCCTTCTCCCTGGACTCTTCCTGTCAGAAAGTATTCAGTTGGTGCTGGCAGACAGGGCTTTGCCATGGAGACCCAGCAGAGCTGGTATATACTATGTAGCTCAAGCTGGCCTTGAACCTGTGACTACCCCATCTCTGCCTGAGAACTAGGATTACAACTGCGAATGGTACCCCTGGCTGAAACAATTTAACAAGTGCTTATCAGGTGACTACAACATCGCTGGTTTCTAGGAAGGTATGTGGTCTTTTCAGAGCTTAGATTTTAAAAGGAAGGAGGAAAATGATGACATCTGCATCCTTTACTCTCTAAGCTGTGTTGGCTTCCACCAGCTCTGAATGGAATCCTTTTCCTCACCTGCTACAGTGTTGGCAGCAGTGCATGTATGATGGTGGACGGAGCTTACATTTCCTAACCAACCAGATCTCCTAATCTGAATGCAGAAAGATACTAGAACACCAAGGTCCACAGACATGTAACTAGTCATTAAAAACTTAGTGTAGAACCAGCTCTGAATATTCATTAGAGCACTGCATCTATAAAAAGAGAAACTTGGAAGTTAAAGTAAATTTCTACCACAATGTGTACATCCAACTACAAAGTGGCAAATGGCAAGTAATGCCAATTTCTAATGAAAATGTAGTGAAGAAAACGCAAAACATCCAAGCAATGCAATAAATGTGAAATAAAGGCCAAACTGTTTTGTAGTTACCACACGACCCACTTGTGAGAAATGTGCTCAGCTCTTTTAAAAAGGTGTTTCCACCCTCAAATAAAAGCAGTTAATAATCCACTTCCTCATAAATGCCAACTTCAGTTCTTATTTAATTAGCAAAAATACTGAATTAGTGAGTAAAAATATTTAAAAGCAAGAATATAAAATCTGCACAAAATAACTTGTGTTTTCTTGTTCAGCTGGAAATACTGTACTAGATGACGAGATGACAGTGGCGGGAACATGAGCAGACCGCTTTCTAGAGTCTTGTGATATATGAGCTACAATAAACAATGATGTGAAAATGAACAAGATGCCTTGGGAACACAGAAGACATCAGCTAGAACCAGAGCTGACATCTGAACCTTGAAAGCCAAACTAAAGCCCATTCAGGGGGATGGACCTTATCTGATACACAGCAAACAAACTATATATCAAAGGAAAAAGCGTAAGGTCCGCTTACTACTGGGCACAGTTAGACCCCAGGGTGAACTTGGGGAGACGATGAAAATAAGACCTGCTTAGGAAAAGCAGACACAAACAGATCACTAAAGGCTTAGTGTGAGGTTAACAATGACCCCTAAACACAGTGTGTGGGTTCAGTGGATGAATCTGAATGCGGCTGCTGCTCTGACAAAGGTGGGGGAGGGGCGGTGATGCCAGCGACACAAGACCAACAGCCGGGAAATGCCCGCTCTTCAGGATGGAAGAGTGAGATGCAGAGGACCCAGGCGTCTAGCTGGTGGCTGGAAGGGGGCGAGTACCAGGAACCGAACTGCAGAAAGAGCCTGCTTGAAGAACTGGTCCTAAGGATCAAAAGGGACAAATCTGGCTGTGGTGGATTAAATGGGGCAAAGAGTGCAAAGGAAAATAGAACACTAAACCTTGAGTTCAGGATAGGGCGCGCTGAAGAGTGCCTTAAACCATGTCAGCAGGTGAGAGAGCAACTCTAATGAAAACAGGGTTCCTTTCTATTTCTAGTAGGGAAGACAGTAAAAATTCTAGGAAGTTTTCAGCCATTATGTTTCTTTTTAATTTACCATAATCATGGGTACATAATATAAAAACACACATTGAAAAGCAGCCCACAGCCTCCTCTCCCCTCCCAGAGCCGTCACCCTCAATGTCTTGAATATCTCTGCATACATGCTACACATATATAAGCATATAGGTGAACGTGCTCTATTCGAGTGTAATTCTTAAGACATTTTATAGTTCATAATACATTTAAATAATCAAATATATAAAGACAGAACTATTAACCAAGCCAATCTGAAAGCCATTTCTACTCATGAGTAATTCAATATCACAGTTCACTGAAAAGTTCAGAGCTGGTGAAGGTTAGGCATAGCTCACTGGTTCACACTGACCTTTAGGGCATTCCTCGGGTGGCGTGTTCTGAGAGTGTGTGCACCAGGGGGACCATCCCCGGATGACCTGTTACTCGGGACACGAAATGCGGGTTCCAACTAGATAGAGGAAGGGAAATTAGGAATTAGTTCCTATTTGAAAATATTTTAGTTCATTAGAAACCACATCTGCTAATTATCTCAGGCGCACTAATTATTTTACTCAAAAGAGAAGCTGCAACACTCTGCAGCCCACACCCTCTTCTGCCCAGGTCAGGCAGCCGGGGGCTAGAGCTGTGGGGTGGGTCTTAAGAGTTTCCTCAGTGGCCTCTAACAAGCACCAGGGCTGGGAGCCATTGCCACAGAAATAAAGCATCAGACTTTATGAAGATCACTCCTCAAGTTCTAATCTTAGTACTAAGCAATGTTCAAGTTCAAGAGCTGCAATTTTAAAATAGTTGGGCGCATGGCTTTAAATCATCAGAGCTTTCCTAACAGGGGACACAGGACAGGGAGAGTCCACCGTAGCATTCTAGAGCTGTTTGCCTCACATTGCGTTTACAACTGTAACAGCCTCAGTCAAACTTAGTTTGGACCAAACACTGACAAGCTGTGTTACAGCTTTCTTAAATGGTCAGGTGCTATGACTACTGACTGACTGTGATACTCGGGAGTGAGGCGAGCAGATGACATTCTAAGTCAGTTCACACAGATGGTAACCCACAGAACCTGGGAAAGTTTTAAGTCTGTACTATCCATATGGCAGCCACCAGCTTCACATGGCTTAAGCTCATGGTAACTTCAACATATTAGGTAAAGAATCCACTTCTCCAATTTTGTGAGACGTGAAATGTGGCTAGGGACAATCTCATTAGACGAAACCATGCAAGGCATTTCAACAATTAAGCAAGTTACACCAGACAGTATTAGCTTGGGAAGAACCTCATGCGCATTTGTCAATATTGTCTAGGAAAATGGTCTCTGACTTTTAACAATGTTCAGAGAAGATTACATTGAACTAGCAAAACAAAGTTCCAGTTATCTATCATGAGCCAACAGAAAGCAGGCGGGAGCTTGCTTTTCAGAGTTATGAACAAAGAAAAAAATACATCCGTGGCACTTCATACCCAGTACAGTCTTGTGGCCCCAAGACAAACAGGACCGAGGCTCCTACAATTGCTCCCTCCTGCCCTCATGTCATCCATCGCGGTCCTGGGACCTGAAGAAAGAAGCAACAAGCTGGCTGCGACCAGGCTGCTGCTTCGCTCACCAGCTCTGACGTCATCGGCCACTGTTACCCCTGATGTCAGCTCTTTCTCTTTTACCCCAAGCTGCTCTTTATGTCAAATGTAATCACAATGGAATGCAACATCCCAGACACTGACCACAGCCTTCCAACAGGAAGACTAATGCAAAACAAAGTCCTGATCATCCAGGTGAGCTGCTGCTCTAGACAGCATTCCAGCCGGGGCTTCCACCCTGACGAACATTCTGGCTGGGGTCCTAGTGCAGCAGCCCAGCGGCTGCAACTGACAATGCAGTGCCACGCGCACATCTGAGAAGGGACAGTGGCTTCACACGGAGAAAGAGGAGAGGGAAAGCGCAACTGTTATGTGAAGATTCTTGCACATGCTTTATTCACTTTCCATTCTTTACCGAGATCTGCTTGATCACCTCCTGTAACCATCAGTACCCAGTAGTTTTAACACTAAATTTTGGAGGTGATATATGCAAAAAATAGATAGTTAAAAACAAAAACAAAGCAGAAACAGCAACAAAAAAGCCCTCTACATCAGAATAAAGAATTTGAGCAATTCTGTTGTTTTAATTGGTTGGTTTTGGTTTTTGAGACAGGGTTTCTCCATGTAGCCTTGGCTGTACTGGAACTCTCTGTAGACTAGGCTGTCCTGGAACTCATAGATCTGCCTGATTCTGCCTCCCAAGTGCTGGGATTAAAGGTGTGCATTTCCCAACTCCCATCCCCACTCCTCACTCCCAGCAAATTTAAAAAATTTCTCAAGAAGAGCAGAGCAGAAAGTATACTATGAATCTCTACACACTTGGATTTCATTCCTGATGTTACTATTGGTTTACAGGGCATTAAATCAATAAATCATGCTGATTCTTCTAGGGTTTTTCTGCAGTTTGATAGGTTGGCATCTCATGGCAAATATTAAGTCTAAATGTGTCAAGTCGAACTTGACACACTACATAAAAAAATGCTGCAATTCATGTTATCTGGGATTACCTTCTTTCTACTCTGAAGACTAGCTGTAAACACAAAGGTGTGGTTTCCATCAGGTCTTCAGTCATTTTCACACATGCAAGTTTTCTCATTCTACTCCCACCTGCAGGCTGTTAATAGCATTTGATCCCATCCCTACTAGGGACACTCCACCATAAAAGCAACCCTTTACAGTAAAAGCAACAAGGGGGGTGGGTAGAGAGGTTGGTCAGACAATTGCTCTACAAGCCTGAAGCTCAGAGTTTGGGTCTCCAGCACCCACAAGAGTGTGAGAAGGGTGTGATGGCCCACACGTAATCTTAGCACTTTGGGAAGCAGAGACAAAGGATGCCCAGAGCCAGCTAACCAGCTAGAATGAGCAAGCACTAGATGTAGGCAGGAGACTGGACACTGGTCAAGGAAGACTTTCACCATAGCCTTTGGTCTCCACATACATACACACCCACACACCTGCACTATATATGTGCAAACCCCTTATTCACTACATATACACACATACTAAAAGGCACTCATAGCTTGTTATATAGTTTATAAACCCAATGAAATATGTTTTGAAAATCATGAGAAAATTGCATTCTGGAACAGCAAACTAGTCAGAACAGCATGCAACTAAGAGGACCCATCTACAGCTAACGCCGGGGACACAATCGCCGAGAGCAGAGACGGGAATCATCTCTGACTTGTTTACACCTGCATCGAAGGGCATCCTGAGACTCCCAAGGTGACAGAAGAACATCAGGAAGCCTCTAGCATGTCTGTGGTGATTAAAAAACATCAAATCAACCCACACTCCTACCTTAAAAAGCGAAGCTTCTCCACTCCCCCTGGATGGAGGTCCTAACAAACAAAGGTTGAGACTGACACTGTGTCACTTCTGAGAGGGAGTCACAGAAGAGGCCTTATCCCAGCCCCGCCTTTTATTTCTCCCTTTCAGGGTTGATGCTGAGGTGAGAAACGTGCAAAGCTTTTTATTCAATTCTGGAACATTCTAAGTATGACAAGTAGCTTCTAAGAAACTCCTTTTAGTCCTCAGTCTCCCTGAAGAAATATTCTCAGAACTTAAAAGTGAAAAAAAAGTTAATTATGCTGTTGAATGAAAGGTACACACTACCGGAAATCAAGCCATACCACAAAGAATGTAGACTTGAAAGAAAATACTCATCGTTAGACTGAATTCACTGAGACCACCATTCTGTGCGTCAGATGGGTTGCGGCATCAGTCACTTTATGGTTCGACCTGTCAGGTAAAACTGAGCTCTCTCATCCTGACTCCTGAGATGAGCAGCTCTGCTTCCCCACTCTCTCACCAGCATGATGCTCTCCTCACCACAGGCCCTCACACGGGTGCCAGCAGGCCACGGAATAAACCCTGTGAGCCCCACTCACACAGGGGACAGAATACGTTCATCACTTGGTACGTGGGTGACACCATGAATGATGTGGTCCTGGTGGGAAGGGACAGCAAAGAGGCTGAGCTACGACTGAGAGACGGAGAAGTGAAGACTTCCAAGCATTATGGCCCCATGGCAGTTAACCAAGATTCTACCGTACCTTCAGTAATGATGCAGTTTTACAGAAAGAAGCACAAGAGCCCATGGCTGCTACCCTGCCATTTCCAGGCAAGCTCGGCAGCTTGCTGAAATTCAACACACTGTCCGTATCAACAATGGCTGGACACCCCATCTACACTACAGTGAAACGGGGGAAAGAGCTCTTGCCTGGTCTCACAGAATTTACAGGTGAGGACATGAGTAAAAGTTCCTGATTGACACACCAGGCACTCAGACTCTTCAGGGAGAACTGTGCAGGGATGCAGTTTACAAGAAGAACAAAGGCTGCGTGCCTCAGCAGTATGACAAGTCTGGAAACAAGGACCTGGCAACCATCCTGGAAAGCATGTCAATGAACTGAGTGTGTATGAGAGACACATAGATTATAGATAGTCCCTTTCCACACCTAGCTGAAGGCTGATGGCTGTGCTCTCACTTAAAGAACATACGGGCTTTGAAACAGTTCCTGGAAGGAAGGTAGAGATGACCTTCATCCAAACCACACAGTTTGAACAGCTATTCATTTCTTTTGCAGACCATGGGCTTTGCTTTCAGCCTAACTCCACAGCAGATGCCCTTGCACATGGACTTGTTTGTTAAGATGGATACTTTAAAATGAAGCCGGAGGTAATCGTTGTGTGAAAAGGTCCCCAAGTAAAGAAGAAATGCCATCCCTAAGCAAAGCTTGTAAGTTCCAGTTAAGATATTCAAGAATGCTGGCTGGGCATGGTGGCCCATGCCTAGAATTCCAGCACTTGAGAACTGTAGGAAGATGTAGGGCTCAGGGCCATCTTTAGCTAAATCAGCCTGAGTCCAGCCTGGGCTACATAAGATGGATACACGGATGGAAGAAAGGAAGTAGGAAGGCAGGGAGAAAACTCTAAAAAGCAAGTATTAGTTAAAATTCCACCTGTTCCCAGTATATGGTAGAAGTTCATTAACTCAGCAAAGTATATAAACATGCCAATATAAGCCTTTTTATAGTTTAATCTACATTGTATGTGAATTACTTAGCATATCATAAATTTAACATGATTCTGTGACCACATTTATCTGTTTCCTCTGTTTCTAAGTGTATGCAATGTGAATGTTCTAAAGGATTTTAAAATGTTTTAGTAAATAATTGTTATAAAGGAACTGCAAATTTAAAATAAAAAAAAAAACATCATGCATCAAAATTAACTGGACCAAAAGGCTATACAATCTCAGCAAACGTTGATATAGTTAGAATAGTCACTCTGAAGCTGCAGAGTTCATGATGGCTTTTACACTTTCACTATCAAATCTATTTCTATGCATCACATTGAAATGTAGTTATGCTATAATGGCATTAGGAGGTGAGCAGCCATGAGGGCTATCCTCATCAGTGAGTCAAATCAACCATAGATAGAGTGGGGTTTTTTGTTGTTGCACCATGTGATGCCCTTTGACACGTGACGGCACAACATGGAAGCCTTTGCCAGGTCAGTACCAAGACCTTAAGCTTTTCAGCCAGATGAACTCGTAAGTTATGCTGTTCCAAGTACCTGGTGCACTAGAAAAGTCGCTAAGACAGCAGAAGAACAAGCAGCCCAAAGCTGGGCGAGCAGCAGGTGCAGAGCACAAGTCAGGCTGCTTGGTCCCACAACTCTCTACACATCTGACATTGCTGTGTCACCTCTTAGGTTCGGTTTGATTGGCACAGATGCAAACAGAGTGAATGTCTGACTATAACTCTTGCAATTAAGGCACAGGAGTAAACAGAATAAACTACTGTTACCTGGGACCCTGGGGTTCCCTCTTTTTAGGATACTTGTCTTACTAATAAAATGAGCCAGACTCATAAGGAAGAGAAGACAATTTATTAGAGTTTGAAATAAAACCTCAGAAGATGCCAAGAAAAGATGGTGAAGAGTCTGTTGGTTAAGAGTCCAAGAAAGCAGGAGATTCAGCAATGGAGCCACAATGGGTGACAAAGGACATGGAGGAAGTGGGAGGGGGGTTGGGGAATGGCGGGGTCTCCAGAATAAGTGAGAAAGCTCAGAGCATTGTGAAAAGCATGCCTAAGCTGGCTTCTAGAAGAAGGAAAAGTTACACAAGTGTCAACAGGCCAAGCGTGAAGGCTCTGTGAGCCACTCATGAGGAGGAGATTCTAAGAACAATTAGAACCCTACTTCATTAATGGGGGTATTACTCCTCCCATCTCCTTAGCAAGTTTTCAGGTTGAATCAGCTTTCCTGGGGGGTGGGCTCCTGGCCAGGTGATTGACAGGCCCAGCTTGTCTGTGGAACTGTGGAGTGAGAAGTTCCTCATGGTTAAGAGCCTCCCAATGTGTGGTGGTTTTGTTAGTGCAACTCAAAGGACTAAGGTCTTTATAGGAAAACTGGGTCACTTTTGTGCCACACTTACCGTGGACGAGGAGAAAATACATGGAAAAAGCATGGCTTGATCTTTAAAAACATACCTTTACTTTACATAAATACAAACTGACTCAGATCTAATGTATAGAGAAAGAAGCACAGTTTGAGAACTACCATATTTCATCAAATCAAAGGCCTCATCATGAAAGAATGGCTATTCAAAATGTCAATTAAAAAATGACACGTAAAAGGTCTACGATAAACAGTGTGGAGGTACACAACTGTACGCATAGCACTCATGAAACAGGAGCCAGAGGAAAAGCTAGTCTCTAAATAAATAAAATGCATTCTATCTTCAAAATTCTTAAATTATAATGAAATATGTATGTCCTAGAACTAACGATGTGCCATGTCACTCTGAAATGATGCAAACAGGGTTCCGATTCAGCCACTGACTGGGCCTCCTTCCTCGCTCTAGAGTGGCGGAAGAGAAGGGGGGTTGAGCTGGGGTGGGGACGGGGCTAGCTGCGTTAAGAGCTTTTAGAACTGAGCGCTGCTAATGGGAAGTGAAGGGCTAAAGGTTGTGAACAGCTACCAGAAACTGGAAAAGGCAGTTGACTGTGGGCCTCTTTCTACAACGCAGGGCAGTTCGAATCCACTGCTTCTATGTAAGATAGAAGAAAGAAAAGTGAGGGATGGAAGAAAGAAAAAGCCTAGAAGCGCATTAAACATCGTATGTACACATAACTGTTCAACCTCACATCTGACACAGGACAACGCAAAATGAAACTGGGTCTTACATTAATTATTAAAAGCCTAACATAGGGATGTAAAAAATTGATGATACTGTTTTAACTTGGTCTCCTCATCAGACTTCAAAAATATCTCAAAACAAGCCTTTATGACTTTTGCTATGTGGGTAACAGCCTTGAAAGCTGCTGCATGAAAGTTATTACAGACAGATACAAGCATTGGAAAGGCTATATATGAACATTTCAGGAACACTTTCACACATTTCATATATGACACCTAAAACCACATGTGAGGACCAGGTTTGGTAGTACATACTTTTAATCCCAGCACACGGCAGGCAGAGGCAGACAGATCTCTGTGAGTTTGAGGCCAGCCTGGGCTACATAGCAAGCTCCAGGCCAGTAAAGGTTACATAGTGAGACCTTGTCTCAGAAAACAGACAGACACCAAATATAAACGACATCAGAGTAGGGAGACACTGTGCATCCAGACGACTCAAGAAGGCCAGACACATCTACAAAATGAGAGCAATGAAAGAGAAAACTAAAGAATATTTTATGTGTACCATGAACAAACTGACCTAGACACCTTAACCTTGCAAGTAAGTCTCAGTGTCTTTAGAACACGAAGTGAGGCCCAGAGGTAACATTCCAAAGTCATACAACTAAGAAGTGGCTTTGCTACCTGCTCTCTCCACAGAGAGCCAATGGGAAGATTTCAATCTCTCTCATACACAACATAATTAATAAAATTAAACAAAAAACATACATGTCAGATTGTGACTGGGTTTTAACTTCAATTGGCACTAGCTAGAACCCCCTGGGGAGCGTCAGTGAGGGTCTGGATTATTGACCTGTGAGCAGTGTGGGGAGGAGGGTTGGGTTAACATTGGCGGGAAGACTTGCCCACGGTGGGTGGTGCCATTCCCCAGGAAGAGGATCAAAAACCAAGCAGGAGTGGAGAATGCTAGCCGAGCACTTGTACACATGGCTTAAAATCTACTTCTCCCTGCTCTTGACTGTGGACAGGAAATGATCACTTGCCTCAAGGTCCTTTCACCTTGACTCTCCTGTAGTGATGCACTGTACATCTCAAATTTTAGGCCAGGTAAGCTCTTTCTCCCTTAAACTGCTTTTGTGGGATTATCCTATCAGAGCAATAGGAAAACAAACTTACCACAGACTAGAATTTATGTGTGTACATGACAAAGCAAGCTTTCCCTGCTGCCCTTTCTCATGTTTATACAGCCAGTGAGAACATGGCTCATGCATGCACACTCAAAGCTACAATTCCTAGGTCCAGTCTGACACACTCCAGACCCTTAAATGTCTACTACATAACTCTTCCCAAGCCCTGAATTCCAGGAGCAGATGATAGGCAGGCTGCATGTAATCAGCATGTTCAGACATGATCTCCCTCTCCAGCGTCTTGCCTCATTTAAAGCTAGCACCGTCCATCCATCTACTCAGGCCATAACCTGGATATTGCCCTTCCTGCCTCCTCCATGTCATGCTGGGTCTCATCAGCTCTACCGACAAGCCAGACCTCGGCTCCGTGCTTTTTCCTTTTCTGATGACTTTAAATGTAACTGCCACGCCATCTCTTCTTTAGACTACGGCGGCCTCTTTCCTGTTTTCCAAGTCTTCCCCTGCCCGTCCCTCTTTTCTTTTGCTGGCGAGGGTCCCATGTGAGCAGACACAGGCTTCCTGAAGACAAATAGTAAGACAGTGGGGCCTCTGTCAATAGCCATGGCTTTGCCTCATCTAGGAAAGGGATCCCCAGCCCGGCCACAACTGTAGACACGCCCAGACAATATCCTTGCTATAACCTCTTGAGGCATCTGAAGCCAGAACCACTCAGCTAACCCCTCCTGGGTGCCTGGACCACAGGAACTGGGCTAAAGATATGTGTCTTTCTAAGCTGGCAAGTCTGAATGGTGTCATTACGTGACTAACACACATTTATTCACTTACTCACTACTGGTCTGTGCCTCCCTTGTCCTGCGCTGCAGAGCTACATCCTAGGGAAACAGGAGAAACATAAGACACTCTCGAGAGGGAAAGAAGCAGTTCAGTGTGATTGTGGAAGAGCTCTACAAACGTACAGATGAATGACAGGTATGCTGGTTCACACCTAAAAAACTTGAGAGGCCTAGGCAGGAGGACTGCCATGAGTTTGAGGCCATTCTGGACTACATGGCAAGTACTAGGCCAACTGAGACTACATAGCATGACTTTGACCCAAAGAAACCATAATAATAATTTTAAAACATAAATAAAATAAAATAAACAAATACAAAATCTTACCTAAAACAGTAAGGAAACAAAATAAAGTTCCAGCAGATGGGAGAGAGAGGCTGATCTGGAAGGGCAGTGGGGGAGACTGAGGAAGGCAGGTGGCAGCTGGGAGACTGCTGGGTAGAGACTGCTGCAGGGCGCCACACTCTGGGCTTCGGCCACCGCTGACAGGAATACACAGAATTTCAAAGGCAAGGCGCAGTCTACAGTGAGGATCACAAATTCAAGTTTGGGGGCTGGAGAAATGGCACCATGGTTAAAGCAGATGAGACCCCGAGTTTGCACCCCAAGAACTGATATAAATGCCAGATGGGCATGGCAGCCTGTTAATTATCTCAGTCCTGGGATGGTAAGAGGTCTGTGTTCACGGAGAGACCCTGCCTTGATACAGAAGGAAGAAGGGCTGTATTATTCACGGAATTTGAACAAATCTAAAGCCTGTCACAACAAAATGCCAAGCCAACATGAAGTGATCCTGTTCAAAGCAAATAGGGGCATTAAAGTGTCTAGTACTCTGGCCATAATAAAGGAAAAGTCACAAATGAGCCTAGAGTTTTGAAAATATGAACTTGTTGTTCAAATCATGAGGGAAACCCAGACATTCCACAGAAACAAAAGCAATGCTGAATGAAAGCTTGAGGTCTTTGGTTGTCTGTTTTTACTTCACTCCTATTTCCGTATCTCAAATTCTCTTTATAGTAGCTGAAAACTAGAACCCCCAAGAGAAAGTACTCACATATTTAACTAGACAGTAGAGACAGTAAGTGCAAACTTCAGTTAACGGGAGCGAGAATAAAAAGGCCTAGTTACAAGCACACACCAACCACGAGCTCTACGACGCTGGCAAAAGGTCTGAACCAGTTACCCTCTGTATTGTTTTCTCATCACAGGAGCTGGTGTTCCTCCCAAGCAGACCAAGAGCCCGCTTCAGAATCTACTAATCCTGAAATCACAGCTGATGTTCTTAATCGTAAAACTGGAGCCTGTCATGCGCCCAAGGGCAACTGCTCATTATAAAAAGTTCTTGTTTTATTACTGGTCTGGCTAGCTGGAAGAAAACATCCGTTCTGTGGTCAGCCAGCAATTTCAGAGAGGGCATAAACATCATCATGAACTAAACACAAAAAAAAATCACAAAGACAACAGGTCAAGAAATGCAAAGGGAGCACCAGTCCCGGTGGGCAGTTCATGGGAGACGGCCACAGGGAAAAACAAGCACAAGTCCACACAGCCCATCCCCACTGGACATCATCTTCGCTCATCCCTCCCAGGCATTCTGTCCTGTCATCATGGCCAGCTCTGCAGCTCTCACTGAGGGAACCAGATGTGCTCTTGTACAGATGATTTATGAGGAGATGGAGATGGAAGCTCAGCGTGTTTATATACAGTGAACAAGGAGCCTGGGCTCTTATATACAGGTAAACATGAGGAGGCAGGATTAGTATGTGCAGCAGAACAAGGAGGCAGGGTTAGACAGAGTAATACTTTCTCATGTGTATAGGCCACATTCTGCTGTAGATTTTTCTCTTCACAGACAGTTGAGTCATATCTACTTTTTGCTGTCATGAAAGCCACTCTAAGGATCTCAGTATCTGTAATGAGGCTGTGTTCACAGCTTTTGAAAAAAGCCTGCTGGATCATACATTGACCAGCCTTCTGAGAACCACTGAGCTCACTTTCCACATGACTGCATAGTTGACAGGGACACATAAGTGTTCCATTGTGCAATATCTTGGCCAGCAATAGGGAGGCTGGTAGGTATGAACTTACTAACATACATACATACACACACACATACACACAGGCTCATGTACTGAATGCTTGGTCCTTAGCTGGTGGAACCTATTTAAACCACCACAGTTGGAGTGTGAAATGTCCCTAAAAGGCTCATGCACTGAATGCTTGGCCCTTAGCTGGTGGAAACTTGGCAGGTGGTGCCCAGCTGGAAGGAGGAGATGATCAGTATCCCTCACCTCCTCCTCCTCTTGTAAAGCTGAACCTCTGCTACACTCTACCTCCATGACATTCTGCCCAAGTGATGGAGCCAACGAAGCACGGGATGAAGCCCCTGAAACCTTGAGCCAACATACCCTTCCTCCTCAAGTTCTTTCTCAGAGTTCCAACCACAGCTAAGCAAAGGCAACGTCACACAACACCTGAATCAGCACAGGAGCACAGAAGAGCCCATGCGGAGAATGACAGCAAAGACTACACGGAGCATCTGGTCTGCTTAAGTGCCATTACCAGGCTGAGCACACAGAAGTGTCAGCCTGCTGATATAACAGATTGTCTACATTCTTGGAATCCACAGAGGGACTCATGGCAAAAGGGCTATCACGTATTGAGGAAACCCTTAAGTGTGTGTGTTTGTGTGTGTATTTACACATATATACAAAAGCAGTCAGATGTAAGTAATAAATCCCCTGCAAGAAAAGGGCAGCAATAGGCAAGTCTACATAAAAGATACATGGTGTTCTCTATAGTGTCTTTTGCAACTTTTCTATAATGTTTGAAATCATATCCCAAGGACAACCTCAGAAACCGAGATCTGTCGCACCTCTAACTCACACTTTCAGGGGCTCAGCAGCAACCAACCATCAAGCTAGAAAGCTGACACTAGACCTATATTATGCAATGCTTTCGCTTTCCCTCGCTTTCCTCCCAGTCCCACACCCAAAACAGCACCCTGGGAGAATGCTGCCTGTTGTCCTTTTCCCCCCATGATTAAGTGGCCCAGGGTTTCAGCACCCAGCATCTCACCTGATGGACTGTCACCTTCTCACCATGGCCCCGAGTCACGCTGAGCACGGTGAGAGTCCCATTCCAAACCCCTGGTCAGAGGGAACCCAACCAGCGTCCTCTCTAGATTGCTTAACAGGAATTTAAAAGTCACAGCTCTGACAAAACACATTACAGACATCATTTTAGATCGTTCTTCCTCCTTTTGGGGCTTGAGAAATATGCAAAAACTATTACCGAAGGACTTCTGTAATTTCCCAAAAGTTTTGTCCAGTGAGTTCTGTAAGCTCAGTCAGGGGGCAACTGCAGAGACTGTCTTTTGTTTTACCTCTGTGTGTGTGTGTGTATGTGTGTGTGTGTGTGTACACACATGCAGGTCAAGGACAACTCACAGCAGTTGACCCTCTCCTTCCACCATGTGGGTTCCCGGGATTGGCCTCTGTTTCTAGGCTTAGTGGCCTGGGTCTGTACCTGCTGAGCTACCATGCCGGCCCTTGGCAGCCACTCTGGGGGCAACAACTGTGGGAAGTAACTCAGTCCGTGCTTCCTTCCCAAACAGGATGGGGCAGAACTCGAGGGAAACAGGAAGCGGGGGGGGGGGAGGGAGGAGAAAGAGAACAGAAAGGAAGGAAAACAGAGGTGTAGAAACACAACACAGGGAAGGAAAAAGAGGCAAGGAACACAACTCAGGGAAGTCTGGTGTGTCAGGGTATACAGCAGAGCTACTTAATCAGGCAGCATCCTGAGAATTAACCACCCCTCAGGTCTACCGGGAGGCCAGCTGGACGCAATCAGGGAAGACTACTGTTTATCTTGCTTTGTTGGACACCAGGCCTCACAAGGTAGCACAGCTGGCTTAGAATTCACTACCCAGCTTAGGCTTGCCCCGATTCACCAGCTCCCTTGTGTCAACCTCACAGGAATGCTGGGGTTAAAGACACGCACCATCATGGCTGACACTGAAAAGCCACTTTTTCTCACTCCCTGCTAACTCAGAAGTGGCAGGGACAATCCTATCAACGTGTTCTATGAGAACTGAAATCGGCTGGATTTGAGCACAGAGCTGTTTCTACTGCTTTCAGTTTTGTAGATTTGTAGTTTCCCAGTTCAAGGAATCAACTACCCACGAATAGACCTACACACATGCAAACTTACACTTATTAAATACCAAAGTTGGACAACATTCCTGTATCTGCCTTCTAATCTCCATGAGGAACTTTTGGAATATTTCATGAACATCAACACTGACTTGATGTTCCACCTTAAGAATGTAAAACATGCTGTGAGAGGTGGCGCACACCTGGAATCCCAGCACTCAGGAGGCAGAGGCAGGCTGATCTCTGTGAGTTCAAGGCCAGCCTGGTCTACAAAGAAGTCCAGGACAGCCAGTTACACAGAGAAACCCTATGTGGGGGTGGGGGGATGTAAAACACGAACAATGTTGAGATCCTTGAGACAAGGGGAGATCTCCAGTTTACACAAGGAGAAAGAAGGCTAGTGAGCTGGACAGACGTATGAAGATTCCATAACCAGCAGCCTGAACTCTCCACAGAGAATAACTCCTGCCTCTGCTGAGTATTTCATTAGACAACATTTGTCTTTCAATCTTTAACTTAGATTATATGTGATGAGAGAGAGAGAGAGGCAGGCAGGCAAGCAGACAGAAGATCAAAGATTCCTTCAGTTTTAATTAAGCTCTCACTTGGATTTCTATAGGTCTGAGCATGCAAATATGCGTCTGTTAAAAAGAAAAAAAAAACCCACGGAATTTGCAATGCAGACAAGTCATTAAATTTGCTTTTCATATTTTGCTTCATAATTTGTTTCAGCTAAAATGCAGCCCAAAGTCCATGTGTTTGACCTAACTTCCGCTTAGCTGGAAGCTGCTGAGAGCATCTTCCTCTATAGGACTCTCCTCTTGGGGGAAAGAGAAATTATACTGTTTTTTTGGGGGTGACAGAGTTATACACCATTCTGTCGTGGTGACTAACTTTAAAGGCAACTGAAAAAGAATTAAGTATATCATTTTTTCATGCTGTTAATCTATTAACTGATTAAGAAACTGAGACAGGGTCCTCTCTGTAGCCCAGGCTGGCCTTAAACTCATTAGATAGTTGTCTTAGTCACTGGTCTATTGCTGTGGAAAGACACCATGACCAAGGCAGCTCCAGTACAAGAAAGCTGTTCCCTTGGGGCTTAGTCGCTGATCATCATGGAGGAGCAGAAGTGGCACTGGGCAGTAGCTGGGAGCTACATCCTGCTCCGCTGGCTGAGAGAACAACACTGGGCCTGCTGTGGACTTTCGAACACTCAAAACCACCCCTACACACACACTCTTCCAACCAGGCCACTCCAACTCTAGCAAGGCCTTAGCTCCTAATCCTTCTCAAAGAGTGCCACTCCCTGATGACTAAATATTCAAATAGATGAGCCTGTGGGAGCCATTCTTACTCAAAGTACCCCACTAGTCCAGGTTGTAGTTTAACTGTACCAATCCTCCTCTCTCAACTTCTGAATCCTGTAATTGTGGGTGTCAGCCAACATGCCCTGCTAAACAAAGGGAATAAAACTCATGTGTTGACAATGCTCCCTCTGTACTAGAAGCAGCCAGGCATGATCGGGAAGAATGAAAACTTGATGCCTGGAAAACTGTCCAGACAAGCGCTGCTACCCTGCCCTGTTGTTCTAGCCACGCTTCTCACCAGTTAAGAACCCCACAGAGGCAACCTATCTTGCCTCATCAAATTCTCTCAACTTAATATTCTGTTCGATTCGTTATATAAATGTTCTGATCCAGCTGCTTCTTTGGCTCTTTATTTCCTTCTGAAATTGAGGTAGCCATTCCATAAGACCTGAGATGGTCACCTGCGTGCAAGTCATGCTGGCTCGCTATTCTTGTTGTTTTCAGCTGACACCTCCTGTTTTGCTCAGTTAAACCTCCTGTTTTGCTCAGTTAAACCTCCTGTTTTGCTTGGTTAATTTTCCTGTTTTGCTTGGATATGTTTACTTGGAAACCTATATAAGTGGTTTACTCTGTAATAAAGATGGTGCCTTGATCAGAATACTGTCTTGGCGTCACTTCTTCGTGTTCTCTGTCTCTCTTAATTCCCAGCCCCTTGTGCAGGCGGTTACTATTGGTAGTCGCAGGCAACTACATGAAATATTTCCTTATTTCCTGCACCATGCAATATATAATAATTTTAACAGCAAATGTCCCCCTTATTTTCTGCACCACCTGACATGCTCTGACTTTAATACCAAATGTCCCCCTGCAGGTACGTGCACAGCAGCCTAAGTCTCCAGCTGGTGGTGCTGCTTGAGAAGAGGGTGAAAACATTAGGAGGTGAAGCCTGGCGGGGTCACCGTGGGCGTGCCTTTTAAGAACACCTGGGGCCGTCCTGCCTTCCAATCTCTCTTGGCTCACTGCCTGCCACAGAGACCCGCTCCATCATGCCCTCCTCCACGCTCTCCCCTCGGCACGTCTGAAACAGCAGAGCAGCTGTTCCCAGCAGTCAGCTGCTCCTGTCAGTTGCTCCCTTCCCCATGTCCACAGCAATGGGAACCAGCTGTGGGGACCTGACTGTTTTCCACATCATCATCTGGGCCAGCCACTGCCAGAGAAGGATGGAGCTGAACTTTTGTCTGCTTACAAGGGAAAAGACAATAAGATATTTGGTAAAGTTCTTCCTGATTCACGAAACTAAAGGGTATTCTTCACTGCTGGGTCTAAGCATCAAAAACTAAAATTCCAACTGGATAGGAGAACGGTCCTTACCCCTCGAGCCAGGCGTTATTCTCTTCGTACTGTCAAAATGCAAGTGCTGTGACAAGCTTATTTTGTTTTTACAAAAATGTTTAAAAATAAAGCAAATTTCCTCTAAGCAACATCAAAAGGAATGCAGAGACTATAAATGCAGTCACACAGGCACTCCAGCTTTAGCATTCTACTCTGGATCAAAGGAATCATTATTCCCCACACAAACACTCCCCGTGTTGTGTGCGCAGCTATTCGCTCTGCTGCTCGGCCTTCTTCAGATGAATTTCTGAAGTGAAAAGCTACTTTCTAGCATGCATCATTTATTTCTCTCAGGACATCATTACTCAGAGATTTCTGCAATGTGGATGGAAGTGAGTGCACACACAGCTCATACCCACATTTTATTTCCTAGGCATCCACAAATTTTCTGAAAAGGACTTTATTCTTAGCAAAGGGATTTCACATTTATTTGACCGTTTAACTTGATCCAAGTAGCCGCTGTATCTCAAGTCCACTTTTAGCATCTTTCACAAGTCAGCTCTTTAATCCCAACAATAACCAAGTGTCGTAGATAGCATCAATCCTATTTTTATTAATTTCTCATGCTGAGACGCGGCTGTGAAGAATGTCTTTTAAAGTTTTAGGAACTGGGAAGAACTTTGCTGATTTACTAAGTTGAGAACAGAGTTAAGCAGGCGCAGGACCCTGTGCCAGGTCCCGGGGGAAGCAGACTGAAGGCAGAGTGTGTGCGGGTAGCAGAGCTCTGTACTTTTCCCTATACCAGCAGCTTCCTCCCCATGGAGAAGGGCGTGGCAGGAGGCTGGCATGCTGAGTGGAGCTGCTTCCCCAGCCCTGAGAGAAAGCACATCACAGCCAGGATCTGGTTCTCACTCTCCTCCCACTGCTGTACAGCCACCAAATTAGCCCGGGACTCTGAATATGTCCTAGAAAATTTGCAAGAAGCAATGGGAAATATTAATTTTACCTGTGATCTCACACAGAAAACCTTTGGACAACCTGACAAAATGTCTAATGCATACAACCACTTTTGTCTTCCCCCTCCCCCCCAAAAAAAATCATGCTGACCTCGGCTCACTATACCCCACACTCTGCTTCATTAACCCAGAAGAAACCTTACTTGTTCTCATGTTAACCTCAGTCAAGCAGTAACCACTGTGTTGCTATTCAATTTCCTGGTAATTTTTTTTTTTTAAATCTCATGTGGCTTTCTGTTCCTACAACAGGGATATTTTCCCATGTTGCTAGGCAGACTCCAGGAAGAAATAAGTAAAGAATGTGGATTTCTATAAGACTATTAGTCTCAACCATCTTCACAAGAAGAAAGAACGATGGGCCCGGTTGCAGGGTGTGCCTGTGGTCCCGGGACTCAGGGGGCTGGGACAGAAGGATCGTGGGTTGGATGTGTACTCGGGCTGTACAGTGAACTTGCCCTGGGAGGTAACAGAAGTGACCTATGAGTTACATAACCAGGACACATGCTTTAGTTTTAGATTTCTAGGACTCTGTTTTGTCTTGGCTTTTTTGTTGTTTGGAGGAGTTCTAGCGCCCTGAAAACAAAGCCCACATCTGCTAAGCAAATGCTCGGCTCCTGAGCTCTATCCCTGGGTTGGACTAGGACTCACGGCAGATCAGAAGTGAACTTCCTGCAAAGTTCACTGCTTACTCTCAGATAGAGCACCGTTCCAGCCAGGTTATAAGCAAGAAGAGCATATGAGATTATGGCTGCTCTTTATTTTCCTTGTACAGATGCACACGGCTCCACCAACACTGAGTGTGACTCAGAGAGCCACCTAACAGCCTGTGACACAAAGGCTTGTGGCTGAACAGCACACATATCTCCTTAAAGCACACAGTTTTATTATGTTCGCTAGTATCTCATGAAGGAAAATAAAAAATTAGAGGACTAAGTTATGTTTTTATAAAATGTGAATTATTTATAATGCCTTATACATTATCTATTAATTATACTAAACCTCCTGAGACCCAGACTGAGCTAAAGGATGCAGGAAGGAGGAGGGCCAGAAAGATGGCACAGAAGGTGAGGGCACTTGAAGCCAACCTGATACCTGAGCTCAAGCTTCAGAATTCACATGGCAATAGGAAAGAGCCAACTCCTGACTTACACACTCACAATGTTGTGTAAGTGCTTGGATATGCATCTGCACACCAAATGAGCAAATGTTTTAAAAAACAAACTTTAATCGTACCATTCATAAGGCAGAGACAGATGTAATTCTGTGAGCTCACGGCCATGCCAGCTACATAGTAAGTTCCAGCACAGCTAAGGCTACAGAGTGAGACTGTGTCTGAGAAAATCAAACAACATAAAATAAAATAAACCTAAAAAAAAAAAAAAGTGGCACGTTCAATTAGGAGACAAAATCAAAAGGATGGCAAAGGTTCCCACATAGTTTTGCTATATTTTTCAGACAAAGCAGGCTTGATCTGTTTAAAACCCACCACGTCTTTAACAGTGAAGTAAGGTAAAACTGAATCACTCATTCAGTTAGCTACCCATTTCCACCAGGAGATTTAGAATGTATTCTCACTCAGACTCATAAAGAAGAGCTGCTGAAATAAAAGTCTAGCATAAAACCCAACACCACAAATACAAGAAAACAAAAAGAGCTTCCTCAAATTAACAACCTTGAAATAGACTCGAACTTAAATCTCAAATGGTTTTTGCAAGAACAAGTTTCTCACTTTCCTTCAGTTGCCACGGTAAACATATTCATGTTCTTCCCACCACAACTACATGGAACATCCTCCCTTTCCCTGCTCAGGGAGGAAACTCTCGTATGAACACTAAGCTGGACTCTTCGAAGAACAGGGGGCCATGGCTCCCCTCTCCTACTGAGGAGACATACTACCAAGATAATTATCTGGTTGGCCTTCACACTCAGACAGGCCACTGAACATGCTGGGAAAGCTGAGCCATCAGCAGAAAGAAACAAGAACAAGAATGCAGGCGACGCTGGAAAAGAAACAGAGACGGACACCTAAAAACACCTGTGACTTTGGCAGCCTGGCTGCACTTCTTGTACTTGAGTTCTACAACATTTGGCATTAAGATAATTGTTTCCAAAACAAGTCTTCAAAGCCAGGTGTGAAGGCACATGCCTGTCATCCCAGCACACAGGAGGATCACAAAGACTACAACATGAGATTCTGTCTCATATATGCAGTGTCTACAGGAAACATGTTATCTACCTACTGAGACAGATATAGACTGCCAAAGTAAACTAACGCACGGAAGACCAAAAATACAGTTAGGCCTAGCAAGGCTTGAGATTCAGTTTCAAGTTAGCAGGTTCTTTCCCCAAATTGAGTTTTAACCCCATCCAGGGTCAGAGCAGACACTGAAACACTTTACTGCAAAACACTCTCCTACCAGGAACTTTCTTGATTTTCCTCAAAATTAGAATAAGATGTTTGAGACTTATGTTTAATGTAATAACCATCCACAGGTCATTATGTTAATAAGCATCTTCAAATACTACATTCAAACACTCACATAGTCAAAATGCTTCATGCCCTTTTAGGGTCAAAAAGAAGAAATGAGATGTTTTTCCTGTAATAACCAAGCAGCTAACAAGGGAGCCCCAGAGCCAGCAATTCTGGGCCTGTCATCTCTCACCAAAAAATTAGGGTAACAATAATTTGTTAGGGAGAATAAATGAAGGAATACATGGAAAAGAAAAGAAACCCCAAAAAAAACAGTAAATGTTACCTGCTAATAACACTGCTTTTTTATTCCCATTAGCTATTATTCAGATGAAGTGGGTGGATTTCAAATACGAATGTGACATTATCAAACTAATCCTTTGAACAGGCTCTTCTTCAGCAGGTGCAAGAAATGGAAAACACTGGAAAGCACGACCCAAGGAACAAGAGAAGAAGATAAGCCCACATATAAATACAATCACTTTCTAGACACCCAAGTGTGTGGGAAGACCTCCACAGCCAGGCATGATGCATTCTATTTTAAATCCTCCTGTGTGAGTGTAAGTAAATGTGTGTGTGTGTGTGTGTGTGAGATAGCATGCATATGGAGGTCAGAGGCCAGCTCCGGCCTTCTCTCTTGCCTGAGACCATCCCTTTGTCATTTGCTACTGTACATGAGACACAGCGGCTATGAGCTCCGAGGAACCCTCTCGCTCCCTCCCAATCTGTCAGGGCAGCACTGTTGTCAGGAACACTGTCTGGCTGAGACTCGCCCTCTCCCCAGCCTGGCATGTGGCTGGCATTCTTTCAGTTGAGATCACTTGCTTTCTGAAAAACTTGCAGAGGTTTTCTTTCAAAGACATCTAAACACACCCGTGCACGGCAAAGCATGAGGCTTACCTAGTGGTTTCTGGAGAAGGTAAGATTTGCTTTTGATCTAAAGCTAATCCTGAACTCTGCTCTGGAAAAGTTTGACTTTCAAGTTAAAACTGGGGCAGAGGTGAATATTCATACCTGTGAGGTTTTCAGAGGCATCTCTTGAACGAGGTAACGAGATATCCTAATTTATATTTAAAAAAAAAAATACTGGGTAAAATTAAAAAAAAAAGAAGACTGTGGGTCTTTGTATGTCCTGACCTCAGCCTGTTCGGGCCTCCTGCTCCCGCTTGGGTCCATCCACACAGTCGCACGCAGCACCCTGAACCTGGGCTTTCGACAGTGTGAGTCTCGACCAGTTTCTCAAGTTCCTCCTTCAGTGCATGCAAAGAACTAAGGGCTGCTCCAGGGACACCGAAGCCCATCTTCTCTGCATTTACACTGCTGAGAGCTCCCATTAGATTCATCTGCGCTTGCTCCGTCTTTTCTTTCCGATGGGCTCTCCCTATGCAGTGCAGGCTGACCCCACACTCTCTCCCTGCACCTCGGCCTCCAGATGCTGAGATGACAAGTGTCCCAAACACTCCTAAAGAGAACGCAGTCTACCTTTCTGTTATATAAAGAAAACGCAAAGCAACTTACTTGGGCACACGCCTGATGCCTGACTAGATTAGGTCAAAGTGTGTGGGGCGGGGGGCGGGGGGGACTTCTCCTAAATTCCTCCTTTCTCTTTACTTGCCCACAGATCCCTTTTCTCAAAGATTACCTCTCTTAGGAGGCATGGAGGCAGCCCCGGACACCTCACAACCATGTTAATACACCCAAGGTCTTTCAGCAGAGACCCTGGTAAATCAATCCACAGGGGAGCAACCAGCTCACATCCTTGAAAAGGCCTTTTTTTTCCCTCCTCTCCCCACATCAGGCAAAACAAGGCAAAGCCCCCTCACCCACTACGCCAGAGCGCCTATGCGTGGCCATCGCATCAGACACTTCCGCTATGAACCGGTAACAAAGCCACTTTACTGAGAAACAAGAAAAGCTCAGAAAACTCGCCCCAGACAGACTGCTGAAAGGAGCCGTGCTCTGACTTCACCACTCAGAAGACTTGGCAGGTTTTCCCTCCTAAGCCACTGGGGGTACCCTCCAGGGTCTGATTTTAACTGTCCTACTGATGGAGTCCATGTATACTTGGCTCTCCAGATAAGCACCTGTGAAGAATACTACAGACTTAAAATTCAGTGCAGTGAGGAAGAGCATGCAAATCTCGCATTATTCCTCAAGAAGCCAGAAGTCTACGGAAAAAGAGAAAGCCACACAGAGTTTCACAGCAACAGATAAAGTTATGCTGAAGATTATCCACATTCCTAAGTCTGAAGTTATTTGCCTGTTGAGTGACATTAGTTTATCTACAGTGAGGAAGACCAAACTCAAGGCCTTGATCCTGCTGGGCATGTGCTCCACCATGGAGTAAGACACAGCTGGTCCTCCTGGGCCCCAAATGTTAACCACTGTTCCTTAAAGTTAAGAAAAAATAAATTATAAATTAAAATTCTAGAAGCACCAGCAATGCAATTTTATCTTGCAACTTTCTTCTCTGATTATAAAAACATTTTGCACTTGCTGCTTTCAGCTTCCCGAAATTCAGTATCTGTGTCCACAAATTCACCTGCAATTTCTTGAGCTCCCTCCCTGAACTTTTCAGTTTCCTCACGTGGTAGTAGGGACTGCGTTGGCACATGCCGTTCCACTGAGCCTGCTGTCTGCTGGAAGGGGCACTGCCAGGCTATGACCTGCTTTCGGGAGGAAGCGGGCAGGTCGGTTTTGGAGAACAGGCTTTGACCCAAAGGCCAGAGGGAAGTTTGAAATGCCCCTCTCCTCAGCCGGTCCGTGACTGAGGGCAAGGGTGCGCAGGCTGGCGCATGGTGGGAAGCCTGCCATGGGGGTCTAGACTGAAACACACAGGCTGGGCGGGGTGGCTGAGTGTGCTTCTGTCACACATGGTGGGCTGAAGACAGTGAGGGGCCGGAGACGGGAAAACACACCGTGTGTGCAGACGACACACATATGCACACCATGTGCGCAGGACAGGGAAACACATGTGTGCAGAGGCCAGGCCCTTCGCTGAAAGCTGGGAACCTCTGGGGTTAGGCTCCTGGATTGTCACTGTGCAACCTGGCTGTGTTTCTGCCCTTGGACCTGTGTCTCCCTGGAACACTCTTGCCCTTTCTGGGTAAGGGAATTTCAGCAGGGGGATCTTTGAACAGCAGAAAACAAACACTGCCCGACAGACAGCATCTCAGAATGAAGACCACTCCGGAAAGACTGAAAGCCCAGGAAAAGCCAAGCCGCTCAAGCTCCCGAAGTTAGAATGGAACCCCACAGTGACGGCAGCTGCGGAGTCTGGATTCCCTGGCACCTTACCATGTCGTTTGCTAGAACGGGGCCCTCATGGTGGGCACCACACCACTGACTAAAAAGAACCATGCTTTGGAGCTCTGGGACACAGGCCCATCTGCCTGTGTGGACTTTACCAGGGTTCAAACAGCACATCGCCTAAAAGCCTGGCCTCCCATATTGACTTTCAGTCTTGTCCGGGGCCAGGGATAATATTCTATGACGCTGGGCAGAGGTGGACAGCCAGAGGTCCCATCGGCAGGCTGGTGGGCTGGGTGACCGGCGCTCTGCAGCAGGAGCGCACCAGCCCACAAAGCTCCACACGGTAAGGGCCCTAACAACCTGCCGAGGCTTCACTTTATGATGCTAGTTCATCAAACCTCACTGACAGTTTCCAGGAAAGTTAAAGGAAATGTTTCTAACACATGATTTGGTCCACTTCAGGTTGCCCACAATAAAAATACTGATGACTTAAAGGCAGAATTGTCCCTGCAGATAGTGATTTCCAATATGCCCAGTTTGGGCAAGAATAGTCCTGAAGAGAAAACGGCTTTCCCTCGTTTACCCAGCTTCCGGCGACGAAGCACGGTTGGAAACCTGTCTTCTGAATCCCAGTTCAGCAGACGTGGCTAGGCCTCACGGAAGCCATCCCCGGCCCCTTATCACAGCCATCTGCGTCCTAACACTGACCTGCCTCCGGGTGCTGGGCTGGCATGAATCTGCAGACAGGGGATCTCGGGCACTCGCTTCCTGGAGCACACGGCGAGAAGAGTCACACCTGTGGAAAAGAAGGGGCACTCAGGCAGTGTTCAGAACACCTTCCGTGTGTCTGTCCTGTCACCTGCCGCCACCCTTCAACAGTCAACCACTTAAGGCAGATAAACTCTGCCTCAAAAACATTCCGAGAAAGGGGCCAGCAAGACGGCTCGGCAGGTAAAGGTGTCTGCCGCCAAGCCTGACAACCACAACCTCAGTTTGAGCCCGGGAACCCCCATGGTGGAAAGAGGACTGATCCCTGCAAGCTGTGCTCTGACCGCCATTAGGTTGCCAAGGTGCGGGTGTGCACACTCGCGTGCACACCCGCACACACTCGCGTGCACACACACAATGAATAAATGAATAAATGAATAAATGAAATGTAAAATAAGCTTTTTAAAAAAGAAATAGAGCCAATAGTTTTTCTTAAAATTCCATGAAAACTAGGTCGCTTAAAGTATTTGTCACAGATCACCCAGCTCAGCTTTGTTGATGAAGAGTCTAAGACCTGAAGAAGTGACGATACCAGTGAGCGGCAGGGCCAGACCTAAAGCCAGCTCTACCCTTCCGGGCTGGCAAAGGAAAACACCACCACATAAAACAAAAAACAAAACAGTATTGCTCTAGGTGTGCTTGTCAGGTACAGGTAAACGAGGTGGAGAGCTGAATGGATTTGTGCAAATTTAACCTTAGCAAATCCTCCCTCCCTCCCGGGTCACAGACTGGCCATGGCACCTGCAGGTTATCTGAATGTTTTTCCTATTCGTGAGACTGTAGCTCAGCAGCAGAGCCCTAGCGTACAGACATGGAGTGGAGGCTCCGGGGGTCAGCTCTAGTAACTTTCCATGGTTTTCACTGCCTGGCTCAAGTCTCCGTGTTCAGGAATGAGTACCCGCACTACTTCCGGCAAGCTGTCTAAATCTGTGCCCACAGATGTGTCCTCATCGTCAGCAACCGGCTGCTTTCCTGCCTGCTGCTAGTTTAGGTCCTAAGACTTTATTAACCTCTGTAATCATAACTTGATAGCTCAAACAGAATCAGTCACTTATCCTTCAAAGACCTATCTGATGATAATCCAGCTGTGAGCATCTCAGGTGGTCACTGGGCTAGCTCCTTTTTACCATTGTTACTGTTTGTGTCTGTCTATTTATCTGTTGAGACAAGGTTGCCTATAGCCCAAGATAGCCTTGAACGTGTGAGAACTATAGGCACATGCCACTATGCCAACCGGCTGGGCTGGTGCTTAATTAATTAGAAGGTAAAGTTAGTTTTAAAAAAAAAGGGGGCACCCCCATGGTGGAAGAAGAAAGCCAGTTCCTGCAAGCTGTCCACTGACTGCCATATACAGGCCATGGAACACAGGTGCCCCTCCCCCACAGTGAGACACAAACAAATAGTGTTACTTTTTAAAATGCCGTATTGCATCTTCAACAAGTCTTAGTTGCCTGATGTATTAGATGGTAGACACAGACACACAAGCTTACTGATGAAGAAACCGCTAAACCAATAACTTAATAGCAGTATTGAATTTAAAGGGCAGTAGGGAAAAAGCAAGACGTGGTGACACCTGTCTTACATTCTGACTTTAGGCTCTAGCTCAACAATGTCTTAGGTAGCACAGGCTAGCCCTGAACTCATGAGGCAGCTGCTCCTCAGGCATCCACCTCTGCAAGTGCTAGGATTACAGGAGTGAGCCATCACATCTGTTACAGAATGCTGGGGATTCTGTAAACAAATCCCTGAAAACTATATCAATGCTAGGCAAGAGCTCTACTAACAGAATGGCAGCCCAGTCTTAATCATAGTTCAAATATATTATTGGCTACCTACAACAATTATTTGCAAATACTTAGTTAAATTCAAAGTGAATATCACCAGGCTCATAACTCTAAGTCCTACTGAATGGAAACCGAACATACATATTCTCCCTAATTCTTAGGCATATATTTCAGAGAAATTGTGACATGTGGAACAGGTGACAAGTTCCAGAACTTTCCTAGCATATATAACACAAAAACAAAACAAAACAAAGATCTGATATTTTTAACCAAGGAACTAAGCTACACTAGGGTCCATTTACACACCACAGTATTGATCTGCAGTGAAAGATGAACCACATCCATGGGGAACAGGACCTTGGGAAGTGAAGGCCAGAACAAGACTTCAAGGTCAGCCTAAGCTACAAAGCAAGTTGGAAGCTAGCCTGGGCTACATGACACTTCATATAAACAAACAAAAACATCTTGGTATAACTGTCACCCAACTCCAGGATGTAAGCTATTCATATTGTTCCAAACTTTCAAGCCTTGCCCTCTATAACTGTGCACATCTATTTGGCCTTTATCATTACATTGCTTTAAGTGTATGGTATCTTTATGCCTCTTTCAACAAGATGGTATTCCACATTTTTTTTTGTAAAGCCATAAAATGACACCAAACAGCTCTTTTCTTATAGGACTTAACATTTTCATTCAATATTACATTCCCAGACTCGCACATTCAATTTTCATGATACCAAATTTATTCCCCACAATATACTGAGCAATTCTACTCTCACAAGCAGTAACGGTTTCTATCCAGCCACATCCTTTTGCTTCCTTACTTTTAGGATATAAAATGATATTCAACTGCAATCTTAATTTGCATCTTCTTGCTCATTAACGATGCTAGTATGGAATATACTAAAAATAATAAATTTATACAATAAAAAAATAAATAGAAGCACATTTATTGGTCAATTCATGGTTTCCCTTTAACGAAAGGCCTGTCCCTATCTTTTGTTCATTTTCCTGCTGAGTTTTTTTTCTTCTTTTACCAATGCTTTTGGTGCTTATTATCTAGTTTTGCCAGTTCTGCGTGGCCAGGCCCAAGCAGATAACAGTTAAGTAGAAGTAGCAGGAAGCCAGGCAACTGGAAACACAAGCTAGGGTGTCCGTGTCTCTCTCAATCCGTCCTTCTGCGCCACATGCAATCTACAGATATCGTTACGCATAAACATAAAACACTATGCAGGTGATGGAGCTTTCTAAGCTTTCATTTCAATGAAAAGTTCAGCCAAAAGACATGCTGAGGAAATGACGTCAGTGCATTCCAACTGTGGCAAACACCACAATTTCAAGGTGCCGAGTTTTAAACAGGACACAATTTAGATAGTATTTCCACGTTGACCCTTATAATTTATATACTTTATATCATGCTTTGCTTGCCTCTAATTTAGGATAAATCTGGCCCAATGTCAAAGGGTTGAGTATTTTTAAATGCACAAATGTTCACACATAAAAATCTGAATTTCAAAGCTAAGTTACATAAATTAGAAACAGTCACCTGGACTCCAGATTTAGCTAAACTGCTAGCTATGCCTCTATCTCACTGTATTACTTAACACAGAGGTTCTACTGGGCAAAGTCATAGGTCTTAGAATCAATTAATTTCCTTATAGATAGATGAAAATAATACTATCTCTCAGTCTTTAGCAATTTCCAGAGGTCTCTGAGTTTAAACAAAAGTGGACCATTAAATAATAACAAAATGCTCATTTTCTGAAAGAAACTTTTAATAAGCCATTTTATAAGCTCCCATGGCTCTTCTGGGACACCTGCCAGATCATGTAATGAAAAGCACCAAGGAAACAAACACGAGCCACATGGAATCCGCGGCCCTTGACATGCCAACCAGATCCCATGCGCTATGAGGAGAGAGCTGCAGAAACATGGATGGTAGCCACCTCCCACTGGGTTGGCTTAGCTTCACATCTGCTCTAACCCTGTCACTGCAGATGTCAGCCTGCTGCTAAGCAAGAGCACTGCTGTCAAATTCCACTTCTGTCTCCTGAGTCACCAACTTTCTCCTCCCAATAAAGTAACTACTGGCAGAGCTCCAATTACTAGAAGACAAACAAGCCTTCCCTCTACACACCCACGCAGGTGATGGTCACACAACACAAACATGTCCTTCTGCCTGCTAGGACTCTCCCATTCAAGCTGAGAGCACTCTACCTTTCTTCCCATCACCTCACCACTGAACGTAGACGTAGCTGATCACCCTAGAGTGAAGTCTAAGGGCTGTCAGTCCCCACCTCTCTCCTGGGCTGCAGGCAGCACATGGCATGGCTCACTGCACTCTGGCCCACTTCCCCTCCCTGGTGCACACACTCCAGCTTTGATCCCATTCCTTGGCAATTCCCTTCCCATCTCCTTGACTGATGACCCCTATTCCCAACCCTGGGAGTTCCAATTCTTATTCCCACCCTCCTACTATCCATCAGCAAATGCTACCGACTGTTCCCAAAGTAAATTCAGACTCCTTAACTACTATTCACTCACACTGCTCAAAGTCTGCGTCACCTCTCTCCTGAGTTTCCACCGATTCCTACAGGCCTTTCTCATGATGGTGCTAAGGACGAGCAGGCCACCTAGCCTCCATCTTACAATGGACAAGACATCCTGTATCACAGCAACTGCTCATTGTCTCTCAGTAAGAACCAGCATTGCCATAAGAGGCCCAATATGACATCCACTGTGCTTCTGACATCACTTTCCACTTCTTCCTTACGCTTCCGGCAGACTAGGCCCATCCTACCTCAGGGCCTTGACACTTGCTCTTCTGTCTACAGGCATCTGCATGAGATTATATCTCCACAGCGCTTATTGCTCAAATGTGTCCTGGGCAATCTTTCCCAGTCTGCCCTGATAGTCCTTAACTCCCTTCTCCAGCTTTTCTCCAATATTAATAGCTAACTTCTACTCTTGTTTTTCCTAACTCCCCTCACCCACCACATAAAAAGTAAAACCCATGAAAGCAGAAATTTGTTTTGTTGGGTACTAGCTCTTCAATGCCTAGAAGAGGAGAGAAGACAGCAACGATCGGCAGTTAATGAGCAAATGTGTAACTATTAGGGCAATAAAAAGATCTAAACTCAGAAAACACGATGAACTAATGAGACTTTTTCAATGTCAATTAATCATTCTAAAGTTTCTTTAAATTATGAGAAATGACAGTCGTGAGGACATTAGTTGACACAGCAGGTGTGACCTTAGCCACAATTGTAAAACACTGCCCCAGACTAAGGCTCTAGAACAGCTCACAGAATGGCTTATTTTCCACTAACTGCTGCCACATCTGACAATGGGTGGCTTGCCGAGTCACACCACCCAAACAGGGAGAAATATTACAAAAATGTTCATTCCAAACCCTGACTTCAGACAAAGAAACAGGGTCTTTGTAAATGAGAATGCTCTAAAACAAAGAGCAGATTTTTTTTATTTTTTAAATGTTTTAAATATTTTGCTTGGAAATAATTTCAAACTTACAGAAAAGTTACAAGAACTGTTTAAGCACACACACACAATAATATCCAGCTTCATCTGGGTATTACTGCTAGTTTTTATTATTAGGTACCCATGCTCATCTGTTCTTAGCCACACCCACCCTCCCTGGCATAAATCACGAGTGCCTCATGCATCACAGCCCTTTGCTTCTCCACTAGACTGCGCACTTGCACATCCCTCTATAGACGAGGCCCAGCCATCAAGTCCAGTTAATCTAAGTCACTATAACACCTTTATCTAGTGCTCTCGGTATGGTCAAATTTCTCAACTGAGCCAATAACACCCTCTACATCTTCTCTCAGCCTGGCATCCAGTGTAAGATCAGGCGTTGTATTGCTAGTTCATTTGGATCTTACAGCGTTTAATGTGAATAAGGCTTCTGCTACAGCCTTAATAATTTACAGTACTAACTTACTCACCCTTCCCCCATGCTGCTCCTTTTTTTTTTTTTTTTTTTTTTTTTTTTAGTACAAGGTTCCTGATTTAGGGTTTGCCTGATGGTTCCTCCTAATTTGGAGTCATGCCACTTTGGGCATAGATGAGAATATGTCTTTTCGGGTGTCATAACTGCAGTCACATGGTGACCATCTGTTCCATATTATTGCTGGATCTTACCAATGCCTAATTTCTTTCTCAATACTTACAACTAGTACAGTCTGCGGGTGTGGTAGGCTGAATAAGTATGGCCCCCACAGACTCATGTATTTGAATGCTTGGCCCATAGGAAGTTGTACTGTTAGAAGTAGGAGTAGCCCTGTTAGAGAAAATGTGAGGGCGGGCTTTGCAGTCTTCTGTGCTCAAGCTCTGCCCAGTGTGGCACACAGTCTCCTGCTGCCTGCAGATCCAGATATGGAACTCTCAGCTCCTCCTCCAGCACCATGTCTGTCTGCAGGATGCCATGTTTTCCACCATGATGACAATGGACTAAACCTCTGAACTGTACACCAGCCCCAATTAAATGTTTCCTTATAAGAGTTGCCTTGGTCATGGTGTCTCTTCACAGCAATTGAACCCTAACTAAGACAGGGGAAATCATTTAAAACCATGGGAATGCCCGTCCCTAGTCAGGGTCCTCTGGGTTTGTTTTGATCCTCGATGCCACTAATCATCACGAGCCATGCTATGGCTATGAAGTGACGGCTTCTAGCTCCTGAACTGAAAATGTACCGTAAGCAAGATGTACTGTATTTGCTTACTAACAAGTTTATTATAGAGTCTTATTTTGTTAATTTAAATGTTTATCGTAATTTTTATTGATGTGTATGGTGCATGCATGATGACTTGTACTATGTGTTAGATACATGGAGATATACTGGTTTTGAAAAATGGATTACACTGATGCCTTCAACTGTAATCTATCCTTCAAAAGACTTATTTTTGCCTTCTCCAATGGCATATTTGTACACCTTATTCCTCAACTTCAAAACTCAATCCTCAATGTACCTAAAAAGTCTTTATTTTTTCCACATAAGTGCAAAAAGTAAAAATAGAAAGAGCTCAGAATTTTTATATCCCTCCACCTCCACTCATGCTGAGGATAAGAACACAGGTACAGTGTTAACAGGTAACTTAGATTCATTCGTCAGCCTGGTCTACAAAGTCAGCCCAGGACGGCCAGGGCTACAGCGACACTCTGTCTCAAAAAAAAAAACAAAAAGCAAAATAATTACAACAACAAGACAGCATAGTCTCTAAATATGTTTGTTTACACTATCCTACTCTAGTCTGAAGATGTTTATAAATCATATTATTCAGCAGCAAGCCATGACACTAAGGCCAAAGAGCAAAAGAAGAAATGACTGGAAACTTAATGCCCTGTGCACTCACAGATAAAAAACTTTAAAAAAATAAAAATAAAAATAAATCAGCAAACCAAAGCTCACAACACACAGTTAAAGGTATGAACGGTAAAAGAAAAACAAGGTCACCCGTCTCGAACGAGGACAGCAGAGGCCAAGCCCACAAAAAAACCATGCAGCCTAGGCTGCAGAATGAGACCTTGTCTCCAGGAAACCAGCCAAACAAATTCTCCAGTGGGTCACATATGTTGATGGTTAATCTGGTGTGACTCTGAGACTCCCCAGCCGTGGGACACCCTCCAAGCAAAGCTGCAGACATAAAGTGGAGAGAGCGGCTTCTTACAGCAAACAGCACAGCTAGAGGGTGGGGCTGGCCACAGCAGCTGGAACCCAGAAGACCGCATCGTCAGCCCCAGATGCTGGACATGGAGCAGCATGGTTCCATGTCCACCCTGGTGTGTTTAGGTTTCGCTTTGGCCCAGCATCTCCTTGCTACCCTCCTCTTACCCCTCTTTTGAAACGGCAATGTTTACTCTGGACCATGGTACAAAAGAAGCACGCCACCTGTTTGTTCATTTTTAAAAGGGATTCACAATTGCAGAGATCAGCTTGAGTTTCAGAAGAGACTTTTGACTAGCACTGGGACTGGCAAAGACTGAGGACGCTGAGGGCGAACTAACAGAATTTTACATCATGAGATTAAAACTAAACTTTGGTGGCCGTAATGCAGTGTCAAGCTGACAAGTGGTGGGCTGTGAGGGCTGGGCTTCACTGATGTCTTGGCTGGACTTAGAATCACCATGAAACACACCGCCAGGTGTGCCCATGCGGGTGTTTCCGGAAAAGTTGAATTGAGTTGGCGAGACTCACGCTGAATGTGGGTGGCACCATGCCAAGGGCAAGGTCCCAGACTAAACAAAAAGGGAGAAAGGAGAAAGTCGGTTCTAGGGTCCATCTGTCCGTGGCCAGCTGTAGCCGCAGTGTGGCAAACTCCTTCACTCCTGTCACCCTGCCTCTGACTTCACCAAGAGTAACTTCAACTCTTTAAAAAGCACTTACATAACTAAGAAGCATTTGTAAAATGTGACAAACTGCTCTTCCATACATATAACAAAATACCAACTCAATTTAAAAGCAAGCAAGCATGTTTGGTGTGGAAGTACGTAGCAATTGTCTGCACATGGGTACCTACAGAGACCAGAGGTCAACGATGAGCGCCTTGCCCCTTGTTTCTCTACCTGTTTGTTTGTCTGTTTACTTATTTACTTAGGGGTAGGTCTCCCACTGAATGTGGAGCTCGCTGAGGGGGGTAGACCAGTTGGCCAGCCTGCCCCAAGGCTCCTCCTGTCCTTGGTTACACAGTGCCCGTGATTACTGCCCATGTTGCTGCACCTGGTCCTTTACACAGGGTGCTGGGGACCTAACCCTGATGCCATATGCCACACACAGCAGGCGCTTCCCACATACAAACCATCTCCAGTTCTAAAGGAACAAAACACCAACACATAAAGACACAAAGAGAAACACACGCATAACCTGGGTGGCCTCCCGCATCCCCATCCCTGCCGACTATTAAACTGCCACTTAATCCTCCGAAGACTGAGGAACTGACCTGGCCTGCTAGGGACATGGCCCTCATAAGCCAAAACAGTAGCAGAAAGCAAGTCATTGAGCCTGGAGTCAACTGGTTTGAGATTTGTGAAGACACTTGAGGGCTTCAGCCACCATTTACTTCTTCACTGGTCACTACAGGGTAGCAAGGACCTTCCAGCTTTCTCTCTAAATACATTTGCCTTTCCCTCCATCATACAGATACAGGCTGGCAAATTTTAAGCTGTAAAATACCAAGAAACCATCCAAAAGAAACTGGACCACTTACTGCCCACAGTCTGTTTGTAGTCTGGCTCTGCTCCTGGCTATGGTACCTCAGCTTGCATCTGGGTTTTCTTCTACAAGAAAAGCTACACCCACCCTGACTGCTTGGCACAGTGCTCTGGTGCACACAGCTATGGAAGGAGCACTGCCAGGAGTCCCAGGCCCGCCTGGGCTAGACAGCAAAACCCTGTTTCAAATGACCATGACTCAAACCAACAAGAAAGATGTACTGATCTGTTTTCAAGTGTAAGCAGTAACAGAACCAAAAAACACCACCAACAACAAAAACAAAACACGGGGTTACCAAAAGGTTGTGTTAACCATTTCTAGGAAGGGTGTGTAGCTTTTCATTTCTGTTTCTTTGGGAATGGCCCTCAGCACACAGAGAATGAACCTCAAGGCTATTGGCCACAAATCACATCTCTGTATCCTGACTCTGGTAGGGACCAATACCTGATCTGAACAGGGACAATCCAACTCACTCTTTTGATGAAAGAAACCCTAATGGCAGGAGACTCTAAGTTATGCCTAAACACTGTTGCCTGCCCAGTGTAGAAGCACAGACTGAGGCAGGAGAGCCGTAACTCCAAATCCAGCCCGGGCCACAGACTAGGTCTCAACACCCAATAACTCCTGCTAATGACACCTACCACCGAGACAGCAACTTTTGCTCCTCCTGCTTCAAGCTTCAAGTTCCTTCCACGTGTCTGCCACCGATTCCACGTGTGGTTCCTTCCCCTCCAAGTGCAACCAAAAGCCAGTGCGGCTCGTGCAGGGAAGTAAATGGTGGCGTGGAAGCTCACACTTACCATGCAGTGTCCTAACAAGCATGCCTTCCCCTTGCTTCCTGTCACTTCACACTGCAGGGGTGCCTCCAGAACTGGGATAATAGGATCTCCTCACATCCTCCTATTCTGTAAGGAAGCAATCCAGGGCAGAGCTTGCTTCCGTCCGTGAGCACCAGTTCCCCGCTGAAGGCCGTCCTGGGAAGTGTCAGCACTCTCGAAGTCTCGTGATGCTGAAGAGTGCCAGCAGGGCAGGAGGATGGTCACTGATTAACCCCGGAACTGATTTTACCATGAAAAGGCACTTTACAGGGAAGAATGTCAAACCGGACCTGTTCCTCCTCTGTGCTCCCTGGGGAGGGTGACAAGTGTTATGTCGCCCTCTCACTAGACTACTATTGCCTGCTCCTCTTTCACTACCCTAACGCTGTCCATAGCTCAGTTGTTCTAAGCAAACTTCTCGTGTTTATATTTCTGAGAACCTACTCTGGTCCCCGTCCTGACCCTTCCTAAGGCCAGGACCGACTTTCAATTACCTGTCCCATTCCCAAAGAGGGGTAAGCAAGCCATTACTCAGAGCCCGGGACCCGCGTGCAGCGCCAGCCAGTGCCATCCACACATATACCCAGCTGTGCTTCTGTTCACGCAGCAGACACTCACATACATCCTTCCTGAAGATCCCATGTGTGTCTTCACCTGAATTTCCAAGAGCACGAGGCTGAGCTCACTGCTCTCACCCAGGGCTGCCCGCTAGCAGCCGAATGCTAAGAAGTCTCACTCAGTCAAGCCCGTCCAGTGAAACACCAGCATCCCACCAGCTTGGAAACTACTGTGTTCTGGCCAATAACAAAGACAACAAGGCTGTAGTAAGATCTGACAAGTAGTAAACGTGCAAAATTTACAACCAGATAAACAGAAAGGACAAGAAAAAAAATTCTAGATGGTGTGAAACTGCAATGCTGTGTGATTAAAACAATAAGACAACACAGGGAGGACTGCTGCCATGTTCTCACGCCCAGCTTTATTTTTCAATGACCAGGCTACAGCTTGTAAGTACAGCGAAAAGCAGTGGTATGTATGTGAGAGAGAGAGAGAGAAGGGAAAGAAAATATGAAAGGCTGCATTACATTCTGTAGAACAGTTCTACTACAGAATATTGAGATGACCATCTGATGCCCAAGTTTTAGCAGAAATCTTGACAAGCAGACAGGGTAAAACAGAATAAGATAATGTACATATTTGGCCACATAAATCAGTGTCTCTTTCAACCAAGGCTGAATTCTTTTTTAATTCCAGTATGACGGTGCACACCTTCCATCCCAGCACTCCAGGGGCAGAGGCAGGTGGACATCTGTGAATTCGAGGCCAGCCTGGTCTATACCAAGAATTCCATCCAGGCCAGTCAAAGCTACATAGTGAGGCTCTTGTCTCAAAAACGAAAAATAAATAAAACTCATAGGACCTCTAAGTCCAGCAGACTTCAGATGGCATTCCTAGCACTGCTGAAATGCTATTTTGTTACAGAGTGGACCGCTGAAGTAAGTTCTGCCACTAGCTTTCTTTACAAGCATGACATCCATCTAAAGAACAAACTGAAAACGAGGTCCTCCACGGTACATGCAATAAATACCAAGCAGCCACGGTTTAGGGAAGAGGAAAGCACGTGTATTTGCCAGAGGCGCCATGAGGCCAGAGCTGCCGGACAAGTGTAACAGGCTGAATCTGGAATTCCAAACACCAGCCAGGCAGGAAGCCAAGGACACTTGTGAGCAGAGGCTGCCGTGCGGCTCACCCTTCGTAATCTCAAACACCAGACAGGAACTTGTAAGAGGAGGAACAGCGTCTGTTCACTGTATTCTCAGTACATGAAGTGGACGTGTAATAAACACGTATGCAGGGGAAACAGGGTCCCGGCGGTGGTAAAGCTGTATCACTCACCCTGCCCTGCGATCATCAAGGATGTCAGCTGCTCAAGGTGAGTTCAACACAGGATCCAGCCAAAAGCGGTTCCCTCTTGATCCACAAGCCCACCAGCAAACACACCTTGAGCAAGCGCATTGACTCGCTCACCCCACACCTACCCTCTCATCAAGCAATGACTTTCCAGTTAGCCTTATATTTCTGTTTTCCTGTGGGAAGCAGGGGAGGCCCTGAGCGAGTGTGCAGTGCTTGACAGAGTATGGCCATGTCCAGGACCCCAGTGCCTTCCTGGGTCAGGTTCAGGGAAAAGGCTGAGTCTTCCCCTGGCCCAAGTGCAAATGCTGACAAATGTCAATGTATGCAGAAAGCTTCAACTTCAGCTTCCTCTTCCCTGAAGTTTACAGCCTGAGACTGCTCCCCTACAGAGACCTCCCACAGAGATCAGCAGCACCCCTTCCTCTGTGATACACTGACTTTCTGGTTTGTCAGGGCGAGCACAGTGCACCAATGCCAGCTTCTCTATGTGCGTGGCTTTCCCTTCTTACTGCTGTTTTTCTACTCCAGTATTACCCAGGTCAGGGTTCCAGGATCAAGCCACACTGGATTTTCCAATGCCTAACACTGTGCATAAAATTTACCTAGTAAAAGTCCACCTTAGCACTTTTTTATTTGGGTAGGGCCTCACTGAGGCACTGGAAGGCGGGCCTTGGGGGCAGGCACTGAAGCACAGACCACCCTGTGGAGGAGCGCCGCTTACTTGCCTGCTCAGCCCTGTTTCTCACACAGCCCAGGACCACCTACCTGCTCAGATGGCAACACCCTCAGTGCACTGGGCCGTTCACATCAATCATTTACCAAAAGCATGCACCACAGACTTGCCCGCAGGCTAACCTGGCGTGGCAGTTCCTCAGCTGGCGGTGGCTCCTTCCAGGAGACTACAATTTATGTCAGATTGGTAAAAACTAACCAGCATGAGATAAATATATATATATTATATATTTATATTTAAGAAGGGGGGACATAAACAGGGCCAACCCTTTCCCAAACAGAAGATAAGTGTATTTCCAAGCTTTGCCACACGGGGCGCTATGAACACCCAAAGTAACAATTAGATGCACCATGCAACAACTCTCCCACTACAATTGTGCTTCTCAAAGGGGAGCTTCATCCTCAATCAGGTGACTCAGAAAATGCAAAACAGCAACTATATTCTGGGGTAAACGCTGCGTAAGCTGGCCATCAACACGACTACTATGAAGAGAGGCTGGAGTACGGAGCTCCTTTCCAAACATTTTCCAAAACCAGTGAACAATCATGAAAAAAAAAAACCAAAAAATTAATGGAAGTATTCGTTACGGGACGTTCCTCATGGGTTGATCTCCAGCAGAGGGAAGAAAGAATCGGTCAAGATAAGAAAGCCTAAAAGTATATAAAAACCCACATAAAAAAAGTCAGCATCTTTTTTTTTCCAAGGAAAAAAGTTCCAGTACTTGGCTCCACGCTACTGAACAGGGCAACTCACTGTCTCTATGGGTGGCTTCTCCCTCGCCCGCCCCTGGCGCACAGGTGAGCACCCGTGCCCGGCCTGGCCTTGAAACAGTTCCAGAAGCAGCCATGTCTTCCCCTGTGAGAGAACATAGACACCTGTGCCAACCCATGTGTGCTTACGTAACCTGAGGCGGGCTGGGCGTCGCTGAGCTCATTTACCCTGGTGAGTCAGATGCTAATCTAGGTCTCTGTGGAGAAAGAGGTGGACATCATGATATGCTTCCCATTAACATTTGTTGCACAACTAACCACTAATTCCAAACATTTCTATTCTTTGTTGGTTTGGAGGATACAGTTTAAGCTAGATCCTGTGGCATCTGCTCTAGGTGGCCCAAGGTGGACTACCCCATTACACAAAAAGAATGCACCTGCCCTCTCCTGCCTCTGGTCACCTGCCACTCACCCAAACTGTCCTTTCTTTTTACCCTGAGACATTTAGGCTAACCACTGACAGCTAACTCAGCAATCCTGCATTCTATAATATCTTCAGTCCCAAATTCTTTCAGTACTATTCTACTTAAAAAAAGAAAAGAAAAACTAAACACCAAAACTTCTGAAATTAAAAAAAAAAAACCAGCAATATATCAATTTTCATTTTTTTTCTTTTGACCAAAGATATGTCATCTAATTTATTCTGTAGCTGACAAAGTAAATGAAATACTCAAAGTATATCTGCCATTCATCCAATAGACTGTTACCTGATAAGGTATAATCTGAGAACATATATCTGTAGTTTTTACATCCATGGATTCTTCCAACCTTGGATGGGCGGGGACAGGGCTCAGTATGCAGTTTAATGGTAGAGTCTCCGTAGATAAGTAAGACCTTTAACTCAAGGCCTGGCACCACAAAATACAAATGTGTCTACAATGAACATATAAAACTTTTGTTTTTTTTGTAATTCTCTCCTAAACACTACAGTACGAGAACATTTACTTAGTGTTTCTATGATACTGAGTATTTTATTTTCGGTATTTTGTGTAACCTACACTGTGTGTATGTTAAATGCAAATTCTATACCATTTTATAAAGATTTGTATGAAGGTTTTTTGTTTGTTTGTTTGACTTTGTTTTTGGTGGGTTTTTGGTTTTTGTTTTTCGAGACAAGGTTTCTTTTCTCTGTATAGTCCTGGCTATCCTATATTCACTTTTGTAAACCATGTGGGCCTCTAACTCACAGGGATCCACCTACCTCTGCTTCCCTGAGTGTTGGGATTAAAAGCGTGTATCGCCACACCTGGCCTGTTTTTATGCAGCTTTTACCAAGGAAATTCTTTCATTCCTCCCTTGCCATTCATACCAAGTATCACTTTAAGGTTCTCCTAATCACATCACTGAACGTGATTCCTTAACTGCTAAGTGTCCACAGAACCTCTGTACACACCAGGCAATTACCCATTCTCTTATCTCTTATCTGCACTATAAAAGTATAGACGGCATAACCATGTCTCGACATCACTACAGATGAACATTTAGGGAAGAATCACAGAATCTAATGTTAAGGATTGCAGTATATCACTTGAGTCTCAGGCAGCAGGGCCAAGAACCCTTTCACTTTTAATTTGATCATTACTTGTTTCACAGCTAAATCAAGCAGCACAAAGTCCCTAGGCAGTCTATACACAGTTATCCCAAAGATAAAGGAGCTCATTTGTATTTTACACTTGATAACTTACATGTGATATTCACCATCTAAGCCAGGAAGAACGCTGAAGCTTGCTATCCCAGAATTCAGAGGCAGGGGCATGAAGATTCTTGGTCCAAGTCCAGTTTGGGCTAAAGAGGGAGAACCTGTCTCATAGACAAACATGGCATCTGGCATCTAAACCACCTAATCCTGTCTTTTTAAGCTATTATGATTGCTTATTGTTAGAACTTAAGAGTCAGGGATGCTGAGACATTAGCCAAAGAAATCTGATCATAAATTTACCTAGAGATTTCTGAGAGGAGCAGAAAAGGAAAACACCTAAGACACACCCCCAGCAGTGAAGCTGCAGATTTCCTAAGCGCACCAGAAAACTGTTTGTATTTGATTTTATTTCATTATTTTGAGACAGGGTCTCCTGAAGGCCAGGCTGGCCTTGAACTAGCTAATGTATCAGAGGATGACCTTGAACTTCTGAACCTCTGGTCTTTACCTTCCCCAAACTGGGCTCTGTGCATGCTATCTACAGATTCCACCAAGTGAGCTAAATCCCAAGCCCCTAACATTTAGCTTCATAAGACTTTACATAATTTTACGATACTCAGATACACAACGAAAGCCAACTTACCTGTGCTGTGTTTAGAGAACAAACACTGTGCTGACCTGCCTTGTAGGTGATGGGCTGTTTATCCACTCATCTAAGTCCACTACGAATACCCTTCTTTCCCCCAAAAGCACCTCTATTCTGAGCATGCACATAACACTAACTATCCCTGGCTGACAACTGAATATTTCTTCCTCTGTATTCTTGTGCATGTCAGGAATGAAAGTACCCAACAAGGCAACTAAGTACTTACTGAAAGAGGAAGTCTTAACAAAGAAGAATTATGAAAAATGCCATGTAATTACAAATTTTACATGACTATTATCCAGGGCCGTAACAGGCTTACCAAGCTGAAAATAACCAGTTCCTTGCCCAGCTAACTGTCAGTAGGAAATGTAGGAAAGAAACCCCTTCGGTGGGCTGCCCACAGAAAGAAGACACGGGAGAGAAAACATCAATATTCCTGCACTTGCCACCATTTCTCCAAGTGAAGAGATCAGACGCTGTTAGTAATAAAATTTAAGTCCCTCCCTGCAACTGCACAAAGCCTTAGCTAGGTGATGGGACCAGAGACTGTTCCTTACGCCCCCAACCCCCATCGCAACCACCCACCCTGTCCCCACCGGTGACTTCCTGTGAATTTATAAATACTTCAAAACAATCAGTAAGGTAATAAACATTTTAATAAATATTCAATGACACTTAAGCAGGTAAGATGTCCAAAGTTGTGCTTAAAATATACTAAGTAATTTAGTGTGAGAAAATACAATTGTTGGAATTCTTGTAAAAGAGCTTAGTCCTTTGCTATATAATATAATGCTTCCCAAATCACAACCTGTGTATATTTATACACGAATACTTTAGAGCAGCTTAACATTAGCAGGTAACACAGGAAAGTTGGACCTAACTTTCTAACGGGCCAAATCAAGGCCATGTCTCAGATTCTTCTTTTCTGTTTAGATGGTAGGCCTCCTCAAAGGACACACTGGCTTTAGAACAGAGGGAAGCAGGCCAAGAGGAAACCTGATACAGGAAGAGGAAGCTAAGCTGCACTGGTACCAGACATGTACAGATTTATTAAGGATTGACAGCATACCAACTGATGTGTGTCAGAAACTACCTTGTCACGTGATCTCCACTTGCATCTGAGTACCAAAGGCTTAAGAAATGGAAAACTAAACTAAGGCCATGAATATGTGGAAGAGTTCAATTGTCCGCATTAAGTCGAGGACCTGGAATGAAAAGGACTGGCAGACAGGTTGGACAGGCTGGGTGACCTGGACACAGGCACACAGCTCCGTGGACAGAGCAGGGCAAGGAACCTTACTTCCGGGCATGGATCCTTTACAGTAGTAGCAACACATGCTTTAAAGTATTGCTTCTCAACCAGTGGGTCCTGACCCCTTGGGGGGGTCCAATGGCCCTTTTACAGGGGTAGCCTAAGAACGCCAGAAAACAGGTATTTCCATTATGGTTCCTAACAGCCACAATTGTATGTTTGGGGTCACCACACTATGAGGAACTGTATTACAGGGCCGCAACATCAGGAAAGTTGAAAACCACTGTAAAGGGACCAGACAGCTGCAATGCCTTTGTAAGATGCTCAGTCATTCAGGAGGAAATGATAAGAACCACTCCTTAAATCCGCCGTGGCTTCCCACATAACTAGGTGACTTAAAGTTTCTAACCTGAGCTTGCACTCTGACCTAATGCCTAATTGTAGCCGCATCTATGCCAGCTCTCCCTGTGCTGGAAATCAACTCAAGCCCCGAGTTTGCTGGAGCAGGGCGGCTTCTCATCATCACAATGCTCTTTTGTGGAACATCACAGAACAATGATACAGAAATGACTGGAGGCCTTAACACTGTGCAAACCAACACAGCACACTCAAACACACTAACACACAAACGGCAGCAAAGTTCAAAAGAAACTCCAGGGGGTTAAACTGAATCACAGCAACAAAATCACATCTTTTCTAGAAAAACCCTAAGTGACCATGAGACCACTCTAGTAGACCCCATTCACACAGAAGCACTAACCCCCAAAAAATGGTACAGGAAATCTACAGCTTAGATGGTCAAAATATAACACACATTATGCAAGATCAATAATCCAATATTTATGAGCTATTGTATTCAACCTACTGGATGTGGTGCCTTTGGTTAAACAGTAATGGGCACAGAGACAGACTTAAGTGTTTTGCCTCCAGACACAGCTTCTGCAGGGTCACTACTTAAATCTCCCAGTGCCCTTCCCCAGAAGTTGAAAAAAAAAAAAAAAAAGCAGGGACTTCTGGGTTTGGAAGTCTGAGGATTGAGGACCAGGATGCTTAGAATTGCAGGTAGCGAACAGTTCAAAGTCCCGGATGACACTAAAACGTTCCAGGGTTGAAAGGGCTCTGCTGGAATCTGAGACATGTAGACTCAAAAATAAACAAACAAACAATTCATTCCCCAAAGTTCTAAACCAAACAGGGTTGAATAAATAATTCCTTGTTCAGCCAAATGAAACAGTAAGAAATACCATTGGCTGCATTTCTGGTGCTAGATTTTTAAAATTTGGCAAGACTAATGTTTCAAGTTTGTATACAGAATTTATATTCTAGACCTACTGATGTTTTGCAAATAAGGACTAATGAGGCCATAAAAAAGTTAAGCTCAAAAAAATTCCCACTAAAGAAAAGCAAAAGGGGGCCTGAATGAGCCAGGCCCTCTGTAGTGAAGCCAGTGGTTAGCCTGTAGCGATTTCTCCATTTCTTTGCGACTGCCTTCCTTTACCAAAGGCCCTCCTCCCTAGTGTGTTGGACTTCTTGAGCATAGTTGCACCAGTGTAGGGATAAGGTAGTGGTGAGACACTTTGCAGGATTGGGGGAGCTATCAGAGTCAGCAAGTGCATCTGCACTTGACCACTCACCATGTATTTACTGAGCCCCTATGCGCACAGCTCACCGCGCAGAGCATGGAATCCTTGGCGCCCGGCCGACTCCGCATCCGTAGGAGCGAGGAGTCACTGCCAGTGTCACGGGGACCTACCACCCAGTTATCAATGACAGGCTCCATTCTCAGCGATCCCATAATGTCACAGACACTAATCCATCGAAACAGGGACTCAGAAACTGAAAATCCTCCCCGGCACCCCAAAGCCACTGTCCTAAGAATAAGATACAGACAAATCCAGGGGCGACTCTGTTGTACCATGGAACAACATGGGTGCCAAGGGGGCACGAGGGTCAGTATCGGCGGCAAACTTCGACCCTTCAGGTGGAGCACATCTCTGTCCATGGGGAGAATGCAACGCGGGCCAAACCTCCTGAACCTGGAGATGGAGTCCCTACCTGAGGACAGAGACTGCAGCCCTTTCCTTCTCTCAGCACATGGCACGCATCCTCCTGGGTCAAGCCTCAGCACCTGCTCTCTTCCTGTCCCCAGCTGCTTCAGATTTCTTCTCCACGAGAGAGGCTTTCTCCCTCTAGAAATGGCAACTCCACCCACAGAGCATCCCAGGCCCGCCTTTACCCTTGAAGCCAGCCTGTTCCTCCATGGCACTTAGAGCACTCTGGGGTCTCTGGGGAACTGATGGCTATCCCGAACACTGCGACAGAACCGTTCCACTATCCATGTAACTGACAATTGCATGCACTTGTTATGGGCACTGCTGGATGACCATCTGAGCGGAGTCAGAGCACACTTCTACCCTGCAATGTGCCCAGCAGACGGCAGGTGCTCACTCCTGTTTTGTAGACTGAACAAATGGCTGCCAGAGTCAGGAGTGGAGAAGCTGGGGCCAGGTCGCATGGACCTCTGTCTCCACCAGACCAACCACTGCCACGTCAATTTGACAGGAACTCAGGAGATCCAAGGGTTCTATGCAAGAAAAATAACCGAAGGGCTGTTATTTCACAGTTTTCAAGATTTGCAAAGAGACAGAATTCACAGTGGAAAGGGGCTAAGAGGGATCTATGTGGAGGGAAGAACTGAGCTGAGATCAGGGCAAGCTCACTGTAACCCTTGAGCACCCTCACAGGAGGCTGGGGACCAGCTCGGGGGGAGGGGAAGAGAATGGAGAGAAGACGAGCAATCGGAGCAGAGACCTCTGCGAATGTGGAGCTGAGGCGTCCTGAGGAATGGGTGGGGGTCTCTACGTCTCAGTCTCCTAGCAGCACTAAAGCTGAGGAGGGCACAGTGGACACACGTCCAGGGAGAAGGCATCAGCGGGGCCTCACACATGCTGAGGGGGCAGGCCTGAGCATCCTCCAGGCGGCCATGCATGGCTAGCGCTTGGACACCAATTCACAGATTCAGAACGCAACAGTATGATTCGGGCTGGCTTTGCTGTGTTTTATTTAAACAGCCACTGGAGGTGGAACGCTGGGAGGGAACAGTGCTGTCTGTGAGTAAGGCTGGCTATCAGAAGGACGGGGCCCAAGATATCACTTGAGCCCATGTCTCAAAAGGGAAAAAGAAAAAAAATCACTCAACTATTTCAAAAATCAGAAGTCAATGACTGGACATCAGATATGACATCCGTGTGAAAAACCACAAAATCATAGCTTCACGGGTTACTAAATAGTGCACAGCAAAAAACATGACAGAAGACCAAATATACTTAACCAAGAACATATATAAAGAAGTGATGCTACACTTTTTTCCTATACTACTTTTTTTTTTTTTTTTTTACAAAATCTGAGGTAAAGATCAAAGTCTACGCAGTTAAATGTACTCAGTCTATAAAAGGTCCCTCCTACAGCAAATCATCAAAATAACAACTCGAAAACAGAGTACACGCTTGCTGTTTGGCTTTTCCTCAACTTTTTACTTCTCCCAGCCATCCTAAGGACAGGTGAGACCGGGCAATGAGCACAGGGCTGGTTACTTGAAAACAGCATTGTTAGTCAGCCTCCGATGTGGCTGTCTGTACATTCTGTTGACACCCCAAAGCCACTCCAGGTAGACAACACTTCCTGCAAGAAGTCCTGACCAGCCTGAAGTCTGGCTTCTTAGGACTCTTTACCTCACACTCACCAGGGTGTCATTCAGGCCAGGCCCTGGTCAGTGTTCTTTCGCTCAGCCAAAGCCCCGCTGTGACAAATACTTGGCAAGCGACGTGCATGAGATGTTTGTTGTGAGTGTAACAAACAAAGGTATAAATCAATGACCAAACAGAAGAGGTTACGAAAGCCTGGCTCACCTTGCAGGTACTCAAACTGTAAGTATGATTAGTCTCACTTGTATTCTCATATGACTACTTATATATGAAGTTCTAACTACTGTCGTTTACAAGCCCTTCCTAAATGATAATTTAGTATTCTAAGACTTTTTAAAAATGTATGTTACTATTAAAAATTAAATGCTCAGGGAGCTGGCTCAGTTAAGGGCGTATACTGCTTTCTTTTCAAAGGAGCGGAGTTCAATTCCCAGCCTGAGTCTCACAGCTGCCTGCAACTCCAACTCAAGGGGGTCCTATGTCTCTGGGCCTCTAGGGGCATTTGTACACATGCATACATACACATACACATAATTAAATTAAGTATTTTTAAATTTTTAGATGTTTATAATGAATTTATATAATTCAACCCAATCCTTTGCCCACACTAGAACCACAGAACGGACCTCTATCTTGCCACCTAACTTGGGCTAGCCTTAAACGCCTGGTCCTCCTGCCTCCAGCCCCCAAGCGCTGGGATCACACCTGGGGCTAGCCTTACAACTGTAATAAATCAGTCGAATGAGCTTATTTAAAAAAATAACAATTAACCTGGTGAAATCTCTTAAGTGTAAAGTTGAGAATCGCTTTCAAGCCTGAGTAAGAATTTCATAGTGGTCTCTTTAGTAAAAGCTAATTCTACAACATGAAAGGTGAATAAATACTATGTCACCCAGAACACATCCTTGATGATTACACTATGGCCATCAAAGTGAGATCATGGCTGACAAATAAGACAGAAAATTTGTTTTCTAGAATGTCTGTCCTAAACTTCCTGCTGTCCCAAACACTACTGAAAATAACTGCTAAGAAACCAAAAATATTAAAACATATAAGAGCATAACATACATACAATAAGCAGCTAAAGTATTAGCTGACAATAACAAGTGCTGACAAAGGTGTATTCCACTGCTGGTAGGTGTGGGAAATGGTATGAGCTTGATTTAAAAAAAAAAAAAAAGTGTACTGATCCTTATGCTAGGATCTTCAAGTCCCACCTATGCACCTTAAGTCAAGAAGCCTGCATGCCGAGATTTAAGATAGCTTTATTCATAACTCACCAAAATGGAGAATTCAAATGTACACCAATCATGAATGGACAGAATGTAAAACCATGCTAAGAAATCATGGCACTCAATGGAAAAAGGCAACTCAAGGTATGCTGGAGCTGGTTGGAACCAGCTAATGAGAGGCCTTGGTTGAGTGTTCAGGACTTCTCCCATGTTGATTTATGAAGCTTAATACAGGCCACGATGACCATTACACTAGAGTAATTACCAAAGCTGCTAAAGTTTACCAGCCCCTGACTATACGCGGCTATACGGCGAGGGCATTATGCTGGATGCATGAAGACACAAAAGGCAACATTCCGTGTGACACACCTGAATGTTGTTCTACAGAAGCCATTACTGGCTGCCAGTGGTGGAGGGCTAACAGTAAACAGGCATGCAAGGCCTTCCTGGGGTTCCGCGTATCCATAACAGAGACTGCTGAACTGCACACACAGGTCCAACTTCACTGCATGGACCAGTTCCTGAATAAACCGAACCTGAAAGAACTAAAGACGCCCTTAATCTGTGAATTGTGTTACAGGTAATGAATGTATCAGACATGCAAAAGGGGGCTGGAAGTCAGTGCAAACGCCAGACAAGAAGACAGCATACGTGGCAGTGAGATGCAGATGAAGAGAAAACATGAAATCGTAATCACAGACAACACTGAAAGTGGAGGGTGAGCAGGCCGGGGAAGGCTGCCTCGGAAGGGCTTTGGGGTGGGACCGCAGAGCAGGGCTGGATCACCCCAGCAAGTCCTACCACTGAGCTCTCTACTGCACGCCTATGGCTCTAAAACACCACGCTACTGTGGTTTTCAGATACATTTTCACTTCTAACTGAAGCCCTAAGACATCAATTACTCATCTTAACATCTATCTGCTGTCGTCGATGGCTCTAAATTTAGACCATCTGGGTCCTAGACGTTCAAAATTGCCAAAATTCCCCATCTGTGCCGTGGGGTCCACATTTTCCTGGAGTCCGAATGAGAATGCGTGAAAAACGACTTTACGTGCTGCACTGCTCTCCATCACAGACGTTAGGCACAGCCAGGTGGAAAGCACATACATTAAATTTTATTCTTTGGAGGTGTCACTCAGCCTGCTGTTGCTTAGACTGGCCTGTAACTACTAGGCTCAGCCATTTATTTATTCTCTTGCCTCAGCCTCCCAAGTACTAGCACAACAGGTAGGAACCACCACACCCAGGCAGGATATATATTCTTTAACTATCATGTCCAGTTGTTCATAATCTTTGGTGGTTCCAGGTAAAACTGGAGTGGGGAGAAGTGACATCTATATTCCGAGGATAACTTCTGGAAATCCCAGGACCCTACCGAACGCAGCACATTAGCGATACTTAGAATGTCAGAAGTAAACAGTCAAGACTTGCCAAATTCATCTTCAAAGTACAGAATCTGATACTGGAATATTACACTACTGTTTAACTTTCGTGTTTTTCAAGTAACTTCAGAGTCTCGTGTTTTCTAACTCCTATCACATTTGTACAGATATTTTGTTAGAAGCCTATTTTTACATGTATGGGTTTCAACTAAGGAAAAGAAACCACTTAAAAACCTGTATTTCTAGTTGCTTGAGGCAGAACTACCTGAAGTATAACACATACTGATTTCAAATACCGTGAGTTCCCAAACCCAATGCAATATGGATTTTTTTAAAACCTAAAAGCACATCAAGCTAATTTTTACACTGCAGGGTCCCATGATTAAAGTTTTTTTTTTTAAAGAGGGATTTATTTTTACTAGACCTATACACTAATACTACATACAGTACTTCTGTAAATCAGCAAATTCTTAATTGTTATTTCTACTTGTTATACGTCTGGCTACTGAAAACTAATTGATTTAAACCTGCCTGACAGATAGAAGTCTGAAAATATGCTGTCTCGAGGCAAAGATTTTGTTTTCCTTTTCTGCTGGTTTTCAGACAACATAATAAGCACTTGGTATTGACCCGTCCACAGCTATTAGTGAACAAAAATAGTTTTCCATATGCATAAGCACCATCTTCCCACAGAAAACACTTAACCATCGGCGAGGTACTGAAAATCCAGGCATGTGGTAAACATCCCTCGATCTGATGTTACCCTATTATTTCCATGAAGGAAGACCTCATATTCTGTCTCTCGGGCACAAACCGTCAAAAATCAATGGAACGCAGCACCTCCGGGAGCAACCACGGTCCAGGCGGCTCTGGTCGGAAAGGTCACTGCTGCCTTTTAAACCCCGCCATGGCCGTGGATGTCGGTGATGCCACTACATCCCCGAGGCTGGACAGAAGCTTCCCAGGTCCCTTGCACCGGGGAAGGGTTTCCAGCTCCGGTGTGAGAGGGAAGAGCCCGGAGAGGCCCGCGGCCCTGGAGACGGCGCCCGAGGGATGGAGGCCGCGCTCCGCTGCGCCCCTGCGCGCGCGGGGGAGGGGGTGTTATCCGGGAATGGTCACCGGGAGGGTCCTCCCGAGGGGACCGGCCTGACCGCCCCCCATCCCTGGGCGCCTCCAGGTTACGCCCCCGCCCGCCCGGCCGGCCGGAGCGGCGGTCTCCTCCTCCTCCCCCACCCCCCGGTCCCCAACCCCGAGGCCCCCGCACGCCCCTCCGCGGCCGCCGGGGACCCGACGCCGACGGCGCCCTCTCCAGGCCCGGCGGAGGCCGCGGGTGGGGGAGCGGCTGGGCCGCGGCCTGTCCCCGGCGGCGGGCGCGGGGCCGCGCGGACAGCGCCTCCGCCCCGCAGGAACAAAGCGCCCCGCGGGCGGGCGGGCGAGCGGCGGGCGGCACTCACCGCGCACGGGCGGGCCTGGGCGCGGGGCGCGGGGCGCGGGGCACCCCCCAGGCCGGCCGGGGCCGAGCGCCCGCTGCAGTCCCCGAGCTGCGGGGCCGCCGGGCAGCCGCGCTAGGCGGCCGGGGCAGCGACGCCGCCGCCGCTCCCTCCTCCGGCCCGGGTCCCTGCTCCGCCGCGTCTTCTCCCTCGCCGGGTCCCCGCCGCCGCCGCCGCCGCCTCAGCCTCGGCTCCGCACCGGCTGCTCCTCTCCATCAAGGCCGGGCCTGGCCGCGGGGAACATCCCGGAAAGTGAGGGCTGGTGGCCGTCTCCCGCAGCTGCTGGTGGCCATCTTTAATCCTCCTCCTCCCGCTCTCTCCACCTCCCGCGCCTGCTGACGGACGGCTCGGGATCCTCCTCCTCCCGCTCCTCCCGCTCCTCCCACCCGGCCGGCCGCAGACCTCGCAGCCGCCGGCGCGGCCCCTCCCGCCCTTCCTTCCTCTTTCCCTGCTTCCTTCCTTCGCCGCGGCTCCCCGCTTGCCCGCACCCCGGGATAGGAGCGCAGCGGGGCCCCGCGCCCCTCGCCGCCCCGGCCCCCCGGGGGCTCCCGGCTCCCCCGGCCGGGCGCTCAGCCTCTCCGCCGGCTTCTCGGCGGAGCGTGCTGAGAAGCGACCGCCGCGCGCCCCCCGGACCCTACACCCGTGGCTGGATGCTGTCACCAGCGGTGGCAACACGCGAGCCTGCCGCGTTCATCTTACTCCAGCTGGAGTACAAAAGAACTGCCCACGCTAGCTCTTTCACTACGCAGCCTCGAACCCCCCACCTTCTCCGGGGCGGCTCGGGACCCTGGAGATCCCAGGCTCCGGGGTGGTTGTCCTGGGTCCGTGACCTTGAGACCTTCCACCGAGATTTTAGGTTTGCCCCTTCTGGAAAGACCTTCCACCGAGATTTTAGGTTTACCTCCCTAGACCCGACCAACCCAGTGTTTGGGCCAAATCAGTAAAACCTGACACAGCCAAGCGGGCATCAGCTTGTCCCTCCCTGTTCATAGTCAAGCCCAGCAGACCATTTGGGTCACAGTTCTGTTCTGGCAATGGGGACAAAACTGAGTCAGCATGAATGCCTGAACTCCCTTAAACAGCTCAGAGTGGGGAAGTGGCACCTCAGAAACTGGAAACATGAGCTTCTTTTCCCAACGCTGCAATCTACAGCAGTTTCAGGATTTCCTCTAAGGAAAAAAAAAAGAAAGAAAAGAAAAGAAAGAAGCAGCAGCAGCAGCAATTTGGACTTGCTGGTTCCTTTTTTTTTTTTTTTTTAAGCCAGTTTGTGTTTGGAATTGGTTCCAGTAGTGACAGTTTACTCGATTTTTGCTACAAGACTAAGCCCTGATGGCAAACCCAGACATTATGTTATATTTAGGGCGCCGTGGTTCCTGCTGTTTGGGGGTACCTCTGGCGGGGGGGGGGGGG
>CM053743.1:13038879-13068280 GCA_028658305.1 Pachyuromys duprasi | reverse complement strand
TGGGCTGGGGAGCAGGATTCCGATATTTTAATCTTTAATGCTCACAAAGTAACCTGTAACAATTCTGGAAGTTCTTGTGCTTTAATCCAGCCTGCGCCATCTGAAAACTCTCTTAAGCCCTTGCCATAGCATTCTATAACACAGTTTTAAATAAATCATTACAAGCCAAGTCACTGGGGGGGAGGGGTGCCTGCTTCTATGTCGTGGTTGTTGCTCCTTCCCTTTTGGCCCCTTGATTTTTATTCTTTAGATTTTTTTTTCCTAATCTATCATTAAACAAAAATACCACAAAATTCTGCACTCTTAAGCCTAGGGACATGGTGAAAAGAGCTATAGGATGGTGTGACCTCACGGGAAGAGAAAAATCAGTTGAGTCGACGCTAAGGGCACCATGCGCTTTACAGGGGAGATTTTCAGCTAAATAGGAGGTTCTGAATTCTTGTCCTTGAAATGGGTTTAGATTGAAAGAGAAATAGTTACGAAATTTAAGTCATTAGTACATTAATTATAAATGTTGTTGAAAATTACATCGCCATAAAGTTCAAGGGTCCATCAGTATGCAAATGTGGCAGTTTTCTTGTTGGTGTCCCTATAGACCATCTCACAAAGGTTTTCTCGTTTTCCCAGTGCACAAACGTAAATGCAGCTGTTTACATAAATGTCTCTTGTTTACTGGAGCCACAAATGTAAGTATTGTAAGGATGGGCAGGAAAAGACCTTTCCCACTCGCTCTTTCTCAGCTCTGCCTCATTGCAGCCCTTACCTTCCTTGGTCTTTGTTGCCGGCCAGATGTAGTTCCTGTCACCTTGGCTTTAAGTATTAAGAAGCAAACAAACGAAAAGAGAAAACAAGACTGGTCAGAGGAGGTTCTCCAGCCATGTGAAATGTGCCATAGTTGTCCACTCAAATGAACGCACCCTCCTCTTAAAACAAAGACTTGTGTTAGAGACGCATAAGCCCTTTGTGCGGAGGCCAGATGGAAGGGGTTCCAGGCATGTGCAGCAAACTCCTTGGGGGATAGGGGAAGCTGAAGGGCTATTTCTAAACAGCCTGCACCAGGAGTCTGGCTCCTAACTTCCATTCAGGAGTGAGGTGACTGGAGACAATAGCGTTGAGAGCTGTGCCTGACCACAAGCAGAAGCCACGGTGCACTAGGGTGACTGCAAAGTCCATGAACACAAGCAAGCAAAGCACAACAAGCAATAATAATCAGGATAAACGCCTCGGAGGTGAAGACGTTTTAAATGAGAAATGTGAATATTGTTAAGATAAGCAAGGAGCTGAAATTTTTCTACTTAAACAATTGCTCCTTTTATGTTTTATTTATAAAATGGAAGAATTAATTTAAACTTTGGCAGATGGGATTAGGATACACACACACACACACACAGAATTTTAAGATGTTTCCAGAACACATGGAATGCTACAGATGCTAAAAGACAAACGTATGCAGGCTCTAACCTTTGACATATCCAAATTTTATTTATATGATAAATTATGTCGCTATTATATTTCAAGTAGATTCACATTTTCCCAAGTTATTAGCTACAGCAATAAAATTACCATATTGTTTCCCCTTGTTTAGAAGAACCAGGTGGAGGAGAAACCGGGCAAGCAGATGGGAGACTGTGGGGGTCATGTGAAGGGGATATTTGAGAAAAACAAACCCAGACAAGAAGACAAAGTTAAGTAAATGCTCAGTTTTAGCCTCATAACCTCTGTTCTTTGTAAAAGACAGTTATTTCTGTTCCCTGTTCTCTGATGGACTGTCTAAAATATCAAGTGAATAATGACGAGCCTTACCTATCTGCGCTGATCAAAACTGAATCTCAGCCTTCCCTCCTCCATTTAGAGGACTCTTTGTAATTAACTGACAAGATGACCCAAGACCATTTAGAGCCATTACTGACTCTAATTGGGGAGAAATGCGTTTGGAAAGTTCCAATTAGAGGACTTTTCTGTCGTTCTTGTACATCCACTCAAAGGAGGTACTGCGGTGTTCCTCTTGTTTAGGGGACTTGTTGCTCGGTGGATTGTTTCTGTTTATACTTAAGTAATGAAGCTTCTGTAAGCTTTAGAGCAGCAGACCACAGGAGGAAACGGAACAGCCACACTTTCCTCTTGATTATCGTAATGATCATGATTAGAATGGAAATGGGGTGTTTGAAGATATTGTTCAAAGGAATCCTGTTTCTTCATAGAGCTGAAGCCTCTTGATATTTTTGCCTTTTGCTTATGTTTTTGAGATGATTACCGTGTAGGCCAGGATGGGCCTGGGCTTAGTCGGCAGAACTCAAGGCCATCTGCTGATTTTCCATTTCTTCATATTTTCTTATGGACCTTCAAAATGAGCATATTTGGGATGTTTTCACAAGTGCAAGATAGTGGCATGTGAACTGGGTTAAATTCACTCATCAAACTTTACCTACAGGAAAGTTTTTATCTTGGGTTGTCAACATGCAATGTACCATGGGAGCTAAACCATGGCCTGTGGCTGAGTTTCCTTCATTTTTTGTGGTGGGAGGGAGAAGCCAGTCAAATCTTTAACTGTGTCCTATTCAAGTAAATACATTGAACTTTATTTTCAGAATTTCTGATCACCATTCACTTTTTTTCAGAAAACAAACAAAAACAAAGCAGTGAAGGAATAAAGTTAAGAAAGATAAATGTGGTGGTGAGGATTGGAGGCCAGCCTGAGCTGGACTGTCAACAATTACAAAAGAATAAAGTAGGGTTTCCTGCTTACAAACTGCTAACAGTTATTTGCAGCAAACAAGTAAAAACACAATTGAAGAGGAGCCTAAGGGAGTTCTCAGATCAAGAGTGTGAGGTGACTGCTCAAAGTCCCTGTCACTTCATGGATTGCATGGAGGGCACCAACAAAAGCGGATTACAAATGCCAAAACAAAGTAAAGTACTGCCATCTACTGGCCGCAGTGAAAACGTCAGTCAGACAGCTCCAAGGCGGAGGGGAAAAATCTGGGAATTTATTGTCTTTTGGGTTTTTTTTTTGTTTCTTGTTTATCTGGCTTTGAAGCAAGGTCTCCATAGGTAGCCCTAGTTGGCTTGAAGTTTCCGCAATCCGCTGCCTCCGTCTAGACCGCTACACCTACTGCTTCAAGCAAGACCTTCCCATGCTAGGCAAACACTACCAAGTTAGCCATATCCCCGCCCGTTCAATGTCTGCTAATCACGCTAAAAAGATAAGGAGTGGCGTAGAATTAATAACTTCTTCAAATTCGGGACTATTAAATGGTATACCAGCACCAGGCTGATGATACAGGCTCGTTCGGGTCTACCCCAACAGAGCATACAAAAGATTGTCAATAGGAGCACAATTCAAATCCTGCCGTACCAATTCTGAGAATGCGCAGGCCTGTCACGAAGAGACACTTTTTTTGTTTTGTTTTTTTAGGTGTAACTGCTTCACTCAGGAACCGCCAAGGCACATTTGCGACACTTTGATTTCTTTCATCCCTTCCATCAAGTCCATTATCAAACACTCTCCGTCTGACTTCCTGCATATTCTCGACTATGAGCATTGCTTTCCAAGTCCGGATGCTAATCTGGCTCCCCCCTTACAACAGAACAGTCTCACCTCCGGTCCACCCACGCCTTCCTGGGCTCCGTCCAAACCTTTGATTCTACTAAAGACATTTTCATGGCTTTTGGGACAGGGCAGAGTTGTTCAGCTACCCACGGCTGGAATCTCAGCTCAGAGTGTGATTTCTTGCACTCTTTCATGCTGGTCTGCTTTTAGTCTTTTTTCCTTAGATCCTCTGTCTGCCTCAGGACATTTGTACAGTCTGACCCACCCTGGTCTGTCCTTCACCTGCTCCAAAAACACTTTCACGGATAACCTAAGTCAGCCTTCCTCTGTAACACTCCTCCTGGATAAAACACTCCTCATAAATAAAACTGCAGTTTTACTTTCTGTCTCACACCTGAAAACTTAGCAGAACAAGTCAGTGTTTGTTGGAGCTTATCATTGTTTCTGTTTTGGTCACATTACTTTCCATTATAAATACTTTTAAGTCCTAGTAGAAAAGTGTTGACAAGCAATTGGGAATTATCAGAGCGTAACGAAATATATTAATTTAATGAATGGATAAATATTCTGGATTATTGATGACCTTATACTCGGGCTCTGCTGTTAGGATATTCAAATATTCATACAGTTCATTATTTATTCATACTTCTTTCCTAAATGTTGTGCTAAGACTAGAAAACATATTTATTGTCTTCACAGTTGCCTATTGGGCTCTGCTATGCAAATCATGGTGCCACTAATTTGGAAGATATCTGTCTTTAAGATGGGATTGTACTTGGGAAGCATCCTGAGTGCTGACCTAGCTTTTCCCAGACCTTCTGTCCCTGATATTTGGTGTTTCATCTCTTGTTCTTTACTCTTGGCACCTGCTGCCTTTAAAAATAAAGTTTCTTTTCAGTAGAACTTTTGAAACTTCCATGCTGTGAAGAGTAGAATGACACAATATCAAAGAAAACAACCAGAAACACAGCCCGCTCTTTCCTTGCCTTTGCTTTATCTATTTGTTTTTATTTTATGCATATGAGGGCTTGCCTACCTGTATGTACGTGTACCCTGTGCTCTGGTGGCCACAGAGGAAGCCAGACCCCCCTGGAACTGGAGTAACAGATTGAGAGCTGCCATGTGGGTGCTGGGAGCTAATCCTGGATCCTCTGGAAGGGCAGCAGGGATGCTTACCCACAATGCATTCCTCCCTGGCCTGAATACTGTAGACCAGAGCAGCCTCGAACTCATGTAGTCCTACTATGCAGCCCAGGCCAGTCCTGTGATGTAAATGAGCTAGCCTCAAATTTATAATCCTTCCGAGTCTCCTTCCCAGGTGCTGGGATTACCCTATATGGTAGGCACCCTATGTCTGATTCTGGATTTTTAATTTTTCCCCAATAGTTTCTGCTTCTACATAGACTCTCTCATCAATAGAGAGGGTTCTATATCTTGCCTTGTCAAGAAATTAAATTACGTATTCAATTTAAGGTTCTGTAAAATCAGTTACATTACACCACTATGCCAAATATTTTTCAAATAAATCTGAATTTAATTCAATGACTGTGAAGACTAATTTTATGCATCAGCTTCCACAGACCATAGGTTACTGAGATATTTGGTTAAAATGACTCTGTGGTGCCTGAGAAAATGTTTCTGATGAAACAGACGTTTGAACAGTCCCTAACCCCTAAATAAACTTGTGACATTCAACACTGACTAGAACTGCATGTAACTTTTGGGGTGTCTGGTTGGTTTGTTTTTTTTTAAACTGAGCCTTGCTGTATCAGCCACGCTGGCCTGGTATTTGGGACCTCTGGCCTCAGTCTCCCAAGTTCTGAGGTATAGGTGTGCACACCTCAGTTTCCAATATTCACTCCCCTCCACGGCTGTCAGCGACTTCCGGCTTTTCCTCTCTGTTGAAACCCTCACCAAAGTTGTCCATGAGTTCCTTTCATGTGGCATGAAATCACATCTCCCACCTTGCGAGGTAACCTCTGTCCCCTCGCTAAGCATTTCCTTTGTGTAGTTAAGCGAACGCTACCTCCTGGTTCCTCTCATGCTCTCTCACTGTTCCTCCTTCGCTTGGTCTGTTTCCTCTGCTGGACCCCAAGTTCCTGCTTGGGAAGGTAATGCGGTCACCCTACTGCTCTTCTCAGTCATCTGGTGAATTGCAGGCTGTGTCCTGATGGAATAAAGCAGTTTCTCTAACCCAGACTTTCAGCTTAGAGCCCATTGCTTCCCTGATGCTTTGTATCAGCTCTTTGAAGCTGGTACCATTTCCTGAATCGGCTCTTACTCCCAATGCTTGTCCGAGTGATGGCGCTCCGCATAAAATTCGCCTTACAAACGGAAATCTTCATGGTATTCCAGCCGAGGGGTTTCCAAACCTGAAAACACATCTCTGTTCACAGTGTCACAACACTTCCTGCGGAATCGTGACTGTCCTGTCTACACTGCCGCAATAGAAGAGGTCACCATGGAAAGACAGTCATCTGTCACCTTCTGAGACATCCTGCTGCCTCCTCCTGGGGTTCACCTCCAGACCAGGCACAAGGAGAAGCTGTCTCTACAGAAGCACAGTGCCAGGGATGCGGTTGGATGAAGACTCACCGTACCGCGCATATGACCTATCAAAGCATTTCTTGTTTTGGAATCTACACTTAGACCTTCGGCTTCTAAAACTAAAGACTTAGTATCTTTGTTTCGATTCCCAATATTATGGGAAATTGAAATGGAAAGGGTGGACAAAGACAGACTGCCTAAGTTGTGAGCTAACAGCAAGTTTAAATGACTCTAGAAATAAAAAGGAGACATTGAAAACTTCCCCCTTTGCCTGCCTACCATAGTACAAAACTGCAGCCATTAGTACAGAAATGTGCAGAGGTAGAAATGAAATATTAATACAGCTGCCAGGAGAATAAAGAGAGCACAGCTTACCACTAGCTTGCTGTACTTAACAAAATCTCAGTCATTCATCCAATTTAGATGCTGGGGTGGAAGCATGATAGAGAGGCAGGGAAAGTAGTCCGTTGACCTTCCTCCTCAGCCTGATGTCCCAGAAGGAATCTCTCCTTCTCCCACACTGTCCAAAAAAACCCTCAAACTGAGTGTCCCTCTCTTCTACTCCACCTCCTTCTCCTGACTTCTTATTCTCTGTTCTTATTGTTGTTTTTAAAGCTATGTTCAGTCCCTGTCAACTGGTTGCTTGCTCTGCCTCTTGACCTATGGTTGACTTAATTTAATCCTGTTGACAATATTCAATCAGAAAGCTCTTGGATAAAAGTTGTGTGCTAGGGCTGAGCCACACCACAACTAGAAACAGGTTTTTCCAGTAAATAACATAATTTTAGGGTTCATTGTGTGATCAAATATCCTCTAACATTTCCCCCTTTTGTCTAAATAAAAAGGAAATAGTTTTAACTCTAAGGCAGTAAAACTATTTATAATAAGGAAGCTATTTCTGCCAAGCTTTCCACAATATCCAGCTTGGTAGTTTTTGGCAGTCTCAGGATTAAGTAATTTTGCGTTCAAAGTTTTGTAAAATGTTCAGGTCAGTCCTCTCTGAACTCAGCAATTTGATCTGAGCAGTTTGTAGTCTGAAGCTTAGCTTTGGGTGGTGTTTATCAGCTTAGTGACAATCCTTACTTACATGGAACATGGACATCAACCCAAAGGTGTCCACTGTTTGCCCAGAACCTGGCTGCAGAAGGAGTCATGGGGCAGTTTTTCCCAGTGGTTAACATTACCATAATCCAGGTGGATTTTTTGTTACAAGGATCCATCATCTTAGAGACCTCAAAGGCTACTGTTAGGAATGGTCACGGTTTACTGTAGAAAACTTGAACATGTTAAATGCCACATGCAGCAGCTCTCAGAAAGGTTGGTGGACCACATCTATTAAGTACATCTGCAGTATACAACCTTTGCTCCTAGTCACCTGGGTGGGAGATTGGCCAAAGAGGAATGGTAAAGGAGGGTAGCATTGGATGGGGACTGGGAGGTGGGTGGGGAGGTTATTGAGATAGTATAGATGGAATTATCTGCTCAGCCCAATGTATTTTAAAGCAATTATAAAATCTAACAGGAGTCTGGGTCTTATTTGATTGTGAGAGCGGGTTAAATAATACCGCCATAATAATTATGCAGCTAATACTAAACATGTTTAGCCTCATACCCTTTATTTGCAGCAACAAATGGCACCCAATGTGGGGCACCATTTTGCTGCTAATAATAAACATTATTTAGCACAACATCAGCAACAGAGTCAAATGAAAGCCAAAAGCTTATGTGGCAAGAGAATAGGTTCCTATTTTCTGTTTTTCTCTATCCCATATTAGGTGGCTCTTCTGATATGAGACAGAGATTGTGGATTTTCCTTTATCAAGCATGCATGGATTTAGAGAAGGAGAGAGCCACACTCCAACCACAAAGCCAGCTCAATTTCTAATTGAATTGGGGCCACAGAAAGACCATTTGCCACTCATGTCTGTAGAGGGCAGTGATATCATTTGGCCAATTTACTCTTTTCTGGGGGGACATATTCTCGTGATGATCTGTCTTTTCAGATATTTCAGTTGTCCAGTGGTCTCTGGATTCCTTAGTTGGATGCTTTCAATTTCCTGGAAAGATAAAAACAAAACCAAGTCTCAACCCTAACTTTTGGGGGAGGAGGGCGAGGGGGGATTCTTTTCCGGCAGGTTATATCTTTCCTAGGACAAAATGTTTTTGACAACAGAAAAAGTATTGTCTTTTAATTGAAAATTTAAATAATTCTTTTGAAAAATTTGAAACTAAATATACCTTAGTATGTATGGAAAAATATACCTATATTCCTCTTTCTCTTTCTATATAAATTCAAGGTTTAAGTGTACTTATGTTTAGATCACAAAGGACATTCACTTTGGATCATCCTGCCTTTTGCAAGCGACTTTTAAATTTAATTCACTGTAATTCTTATGTGCCTGCCTCTGCCTCCCAAGCTTTGGGATTAAAGGCATGTGCCTCCCAAATGCTGGGATTAAAGGTGTGAGCCACCACCTGGCTATGGATTCCTTATAATTGTTATTCTTATAGGATTGTTATAGTTTAATTTGGTTCTCCATTTCCTCTTATCTTCTAGTATTAGGGGTAAATGTTCAAGTTTTTCAGGTGTGTAATCCATCATTCTTGATGATTTATTCTGAATTTGTGCCTGACAAATTTTAATATACTAGTCAATTAAACATGATGCCAATTTGTCCACTATTTCATTATTTTAAATGTTTAGTCCATCTTGTCTGTGTAAGCTACACAAAACTTGATGTCTTTGCTAAGGTTTGCTATGTTTTGCCATTTCTATTCATGCCTCCCATGACCAGATATCTTTGCCATTTGTCTGCCAGTTAGTGGTTTTCCATTTTGATGGCTGTATAGCCATACTATTGTACAGGGACCACGAATTGGAAAAGATAGAGGTTTTCCTAGTTGTTTGTCTTATACCCAATAGAGCTGCTGATTTTGTGATTCCTTCCTCAGTAATGGCCATTCCATCCCCTGTCTATAGGCTGCCATTTTCTATTAGCTTGGTTCCATCAGTGGTTGATGAACCATCAGTAAACCATGTGTTAGCCAAATGTTGTGACCATTCTGTTGGTCCCCATAGTTCAACAGATCCCTCTTTTGATGGAGAGGTGAGATGTTTAGGGAAGGGGATTATAGGCAACTGAGATATTTCTCAGTGAGGGAAGGCACAGACCCCTTTGCCATCACATACTGGTCATGAAGGAATTTGGATAGGTACTGTAATACCTTCCCTTCCATGGCTGAGTCTGTGAAGTACTCTGCCTTCTAGTGATCCAATCCATCATTGTAAAGGGCACCCTTATGACCACAGAGTGGTTGGCAATGACTGAGTATAAGGCTCTCCATGCCTTGTAAAATATCCAGATTTGTTTCTCAAAGAAAGAATATTTATTTGCCGTATATGGAAAGAGTTTTTGGTTTTTCAACACAGGGTTTCCTTGGTGTAGCCTTGACTGTCCTGGGCTGGCTTTGTAGACCAGGCTGGCCTCAACTTATAGAGATCTGCCTGCCTCTGCCTCCTTGAGTCCTGGGAACCATAGTGCCTGGCTTGTAGAGGGTTTTTATAATAATCTGTAAATGTGTAAATATGATATGTGGTTCCTCCAATGTGCAAATATACAATTAGGAGCTACATCTGACTTTTGTCCCTAAATGGTAGGGTTAAAGGCATGGACCGCTACCACCTTGTTCACTGAATCCTAGGATTTAGAAAACAACTAATTTAGAGAGATCTGCCTGTCTCTGCTGGGATTAAAGACTACCACTGCCCTGCTCAAATATTTTATCTTAGTTCCAAATCACTCCAACTCTTAGAGATTTAAAAAACAAGTTTGAACTCTAGTAACCCTTTAATTTTACTTAAAACATTTAAAATCTCTTAACTGTGTTTTTAATACCAAACAAAAAAAATTTAAGAAAGAAAAGTCCTAATCTGGATGCCAAGGTTTTGGTGAAATTATTGTTACATCTGCTCTTGTGCCTATTAAACCTTCCATGCCAATGCCATTGGTCTCTGATCATTTAGAGCAGTTTGACAAAATACTTGTTTTCTGGTCTCTCCTGAATATTTTGTTCTATCTGCTGGATCTGTTCCATCCTTGATAACATCCAGAGCTGTGTTGATTTTAACAACAGGCACTAAATCTTTTAATCACTCTGTGGATGAGTTTCTCCCAATGGCAAAGGGTTCCTTTGTCTGTCTCTTGTTGATCTGCACTCATTAGTCCAATGCTGCCCTTTGCCACACCTTCTTCATACACTGGAAGGCTGGGGTCTTTTGTTTGTTTGTTTGATTGTTTTTGTTTATCCCTAGAAAAACAAATTGTTTCTAGGAATGGCTTACCTACAATCCCTTTTCAAATGGCCTTGTTTACCACAAGTATAACATCTGCCATTTTGATTTTCCCTAAGCCTTTTAGAAATTACTTCTATCAGAGTAGCATCTATAAACGTGAGATCCAATACCAGCTGAATCTCTAATCCATTCCTCTACTGGTGCTGATCTTGCCTTGAAAGCCTAATTACCCGTTTACATTCTGAATTAGCATTTTCAAAAGCCAAAGATTCAATTACTATTTATTTGATATGTGAATCTGATACTACTTTATTTGTAGCTGAAGTCAATCTTTGCAAAAAAAAAAAAAATCAGTGAGGGCTTCTTTTGGGCCTTGTATAATTTTAGTAAATGACTCAGATCTCTTTCCTGATTCTTTAGCCTTGTCCCAAGCATTAAAAGCTGCTAAATGACATAGTGCCAAGGTGTGATTATCAGATGCTAGCTGCCTTTGTAACTCAGCATATTGACCTTCACCTAGCAATTGATCCTGGGAAATAGCAATACTTCTAGCCCTAGTTGATATTCCATGGCCCTAGGGTCCTCTTTCCACCATGTTTGACATTGTAGTTGAGGACCAGCTTTCAATATTGCTATTGCCAAATCTTTTCAGTCTTGGGGGATAATTCTTTTCTGAGTTGCCCATGAATTTAATATCTGCTTCACATAGTAATGCATACCAAAAAACAAAACAAAAAAAACCCAAAAAACCACAACTACCACTTCTTTAAATCTCAAATCTAATATTTCTATAGAATCCCATTTAACTTCTTTGTGACCTTGGTGGTACCTGTCATCTGTTGGTAGGTCTTGCATAGTAAGTGGATAATCTAAGGTTGGTTTTCTAACAAACTCTACCCTTCTTCAGTTTCATGCAGTGGCATAGTAGGTTCTTGTCTAAATTTCTCTCTGAATCTAAGTATTTTTCTTATTTTATTTTACAAGTCTTTCTAAGGCTTGTGTCATATCAATTCACTTTTTATACTTGGCACAAAAAAACCCACTATGTCTATTAAGGATAAAATATGAATTACCAGACTGATAGTAATTATAATTGGTTTTATGTCAACCTCAGTTAAGTCATTTATTTTTTTCATTTTCTGCTTCTATTTTTAAGCCATCTAAAATAGCACTATACAGAGTTCTAATGCCATGTATTATATTTCCCATCCGTAACAAAGGAAGTTTTTTTTTTCCTTTTAACACTACTAAACTCTCTCCTTGAGGACTTCCCTGGAGTCTTACCAAATTTGATGGCTTATCACTTTGTTTGCACCTGGCATGATTTTTTCTGTCTATGTTGTCCCATGTCAGGTGCCAATGTTGTTTTAAACAAAATCTCAATCATTCAACTTTACCAATAAAGACTCGGGAGCCAGATGCTGGGGTGAAAGCCTGCTAGCTCAGAGAGGCAGAGAAAGCATCCGGCTGACCTTCCAGCTCCTTAGCCAATGTCCCAGAAGGAATCTCTCCTTCTCCCATGCTTTGTCAAAAACTCCTCAAACTGAGTGTCCCTCTTTTCTCCTTCTTTGCATCTTTCTATTCATTCCTCTTACTCTCTTTGTCTTTTTTATATTCAGTCCCTGTCAACTGGTTTCTACCTTTCTACTATGCAGCCCAAGCCCTTGAGTGTTGGGATTACAGGTGTGTGCTACTGTATCTGGCTGAGTACAGTCCTAAGAGATGAGTAGAGTACATGTCTTAGTTCGGATTTCTGTTGCTATGAAAAATCACCATGACTATGACAACTCTTTTTTTCCTCTTTCTTTTCTCCTTCCTTCCTTTTTCTTTCTTTCCTTCCTTTTTTCTTTCTTTCTTCCTTCCTCCTTCCTTTCTCTTTCTTTCTTTCGTACTTCCTCGTTCTTTCTTTTTCTTCCTTCCTTCCTTCCTTCCTCCTTCCTTCCTATTTCTTTCTCCTTCCTTTTTTCTTTCTTCCTTTCCAGGGTTTCTGTAGCCCTGGCTGTTTTAAAAACTTTCTCTGTACACCATGCTGGTCTCTAACTCACAGATACGCCTGCATCTACCTCCTGGGTGCTGTAATTAAAGGTGTGTGCCATCATGTCTGATGCCATGGCGACTCCTATAAAAGACAGCATTTACTTGGGGCTAACTTACTGTCCATTGTCATTGTTGTCATGGCGGGAAGCCTGGAGGGACCCAGGCAGACACGGTGCTGGAGAGGGGCTGAGAGTTCTGCATCTCACCTGGCAGACAGCAGAAAAGGAGTACCACACAGGGCCTGACTTGAATATCTGAAGCCTCACAACCCAGTGTCACACTTCCTCCAGTAACACCACAGTTAACTCCAGCAAGGCCACACCTCCTAACAGTGCCACTCCCTGTGGGCCTGGCGAGGGGGCAGGGGAGGGGGGCGGGGGAGGAATATTCATTCAAACCACCAGAGTGCTTGAGGAGTGAACATGATTGAGACCTAACACAACACACGAAATTAGGAAGAACGGAGAGCCAAAGTACAGATATACATATGCCTGGTCTGTCTTCAGTGAGCAAACTGAGCAGTGAAAGAGTGGAATGTTCTGGTTCAGAGACGCGGTGAATAAAAAGTTCACTCCCGCGGGAATACCGTCAACGTCAAAGCCGAGTTGTAGATCCTTCCACATTTCAGAAGTAAAGCAGCGTGCGGCACCTTGGCCTGCCTAAGCAGCACTCTTCTGTGAGCAGGCTGTAAGTTCTGTGAGTGCGCAGTGCTGCTGAAGCCCTCATTTAGGCACCTTTCTCCTAGATGTGGCAGCGGAAGAGACCCACACACCTTACACCTCCCCCACCCCGACTTTCTAAACAAGGACTCACGCTGTAGCCCAGGTCCTATGGTAACTTGCTGTGTAGTGCGGACCGGCCCCAGGCTCAAGGCAGTCGTCCCACCGTCACTCCTCCGTTACCCGGATGTGCTGGCTACTTCTGTCTGCTTTGCACAAATTAGTGTCACCTGGGAAAAGTAAACTCCTGCTTCGGAATTGCCTCTATCGGGTCAGCTGGTGGGCAAGGGTGTGGGGCACTTTCTCGAATGATTGGAGAGGGCGCAGCCCACGGTGGGCGGTGTCACCCTCAGACAGCCTGGGCTGTTTAAGAAAGCACACTGGCTGAGCCACGGGGAGTGTGCCAGGAAGCAACGTTCTTCCATGGCTTCGGCTTCAGTTCGGGCCCAGACTTCCTACCATGGGTCCTCAGTGACAGACTGTAACCTGTAGGCCAAACGAATCTTTTCGTCCCCGAGTTGCTTTCGTTCAAGGTTTTATCACAATAACAGAGAAGCAAACTAAGAGGTGGGATTATAGGTGTGAGGGCCCACCTTCTGTGACTCTATTTTATATACCTGGTCCCTGGAGTATTACCCCTCCTCCTTTTTCTTTTCTAATTATCCTCATGGAGAGATAAGCCGTCCAGACTGGGGGCATAGCTCAGCGGAGAAGCACTTGCCTACTGCGACATCACCCCCCCCACACACACACACAAAACAGTCTAAAATGGAGGCAGCATTGTTGCCAAAAATTAAGCAGAAGTAAACTGAGTATTACAGAAACTTCCACACAATGAACTTGAACCTGGGGACTTGAGCACAGTGAGGCATTGAATATTTTTTTTCCGCCTGAACACAAACAATTCATCTCACTGAGCTATGGACTCCCTGGGCACAGAGATAAATATTTATAGCACGTTGTATATGTCGTATGGTTGGCGGAAACTCCCTGCAAGGCTCTAGAGGGAGAAGTGTGTAGCTGGCTCAGGTGGGTAAACATGGCAACTGTATCTCCCCGGGGAGGACGGAGTGAAGACTCATTACCTGTGTGCAGCATTTGGGGGCTGTTCTCCTCACTACCCATATCAGCTGCTGCACCTTTTTCTGTGCTCTGGCGCCTCATCAGGCCACCATCCTTCAACGGTGTTCTCTTGTGTGGCTGCCTGTGCCTGGCTCCCACGTCTAAATGATGCTTACTTCTCTCTGTCTCTGCTTCCTCTCCTCCCAGTTTCCTTTGGCCAGTGTGAAATATCTGTATCTACTTTACCTTTCTTATCTTTTCTCAATCTCCCTTTTCCCCCTTCATTATCAGTGCAGACGTAGTACTGCACTTACTCTCTGAATATCGATTGGCTATTTGCCTCTACATAATACAAAAGGGTTACTCACTCCGCTTAAAAAATCATGAGAATCGTGTCTTCCCAAAAGCACAAGCAGGGAGCAGATAAAAGTTTTTGTGACTGAGAAACAAACAGCTTTATCTTATGAGGTTGTTTCCATGGGGTTGCAGACGTAATGAGTGATAGATCACCACCAGCTAAATCATAAACACTGCTCAGGTTTGCAGCATCCATTATTATTTTTGTAATTCTTTTTGAAATTAATATTTTGGCCAAAGAGAGCAGGAAAACTGTTCATAGGATCAATGCTATATCTTTTAGCTTGATCCCAATTCCTCACAGTGGTTGCAGATACATTAAAGATTAGATGCTGCTGGGATCCAACAGAGCAAAGGATCAAATCTAGTAAAAACAGCAGCATCTATGGGAGAGCCATGCTACTCTGTATACCAATTGCTGGTACATGAATAGATAGGAGATGTGTTCAAACAGTGTTTGAAGCATGACGTGCAATCTTCATTCACTTTAATGTGTTTTGTCTTTCTTAGCTGTAGTCAGCTAACCCCAGTTACCTCCTTGTAAATTATATTTTACATCTCTCATTCTGACTTGATGGTTGGCAAAGTTAATTTTTCATGCTCAAAATATAAGGTAGCCCTCTCAAATTTTGAGAAAAAAGTAAATTAGACCCCTTAGGAAATTTTATGTGTGCATTAGTCCTGTTTCAAAGCCTTCCTTGGACTGTGTGTTAGTGTCTTTTCCTGCTGCTTTGATGAAATCCCTGACAAACCTAACTTCTGGGAGAGCAGGCCTGTTTCGGCTTACAGTTCAAGGGTGTAGTTCATGGTGGGTAAAACTTGGCGGCAGGAGCTTGAGGCAGCTGGTCGCCATAAAGAAGAGAGAGATGCGTGCACACGTTCAGATGGCTTTCTCCTTTTGTCCAGGACCCCAGCCCAGGGAATGGTACTACCCAATTTTAAGGTAGGCCCTCCCATCTCAATTAAGGTAACCAATATAATCCCTCACGGGCGTGCCAGAGGCTTGTCCTCTAGTTGATTCTGGTCAAGTTGACCATCAGTGTTAACCCTCCATGCTATGGTGGTTTGAAATGTCCCCCACCAGTGGAACCACTGCGGAGCTTTAGGTGGTGTGACTTCTGGGAGCAGGAACCTCACTGAACAAGCTTTGAGGAAAAAAAACGCTCCCCGCCACTTCCAGTTTGCTCTCTCTTCTTTCTGTTTGCGGTTCAAGTTGTGAGCTCTCGCTTCCTGTTTCTGAGGCTAAGCATTCCAGCTGTTCTGTTCCTGGAACCACAAGGCAAAATAAACCCTCTCTTCTGTAAGTTGCCTTGGTCATGGTGTTTTATCACAGTAAAAGGAAAGTAATGGACACATGTGCACTAGTTGTTTTAGTGTTTTACAATTACCAGGCCCTGGTGCTTGTTCACCTCTGCTGTGGTGGTTCTGGTACACTGGTAGGTGCTCAGTGCATGCTTGATTAATAGATAGCTGAGTGGTGGCGGATGAAAAAGTGGGAGACAAAGGAGGAGAAAAGGCCTTTTCTTCCATCTGTGACCTCACAAGATGTGGAGGTGAAAGAGCAAGGTATGATTATGCAAAAGCATTTTCCCCTGTGTGCTTGCAGGTTGCATTGTCTGTGTGACGAAAGGTTAAATGTGATAACATTTGAATGCTGGGTTTGGAAAGCTGAGCTTTATCTATGGCTACTTGGGAGGCTTGACTACCAGAGAGGGTCTGAAGATAAGTGACAGAGTTTATATGTAAAGATCACAAAAGCCAGATTTGGTGTGTACTAGTACCAGGATCCTAGTGCAGAGATGATAAATCTTCTAATGGGAAAATCATAAAGGTTTTCGCTTTGTATGAATTTGAAGAGCAAAAGGAAGCTATTGAAAAGATGACATTTCTGGCTCAGTAAGCTAGGAAGCACACTGTTAGTTTATTTGTTCAGGGGCTCTGGGGCTAGGTGACTGGATGGATGTAGAAACTTCATATTTAGAAGACTGAGATTCATGAGCCTAAATATGCGCCCCCAACACCCACAAACAGGGGGATTTAATTGGGAGAACCATAATTCTGAAGAGAAAACTGGATTGAAGTTTACCTAATCCATGTCTAAGTAATGTTTTCGTGAGAATGGCAGAACTCATGGAGACATCAGGAAAAGCAATAAAAACAGTCTTGGAGGCTGGGCATAGTGGTGAGGTTCTTGACTTTGCATGAGTATCTATATTCAATCTCCAGTATAAAAAATAAAGTCAGTAAGAACAAGTAAACAAACAAATCCATAGAACTGTCTGTTAAATTTGGTCATTTGCAGGCACTGTACAAATTTCATCAAATTAGTGTTTGTAATTGTCTCTAATAGTAACAAACAAGTTAATTTGGTTGTAACCTCTTTAAATAAGTTTTAAATAGATTTAAATTAAAAATCGGTACTAAGAAAGACTAGAGGCACAGTTCATTGTTTTAAATGTGGGTGATACTCTGAGCCTGAACCTGATTGTGATCTTATTTACTACGGCCTTCTGCTCCTCTGCATATCTTACGTGGATAGTTCAGGGTAACATTATTTGAGAACATTTGTTATTTTCCAGTTTTACAGTATCAGTACCTTATTGTCAGTTTTTAAAATGATTGTTGTTGGGGTTTTTTTGTTTGTTTGTTTTGTTTTTGATTTTGATTTTTTTGGAGACAGGGTCTCCCTATGTAGCTCTGGCTGGCCTGGACCTTGCTTTGTAGACCAGGCTGTCCTGGAACGCATTGAGAACCTGAATCTGTCTTTTGAATGCTAGATTACAGGTGTGCACCACCACACGTGGCCACTGTCAGGATTTTAAAGTATAGACTTTATAGCACACAATTCTTCATCTAGTTCTGATCTCCTTATAGGCCTATAAATCCTGCTCAAATGTTTATTCCTATTAACTAACAGTTAAAGAAGGTTTAACTGTTCTTTTACGTAACATCCAGGTTGATGATCATAGCAAATCTGTTGGCATTACATTATTACAATGACATAACATTATTACAGTGACATCATAACATTATTACAGTGCTATCATTACATTATTACAATGACCATCTTAAAGGTGAGTAAAATGAAGCTCAGAGAGGTTGGGCGCCTTAGCTACATGAAACAAAATTTTAAAACATTTTAAAAACTGGCAGGTAGCCAGAGAAATGACTCAGCAATTAAGAGTACTTGCTATTCTTCCAGAGAATCTGGTTTGGTTCCCAGAACCTATGTTGGGGTGCTCAGAACTCTCATAATTAGAGGTCCAGGAGATCCAGTACCCTCTTCTGGCACCCACGGGCACCCTCACACATGTGGTAGACAGAAAGACAAGCACACAAATAAAAAGAAATCTTTAAAGACATATAGAACTTGCTAGTGGAATCCAGGAATTCACAAAGAAATTTACCTGATGTGGGAAACTAGTCATTTGTAAAATTGTTACTGTTTTTTGAGAACAGGTCTTGTTATCCCAAGCTGACCTTGGATTTGCTGGGTAGGAGAGGAAGCCCTGACTTCTGCTGTCCTGCAGGCACCTCTTGAGTCCTGGATTGCAGGCGCTACTGCCTTCCCTGACTTTCTGTGATGCAGAGGATGGAATCCAGGACTTTTTCATGTTAGGCAACCAACTTAGGCACCTATCCAGCTCCCACTTGTATTTTTGAAATTTAAAAATCAGATGAATGCTTGAATTTACTGAAACTGGACGTACAAGCAAATCCTCTACAATATTTTTTTTTTTTCTGTTTTGGCCAAAATACCTGACAAGAAGCAACTTAGGGAGGAAAGCATTTATTGTGGCTCATGGTTTGAAGGGACACAGTTTATCATGTGGGGAAAGCATGGCAGCAGGAGAGTGAAGCAGCTGCACACTGTATCTACAGCTGGGAGGCAGAGAGCAGTGAATGCTGGGTCTCTGCCTGCTTTCTCGTTTTTTATTTGGCAGGAGACTTCAGCCCATGGAATGCTGCTGCCCAGAATTAGTGTGGTTCTTTCTACCTCAATTAACCTGATCTAAAAACTTCTTTATAAACATCCCTAACGGGTTGTCTCCTAGATGACTCTGGGTCCTGATAGGTTGAAAATCAATGAATGCTAGCCATCACAAGGCACCTTGCCTTGTTTAGTTCAAAGGCCCTGTGGGAGCAACACAGTGTAGACAACTTCCCAGGGGCCTCTCTGGCTTCCTCACCTTCATTGCACAAGACCAATAAGAACTTATAAATTAGATGTTCCAGTTCCTTTTAAAATTCTGTCTGTTTGCTTGTTTTGAGTCAGGGTCCCGAGCAGCCTGGGCTGGCCTCACACTCATTATGTAGTCAAGGGTGACCTTGAACTCCTGGTCCTCTTGCTGCTGTTCCTGCAGAGCTTAGATTACAGGTGTGCATCAGCCATGTTTTGATCTGATGTCCCAGTTTTTGAACAGATAAGAATGAATATTACACTTGATTTTAGCCAGAAGACTGAGAGATGATGATGACAGTCCAGTTTTCAGAATCTTTTATTATTTATTTTTGTTTTATGCGCGTGAGTGTTCTGACTGTATGTATGTCTATGTACTCTGTCTGTGGCAGGTACTCCCAGAGGATAGAAGAGAGCATGAGATTCCTTGAAACTAGAGTTATAGATGGTAGTGAGCCATGTGTAGGTGCTGAGAATTGAGCCTGGGTTCTCTGCAATAGTGTCGTTGCTCTGAAGACCCAGCTGTCCCCCCCCCCCTTTTTTTTAAACTTCAGCTACTGCTTTTGCTTAATCTTTTGAATTGTAAATAAGGGTATCTTCATCTATATTTTTTTCTTTTAAATTCTGTTCATATTCTATATTCTTCTTATCCATGGAGTAATCTAGTCTAAAAATGGTGACAGAGTAACCAGTTTTAGATCGTAGACTCCCTAAATTGTCTTTCTAAACCAAATGTGCAAAGCTACTCCCTCCCACTTTTGTGTTTGCCACATGGAGCTTTAAATTCTTGTATATGTGATCTATTTTTAACAAAGCTGAACCCCTCAAAATGCGCATACAGGGATTCCTGTTCAGAAAAGGCCAATGGAATAGCAAGACCTAAGCCAGCAAATAAGGACGTGACACATGATCCATTTCTCCGGCCAGAGTGTAAGATTTTCATTGATAATTTAATCGATATGTTGTTCTCCATTCTGCAGTCCTGGATTTCACCTAGGGTCCTATAATTCGGCTTCCAGAAGGAGAGCCAGGTTCGTTTCTCTAAGGGGCAGCTAGAGCACTTTAGGGTGAGGCCCGAGTGTGCTAAGCCAGGGTGTGGAAAAGGTTTTCCACAGTGTGTTCCAGTTTAGCCCTTTTAGCATGAGATTGCCCGTGGCAGAAGAAGCTTGGGAGTTCTAAAGCCTATGGAAGATGCCAAAATGTTACACCTCTTGGTTAAGCTGTTGTGCTAAGCACAGCAGAGGTGCGGGCCCAAAGCCCATGCCTGGTCAGCTTGCAGCAAAGACACAGGCCTGGTGAGGCCCAGGTAAGGCCCAGGTGAGGCCCAGGTCCAGCAGGCCAGAGGGCAGGCCTGGCAAGATGAGGCCAGGCAGAGGATAAATGCTCAGATAGTCTTGAAATGGGAAAGCATATACCTTTATTCATGTGAAATCAAGGGCAATATAAACCCTGGGCAGAGGGAGAAATTTCAAGGGTAAATGTGCTTGATTCGATTTGGTCAGGGAGTCAGGGATACTTAAATGGTTCTATATCACAAGAAGGAAAATACAGCACCTTAGCAGGGTGGACATTTCTAGGAATTGCTAGATGCTTACTAGACCAGTTTCCATATCAGGGAAGGGTCTGGCTTATAGTCTGCTTTAAGAGCTGTGTGATGCTCCTTACAAGACCTGGGGTCACTCAGATCAGGGGAGACTTTTAAAACCCCACTGAGAAAGGGACCAAGTGCAAATAATTGGCTATCCAGAGTCAACCAATTTCAACCTTATCCAGCAGAGCCCCACATTGATACATAGAAATATGAGGAGCGGTAGCCTTAACTTTGCCAACAAAGTGGACTAAGATATTGATGCACATTGTAACAGCATCAGAAGTGAGCCATCTTCCTCAGGATACTGGCTAAAGATTAGAATGCCGTTTTGACACTAAGTGTCTAGAACACAAATGAAGACAAATGTTATCATTGTTTCAGCAATTTCTGAAGGTACAGCCACCTCAGGATTTCACAAAGTTTTCCTAAAAGTTAATAAAGTTAGGGAGCATATTCTTTAGCATTTCTTAATCAATCATAAAAAGCAAAAACTGTTTCTTTACCTTGTCATCAAAATGGCTGAAATGATATGCCAGTGTTAGTCAAGTTCTCTAGAAGAACAGAATCAAGAAAATACAAACACACACACTCACACACACGTATATATGTGTATATATACATACGTGTATATGTATATACACACATACATACATACATACATACATACATACATACATACATACGTGGTGTTCACTGATCTTGAAAATACTGAGAGCCTAGTCACACTTAGGATGCTGAGAGCCCCCTACTGGCTCCTGGACATGAGGGTCCCAACAGTCAAAGCAGTCCCACAATAGTTGGCTCTCACTGGTGTCAACAACCAGTCCATATGGTCTGGCGCTGGCCGCCAATCCATGAGGAAAGCTTGGAACGGCTGGTCGTGACATCAGTGAAGAGTAGCTACAGGACGCATGTGCAGGGCAGCAGGAGGGAAGGCCATGCAAGGCCGGGGCGAGGTGATCTTCCTCCTGAAAGAGAAGGTGCCTGTCCTACCAATCAAGGCAGTCAGCGGTTCTGCAGGCTCCCTACTCAGGTGGTTCTCATTTGTGGCAAGTTCACACCTAATGTGGCTGAGAGCCAACAGGCAGAAGGTGTTAAATGCTATGACAGACCTCCCAGACCTCCCATCCTGGACCTACTGGGGCATCAGTGTTCCATGAGGGAAACACAATTGCCCAGCGCTTCCTCGACTCCTCCCCTTGTTCTTGCCCATGTAGTTCATAGCATTATCATTAAAATCTTACGCCCTGGCCGGAGAAATGGATCATGTGTCACGTCCTTGTTGCTGGCTTAGGTCTTGCTATTCCATTGGCCTTTTCTGAATAGGGATCCCTGTATGCGCATTTTGAGGGGTTCAGCTTTGTTAAAAATAGATCACATATACAAGAATTTAAAGCTCCATGTGGCAAACACAAAAGTGGGAGGGAGTAGCTTTGCACATTTGGTTTAGAAAGACAATTTAGGGAGTCTACGATCTAAAACTGGTTACTCTGTCACCATTTTTAGACTAGATTACTCTGTGGATAAGAAGAATATAGAATATGAGCAAATTTCAAAATAAAATATATATTCATCGTCATATATATATATATATATATATATATATGTATGTATATGAGAATGCCCTTAAAATTAAAGCAAAAACAATAGTAGCTGTCAAATTAAAAAAAAGGGGGGGGGGAACATAGGCTGTAGAGATGGCTCAGTGTTTACCAGCACTGGCTACCCTTCTGGAGGGCCTCGGTGGAGTTCCAGTTCTCCTCTCCCGGGGTGGGGTGGGGGTTGTTTCATAACTGTCTGTAATTCCAGTTTCAGGGGCTCTGGTGTCCTTTCCTGAGCTATGCAGGCACTAGGAATACATATAGGCAAAACACTCATACTCACAAAATAAGAATAAATAAACATATGAGAAAAAACAATCACAAGGCAGAGCTGGGCGTGGAGATGTCTATGTCTTTCGGTCAGGAGGTAGAAGTAGCAGCATCAGGGACTGAAGGCCAGTCTTAGTGAGCAGTGCTTGTGAGGGCAGCATCAGGGACTGAAGGCCAGTCTTAGTGAGCAGTGCTTGTGAGGGCAGCTATGACCATATGCAAAGCTGTTTGGAAACTCTGAAAACAGCAGTAGCAAGGAAAATAATAACAAAGAGTTAAAGAATCTGAGCCTGGGTAGTGCAAGTTTCAAAAATATGTAACTTCTTTCATGAAGACAGTGTTTCCTAGAAAAATTATGTGCATCGTCCCAGCTGAGTTGCACAGAGTTCAAAAGGTCAAAGATGGATGCAAGCAAAAATAAATTCACTGCAGGTCACGTATTCTGTCATTTGCCAACACGAAAGGCAAGACTGAAGTCACTTGTGCACTAGGTAAGGATTGGGAGTGTGCGCAGCCCAGCGACAGCATGCTTGCCTCACTGATGTGAAGCCTTGGCTTCTGCCTCCAGGAAAACACTGCTAACCAAACAACCACGCAAGCAACAAACCCCACAGAACAAGTGCTGAAAGATGTCACCAACATCGTTAATGTAGTAAGTCAAGATGTATAACAAAGCTTTAACTATTAAAATACGTGTCACAATCACGAAATCTTCTCTAGTATCAGTGAGACGAATTGCACTGGATGCCAAAGAAACCTGTAGAGGAATTTTAACCCAGCGAAATGTGGCTGCTCTGGCAACGGATCACTTTCAACGTCTGTATGATCCTGCTGGAATGTAGATACGCCACACACCTTTACTCCCTCTGGCTGGACCGCCCTTAGGACACACCTTTAATCCCAAACAATGATGTCTAATTGAGGGGCAGACAAAGTGATAAGTCAGAGTAAGATTTGACAGAGTGAGTCAGAGATAGGATATGCACAGCTCTCAGGAGAACAGACAGGAAGGAGAGGCTACAGCAGTGCCGGAAGAGAGCAGTGGAGTTGAGCTCAGAGCAGTTCAGCTGAGGCAGTTGAGTTAGTTCAGTTCTGTCCCGTTCATGCAGCCAGTGAAGTTCAGTTCATGGAGTTCGGAGGCAGTTTTTCCAAGCACGGTAATTCAGTGAGAGACAGAGGAGCTAGATCGAATCAGTCAGCCTGGAGAGGAGTTGAGCTACAACAGCTGAGTTGAACCAGGCAGCAAGAGTTCAGAAAGGATTAGAAAGAGTGAGCTTATTCAGCAGTAAGTCTCAGAGGCTGAAAATATCCTAGGCCTAGGTTAGCAGACAGAGGCTGGAGCCGAAGTCTCCAAGGTCCAGGCTTACAGAAGATTAGATTTTATGGAGGCTAGAAGCTTCTAGGCCTAAGAACAGCTAGAACAGAGAAGGAGATACTCTGGGCTCAGCCCAAGCTGTGTATCCATATAGCTTGGGTATATATAGCTCTTATCTCATCCTCTGAGGAAATAAAAACATTTACATCTGGCACCTAACCTGGGGCATGAATCCATGATCCTGGGATTAAGAATCTAGTTAGTGTTCAGCACTGTAGTAAAAAAGCCTCAGTCTATCAGTTTATAGATTAAAGGTTGACTTTGGCTCACAGTTTTGGAAAGGTTCAGGTCCATGACAGGTTGGTCCACTGCTTCTGGGCCTGTAGGGAAACAGCACATCAGGGGGGTGGAGGGGTGGGGGAGTGGGGTTTGGGGGATGGGTTGTGGTAGAGGAAAACTTACAACAGGGCCAGCAGAAGAAAGAGAAAGAGAGAAGAGGGGCTGGGGTTCCACAGTGCCCCTCCTCAGTGACCTACAGACGTCCTACCAGGCTCTATCTCGGAAAGCTCCAGGACACCTAGTAATAGAGCTAGAGTTTGACACAAGAACCTCAAAGGCCATTCAAGGTCCAGATTTCAGCAACTGACACCTATTTTTCTTCAAAAGAAAGATAAAATGCCCACACCTGTCAAAGTAACAATACAGCAAATGTATGTGCCTGTTACCGAGTCTCACTACTTGCTACCTGTTGTGGGAAGTCTGGAGAGTCTTGTGCTCATAAATATGCACTAGGGGAACCAGGAGTGTTAAATACAGAGTTGTGTTTTCAAGAGAAGGGATATATATTCTGTTTTCTTCCCAGAAGGCATGGTTAATAGCCCAGTGACCTTGGTGCTCTGTGACAGAGACCACACCGGCCCCTCAACCATGTTCGTAGCAACTCTATTCATAATAGCCAGAATCTGGAAACAACCCAGATGTCCTTCAACTGAGGAATGGATACAGAAATTGTAGTACATTTACACGATGAGAATACTACTCAGCAATTAAAACCAAGAAGAGTAGACTGAACTGAAATCATTTTAACAAGTAGCTAATGGTGTAGTCTTTGCATGAAGATATATATTTTGGAAGGTGCTGTACATTCTTCAGATTTAAAAAAAAAGTACATCTTAGTAGCTGCATAGAATAAAATTAGATCAAATTACTATATTAAAAGTATTAGAATAAACTAGTCATGAAGTTCTTTCTAGAAATGTTAATCTTACCAAAAAATACAACCACTGCTGTCCTATGCCAGTGTCTGCATCCTCCTGGTTAGGAAACCTAATTCTTAAGGTTTGGGAATTTGAGGCAAGTCCTTGGGAGGAGATTATGACATGAGGATAGAACAAGTGCCATGGCCCTATCCGTGTCTTTATGAAGGTGGAGACACCGCTCAGAGGACCCCCAACCAGGATGCAGCCGCTGACCACCCAGTCCGACCTGGGCCTGTGCAAAACAGATTCCTCTCGTTTCCGAAATGTTTTGTTTGTTTGCTTTTTGTTAAAGCAACCTCCATGGACTGATACAACTGAGAACAAGAAAAAAAATCGTAAGCTTAGTAAGTTACAGCCAGCATATGTTTTCGAATATACTATTTATCTTTGAAGCATATTTTATTGGCTTATGTATAATTTAAAAGTGAGTACTTCAGGGTGTTGTATTTCTTCAAACAACATGTACAGGTATGTGACCAGTACTCAGTTTGCCATTGCATCATAAAAACAGCCATATTAAAAAAAAAAAAAAAAGAAAGAAATAGTTGGCTGTTTTCAGCAAAATGCCATGATGGAAACATGCCAGGCAACCAGCCGGATCTGGAATTTTATCAGTTTTCCAATCCCTGTTCCAAGCCACATCTGAGGAAGAAAAGCAAAGTAGTAACACAGTGTAAGCACCAGTTTCAGCATTTCCAGGTCTTTCTATCCACCCCTCCTCCCCCGCCTTAGCCACACAGAACACTTTACTGCTATGTGGAGAAGCACCCACACACACACCATACCCCTGCCCAGGCCAAATTCTGCCCTTTCTCCTGGGCCCTTCCTCCAACTACAATTTGAAGTACATCTGTGCACGTTTACAGAGAATTGAGCTGTACTAGACGCTGAATCTAATCAAGCTTCAAAAGACCAATTTTGGAATCAGATAAAGAAAACAAACTTAGCACTTTTCCAAATTACCCAAAATGGAGAGTTGGGTAGGGACCGCTCATATTTCCATTGTCGGTACAACAAGATTATCAGTGTTTACCATCCTTGTTCACACCCTTTTACCCATTACTTCTTTAGTTTTTAAAACATTGGCACATACAGAGGACAGCAAAAACATTCTCTCACTCTCTGTCGCTTCCCATCCCTCCCTCTCTGCTTGCCTTATTTTCTACTGTCTGGGTCTTTCACTGAAGCAGAAGGTCATTGCTTTAGTTGACTGGATGACCAATGAGGTCCCAGGATCTGCTGGTCTCTGATCCTCAACAGCAGCCATGCACAACCATGCCTGGATTTTACAGGGGTGCTGGAGACTCAATCTCAGGCCCTAAAGCACACCGCCGCCTCTCTTGCCTTCTCTATGCAATATTAAAGATAACCTTCTCTTATTAGTTCATTTCGCATATTACCACAAATAGCTTTATGCCACTCACAAGCAAGCATTTCTTTTAACATAAACATGGTCCTTGTTATATCAAATATAATTATTTCCTTAATATTATTCAATATATAATCTATATATAAATTTCCCCAGTTATACAAATAAAATGTCTTTTTATGGCTGTTTATTTAAAGTGAGAGGCAAACAAAATTCACACATGGCATACTGCTAGGATGCATGAGACATTCACACTTACATTATGTGCTCTCATTTAATCTAAATAGGCTCATTTCTCTTTTTTAAATATAGCATTGACTTTATTTAAAAACAAAGTGGGTCGTGCATCTTCAGAAATACCTAATGGTCCTGTGGTCCAGCTGTTTTCACAGAGTTGTATGTCTTAACAAGAGCACACTGAAAGCTTTATTTACATTCCATTTTCACTCTTTCCGTGACGAAATATCAGTATGATGCTTTCTGAACCACATGTTCCTAACGGCTCACAGCATGTATTGACAGTTTCCATCACTGGTCATGTTTTGTTCTGTTTTTTCTTTCTTTGTTTTTTGAGACTGGTCTTTATTAGCCCTGGCTGGCTGGGAACTCTCTCTCTGTAGATCAGGCTGGCTTCGTTCTCACAGAGGCCCTCTGCTTCCCGAGTGCTGGGACTGCTTGCTCAGATTTAGTCACCTGGTTTTGCTGGTGGCACATTGCCCAGTGTCTTTGTTTTGTTTTGTTTTGTTTTGTTTTGTTTTGTTTTGTTTTAAGACTGAGCTTCTTTTGTAGCTTTGGCTATTCTGGAACTCACTCTGTAGACCTGGGTGGCCTCGAACTCACAGAGATCTGCCTGTCTCTGTCTCCTGAGTGCTGGGATTTAAGGCCTATGACATCACTATTGGCTCTTCTCTAACTGAAGTTTCTCATTTAGTTTTTTCTTAATGCTCCTTGTTTGTTTTATTGTGGCTTTTGCATTTATCATATAGTTTCCCTCTAATAACTTTCTTACAATGACTGGTATTAAGCTATGGTTTGAATATCTCTGTCCCCTACCCTGAAAATTCAATTCAGTGGTAAGAGATAAGACCTATAGAAACCAATTAAGTAACAAGGACCATCCTGGGCAACTCAGGCCAGCCTGGAACTACAAAATAAGATTCTGTATTAAACAAATACACAATATTAATAATATGACATTAGTTTTGGCTATTGCTTTTAGGTCTTTTCAGTAAATTGTGAAAAAGAATGTGTTCAAAAAATTTTTTTGCTACTGGGTCTTGTTACATCTCCTGAATTGTTGTACTTGCTATATAGCTGAGAAGGGTCTTGAACTCTTGATTCTTCTGCTTCCATTTTCCAAGTGCTGGAATTACAAGCATATGCACCACATTTGGCATAAAACTTTGCTTCTTATTATAGACATCTCAAATGTGCAAAAATAGAGACCCACATAATGAATCGCTCATGTGCTATCTCCCAGTTTCACAGATAGAAATGTTTTTGCTCATCTTATTTTATCTTTTTCTCACATTTTCTATGAAAAGTTCTTACGAATTCATGACAGAAAAGACATCAAAGAATAGAAACTGGGAATCCATAAACGAAGAACCACAAATGATCAAAAGCCCAAGAGATACTCAAATCACATAGCAGTTTTTTTTTAAGTAAAAAAAAAATTAAAAAATGAGTCTCTCTGTTGAGTCAGTTATAGAGAAATGGAGCTTTCCTATAATACCAAAGGGAACATAAGTCAATGTGAGCTTTCTGAACATTACAAGTACCGAATAATATTCTTGGATGGAACACGTAGGGTCTACAATGTCATGAGGTGAGTCACAGACATTTACTGCCCTCTGTCTGTTCTGTCTCTCTTAGGAAGGCTAGCAGGGAGGGTCAGCTACGCTATGGACTCAGGAGGGAGCCTGCCTGTGCTGTAAAGATGACGCTGGGCATTCCCACCTCTACTCTACCCTAGATGAAGGTTTGTTCACAAGAACACACTTACCTCCCGAGAAGTCTGAGTGATGCAAATTAGCTGGGCAGCCTATGTTTCGGAAGAAGGCTGGAGATTTTAATTGGGTAACTAGTAGTCTCTACCATCCGCATACCTCTGATAGTGTTTCTAAGAATTTCATATATGAACTTTAGATGTCTCTAGAGATATGCTGACAAGCACCACAGCTTTTTGTATATTTGAAGAATAAACAACAATCCTCAAACCTGGAGTGTATGCAAGTGTCCCACATTATATATCACTTACACAGATTTTTTTTTATGTGACAGAGGCAGTGCACAGTCTGGAGATAGAAGGATTTCCTCCTTTTTAATGGCTGAGTCGTATTCCATTGTGTAAAAGTACCACAATTTCTGTATCCATTCCTCGACTGAGGGACATCTGGGTTGTTTCCAGCTTCTGGCTATTACAAATAAAGCAGCCACGAACATGGTTGAGCAAATGTCCTTGTTGTGTACTTGAACAACTTTTGGATCTATGCCTAGGAGTGGTATAGCTGGGTCTTGAGGAATCACTATTCCTAATTGTCTGAGAAAGCGCCAGATTGATTTTCAAAGTGGTTGTACCAGTTTACATTCCCACCAGCAGTGGAGGAGGGTTCCTCTTCCTCTACATCCTCTCCAGCATGTGTTGTCATTTGAGTTTTTGATTTTAGCCATTTTGATGAAATTTCAGGGTCATTTTGATTTGCATTTCCCTGATGACAAAGGACATTGAGATAAATAAGAAAGAGAACCTGGGGTAAGATGATTAATCCTCACTTAGAAAGACAAATGGGATGGGCATTGGATGTAGGAGAAAACAAGTAACAGGACAGGAGCCTACCACAGAGGGCCTCGGAAAGACTCTACCTGGCAGTGTATCAAAGCAGATGCTGAGACTTATAACCAAACCTTTGGCAGAGTGCAGAGAATCATAAGAAAGAAGGGAGAGTTAATATGACCTGGAGAGGACAGGAGCTCCACAACAACCAAATATATCTGGGCACAGGGGTCTTATATGAGACTGTTTCTCCAACCAAGGACCATGTATGGGTATAACCTAGAACCTCTGCTTGGATGTAGTCCATGGTAGCTCAGTATCCAAGTGGGTACCCTAGTAAGGGGAACAGGGACTATTTCTGTCATGAACTCAATGGCTGGCTCTTTGACCTCCCCACCCTGCAAGGGAGGAGCAGCCCTGCTAGCCCACAGAGGAGGACTTTGCAGCCAGTCCTGAAGATACCTGATAAAACAG
>CM053743.1:13017006-13038779 GCA_028658305.1 Pachyuromys duprasi | reverse complement strand
AGGTCTAGTCAACTGATAACAGTGTGGTTCCCTAGCTGGTAGGGAAATTGGATTTTACTCTCCATTTTATTCTGCTCTACTCTGAACTGGCTACAATGAACACGTTCTTGTCTTTTATATTTTATTATTTTCACGAAAGTCAGCAATTGAATGTTGACTTCCATATCAGCCTCTCCCTGGGAGTCACTCTCATGAGATGCTCAGATAAAACCTAGATCACAGCATCTGAGAACCCAGCACTCAGAAGGCCAGAGGAACCCTGGTTCTTGGGCTTATTGACAGACTTAGTATTCTGAATATCTCTAAACCTTAATCCAATTTGCTTTCGTAACTGTGAGGCTTAGGAGTAAGGAGACAGGTAAGCAGTGTGATGGACTTTGAATCATATATCAACTCGAATAATAATAATAAAGTTAGAGAGGAAAACTTTTCAGACATCCGTGGCATTTGGCATTTGCAGCAGCAACACCTTGCCAAGCAGACTAGAGACTTTCAGCCTCCACCATAAACTTTCATCAGCAGCACAGATTTAGACTGCAAAAAAATCTTGGCAAACTATGGATTCTTTAGCCAAAAATATCTTTTTACTTGAGTTTGGATGGTTTGATATTCTATTATTTTGACAAATGTTATAATAACTTATGTAGATGCTTTCTAATATTGTGAAATTAATACATGTGTTAGTTTTGTTTAATAACTTTTGGTATAGTAATTATCTAAAGTCTTTTCTGTTATCGGCTATAATCTATTTACCATCTCTATATATAGATTTTCTGTTACGTAAACATTATGTAAACTTGAGCACTGCACCTTTCTATATCTTCCTAGGTGTTGTTATGAATCCTTAATTGTAAGAACAGAGTAGCCATTTACTAAGTATAAAATGTGTGACTTGGAACAGTTGATGTCAGCAAAGCTGTCCTGGATTTTTACAGCATGAATTTGGGGGACCTGTGGGTGCTGTAATTCATACAGCTTATACCTTTCACTGAAGTAAATTTAATTATATCTTTCAAGTGGTTGTCTTTGGGTTAAGAATTGAGCTCTTTGCTTCTCATCCTTATCAGGATGTACACAGGGGAAGGAAGAGGTAGACCCACCCCCCACCTGTGACTCTGCTGCTGTGAGATCAGTGGTAAGATGACCAGCTGCCTCTGTATATTCCACAGAATTCTGTGATACACTGATGTTCTGCATTCTGTTCACCATGATGCTAATTCTGGCAGTGCTGGGAATTGAACTCAAGGTTTTGGACATGCTGGTAAGTACTCTACCTCGGAGTTATGTCCCCCACCGTGGACACTCTGTTCTAAAATACCGCTTAAAAGTTACTACTGGAAAGTCTCTGGTTCACACACAAAGCAATTCAGCTCTGACCTTGTTCTTTACTGTTTCTCTGTCACTCTGTCTAGTCTCTAATGCAAGGGCACCCCTGTTACCCAGCAGGCATTGCTGTTCCTTGTGGGTCCCTTGGGGTTCTGGAGCTCAGTGTGGCCTGCACTAGTGATCAGCACTGATGTTCTCCTGAGGACTGACGATGGTACCTGTGCCTTTTGCTGGCTCACTCTTCTGGAGTTGCTCAACTGAGAAACTCTTAAAATGATGTGTCCAGATTTTCATTTGAGGACCTCTGCCCTTGTGACTTTTAACTAGCGCTCCCATTTGACACCCTGCCCTCCTGCTGTGTCACTGTTTGTAGCCAGCACTGTTTCCCCTTTCCTTTCCTTTTAAAAAAATTTTATTTATTATTCATTACAATTTAGTCAGTCTCCTCCCAGTCCTACCCCACCTCCCTCTTCTCTACCCGTGCCCCTCCCCGAGTCCACTGATAGGGGAGGACATCTGACCCTAGCCTATCAGGCCTCATTAGGACTGGCTGCATTGTCTTCCTCTGTGGTGGCCAGCACTTTAAAAATAAGCACAGCTTGCCTTCCCCAATTCCTGAACAATGCCCTCTGGTTGCATGCCAGACTCAGTCACCGAACAGGAAGATCTGTCTTCAAGGTTCCCTCTTAAATCTCTAAGCACATTCCATGCTTTCTCTTACACTCTCCTGAGTGGAGGCATTTGCCGAAACAAAAGACAGACAGAGAAACAAACAAACAAAATCCCCTAAAACAAAAACATGGGGTGAGGTAAAGGGAAACACCTGAACTGGCAACACCTGGCTTCCGCATGTGCTTCCGTGGGAGAGTGCATTCCCTCCACAGATGTGTGTACAGGCATGTGCGAGAGCACACACACACACACACACACACACAGAGTAAGAGAGAGAACATTATTTTTGATTTGTCCCATTATTATTTGATAAATATCTGCTATTTCTAGGCATTGAAAGGAATGGAAAATTACCAAAATAACACACTATTTTTGTCTCCCAAGGGGTTTGCAGTGTGCATACAGAAAATTGCTAAAATGTAAGAAAGTAATGCTTTTAGAAATAATGGAAGTAATATAAGTGATTAATATGTTAAAAAAGAACCTCAACGTCACCTACTTTGGATAGTTTGCTATAGAGAGGAAGCCAGATATTTTAGTCTAATCTCTAGAAAAAAAAAATCCCAGATAATTCTTATATCTTTAACAAAGCGTGTGACAGTTGGGTTCAGTGCTAAAAGTTCAATGCTGATCCAGGTGTGCTGGAGCACATCTGTAATTTCAGAATTTGGGAAATAGAATGGCGAGGACGGGAGTTCAAGGTCAGTCAGGTATCCAGAGCTAGAGGACAGTCTGAGATACACTAGTCTGTGTCAAATGTGAAAAACAACAAGTTTGTTTGTTTTGTCCCAACCAAATAATCCCTCTTAACTTGTAAATGAAACCAAATCTCTAATTTAAATGAGCTTTTGAAAACAAACTTAGGCTGGCCTTGAACTGTGGCCCTCTGGCTTCCGTCTCTCTAGAGGTGGGGTTACGGGTGGGAGCTACCATATCCAATTTGAACACATCTACTTCTGCCTGCTTAGCTGGTTTGTTACTATCAGTGGTTAATATTTACCACAACTATCGGACCTTAATTTTGACAGAAATTTGTTTTTTCAGTAGAAACTTTAAAGGCATGAAAATTATTCCTTGATACTGTCTTTGGAAAGTAAACTTACAGACTTACTAATGCCTGCTGACAGCAGTGAGGCCTGAAGTCTGTCTTCTTGAGAGATGCCTCCCCTGTTACTACAGCAAGTCAGTTCTTTTAAACCTTGGTTGTTGCAGCCAGCCCTGAGAAGACAGGATGAGCTGGGGTTGGATGGAAGGGAAGGAGGTCCTCCCCTGTTGGTGGACTTGAAGGGGGCTGGGAGGAGGGAGATGAGGGAGGGAGAGGGAGGGTGGGAGGGAAAGAAGGAGGGGGGCTACGCCTGGGATGCAAAGTACTTAACCTGTGATTGATATAAAAATAAATAAATTAAAAAAAAAACCAAACCTTGGTTGTTCGCACAAACACCTCAAACTAGTGCAGAAGTCTAAGCCTGGGGTCATGCTTTTACTAAGTGAGCCTGTCCACATGTTTATAGAGAGGCAAACTTTCCCTGTATTTAAAGCTATTCTCACTTTCATTCACTCTTTGCTCTCCTCTCTGCTCTTCCCTTACCCGCCTGGTCAAGTGTACTTGACTATTGGTATCCATCGGGCATTTGTTCCAGGACCCCAAGGATGCCAAAATCTGAGGATGTTCAAGTCCCTTATACAAAATGATTTAATATTTGCACGAAACTTAGGCACACCCTTCCACTGTACTTTGTCATTTCTAGATTACCTAAAGCAGCGAATATAATAAAAACCACGAGACTATTTGTTGTACTCTATTATTTAAGAAAAAAAAAATGACAGGCAAAAGTCTACCTAGGTGTGATATAGATGTCAATTTTTCTGCGACTGTTTTCAGCCGGTGGTTGGTAGATGCAGAGCTGTGAGAAGCATGCCCTCACTTCCCTCTTTCCTCCCTGAGGGCCCACTCCCTTTCTTCCTCAAGGGTTGACTCTGTTTCCTTTCCTAAGTCCTCATCGGATCTCCAGCAGCCCCACTGCTTTTCCTGTGACCTTTGACCCTGAGTCCTGGTCCCAGGACCTTCTGTGCTTCTCAGGTCTCCTGTTCAGATCGGGCCAGCCAGGGTTCTGCTGCTTCCTGAGGGCTTTCTGTTTGAGAGCAGTGGATCTGTTCGCCTTAGCTGCACTTCAGACGCTGGGTTCCTTCCCTGAAGGAGCTCTCCCCACGATGGCTGTTTCCTTCCTGCATTTGCCTCAGCACAGGAATAGTTTACCTGTCCCAGCTTTCTTCTAAGAACTGATCTATTCTCAGCATGAAGAATATAGATTTTCCTATTACCATAACTCCAGTAGTAAGCCTGGGTGCCATTATGTCGGTGCTGAAGGAACATGCTCCTGGAAGGAGAGGCGATGCATTATTTATGTATGTATTTAATAATGCTGGATCGAGTTAGAAACAAGGCAACGTTTTAAGCCAGTGACTGACAGGAGAGTGCATTATTTCCCCTGGTAGTAAGAAGTGAATGTCAGTTCATCCTTCTCCCCCAAATATTAACTTCACGCAACACGTACAATATATTTCCCAAGACAGGAATCTGGGAGTCAAAGCTCTGCCTTCTTGTCAGATCTAATTTTCCAGCGTGTCCAGTTAATCCTACCTCACAGCTATCACTTCACTCTGCTTTTTTTCTTTCTTCCCCCCCCTCAAGCTCTTATACTCTAAGACCAGTGGGATGCATGCAATGCTTTGTAGCATCGCACACCAGCTATGTTGACTTCTGAGGCTGGCTTTCTCTCTGGCTTCATTTGTGCTCCGGAGAATGGAGGCCCCTAGGGAGCAGAGTTGACCAATGGCTGCAGGTGTCGCCCTTCCCATCCAGCTCTTGTGTTCACACAGGTACCCTGATCCCCACAGGCTTCTCTCAGCCCATGGATACAACAGAGCTCCTGATGCAGGCCCATCCTAAGGAGGAACAGGGCTCCAGTAACAGGTAATGAAACCCTCCAACTGCTCAGCTATTAGACTCCAAGAGCCCACATAATCTGCCTTTTTAAAAAACATTGCTTTTTATTTGTGTGTCTGTCTATGTGAATGTGTCCCACATATGTGCAGGTACCGGGAGAGGGCAGAGGAGGCCGTCAAATCCCCTGGAGTTGGAGTTACAGGCAGTTTGTGAGCAGCATGATGTGGGTGGTGGAAGGCAAACTCTGGGACCCCGGAACAGCAGGAAGAACGAGACCCTTCGCCTACCCCTTGAGCCCTGTTGCCTAGAACTTGCTTATTACAGCTATCACGCGCTGTCAGATATAGGGTCGGTGAAGATCCAGTCTGTAGGCTGTCATTTTGTTCTGATGACAGTGTCCTTTGCTTTCCCAGAAGCTTTTCAGTTTCATGAGGTCCCATTTATTGGTTGTTGATCTTAGAGCCTGTGCTGTTGGTGTACTGTTCAGGAAGTTGTCTCCTGTGCCAATGAGTTCAAGGCTCATCTGCTGGAGCCTGCCGGCAGAGCTGAACAGTACCTGAGTGGGGAGAGAGGACAAATCACACTTCATACGGGATCGGCTTGAGAGGTCTGTCAATCTGACTGAAGGAGCGTGGGTTTATTCCAGGATTCATTATTTGTAGGCAAAGCAGGCAAGTAACATCACTACAAAAAAAGAAAAAGGTGTGGAACCCCCTAACCTTTTTTCAAAAACTACTTCCCCGGGTGAAAACATAGCAAAGCAGCTTAACAAGCAGCTCTCCACACCACAGTGTGAGTCCTAGTGATCCAACTCAGCTTGTCAAGCTTGGCCACAGGTGTGTTTCTTTAGCAAGAGGCCATTTGCATTCAGGTGCAGGAGGTTTCCGGGTTACCTGGAGCATCGGGGACTGTCTCTCAGGCTGGCTTTGTCTGTAGTTGCGTACCACGCCTCTCCACATTCTTCCCCACTTTTTCCTTCTAACAGATTTAATGTGTCTGGTTTTATGTTGAGGTCTTTGATCCACTTGGACTTTAGTTTTGTGCAGGGTGATAAATATGGATCTATTTGCAGGTTTCTGCATGTAGACATCCAGTTAGACCAGCACCATTTGTTGAAGATGCGGTCTTTTTTCATTGTATAGTTTTGGCTTCTTTGTCAAAAATCAAGTATCCGTGTTTATCCTCAACTGTAGATATATACTAGATATACACCAACTCATACTACAAAATGCACTTGTTTGTTTGTTATCTATGTCTTCTGCCTGGAACATAAGCTCCATGGGAACATTGCTTACACATGTTTGAAATTTAGTAAACTCTCAAATATTTGTTGACAGGACGATAAATGAGAGAATGTCTAAGCCTGGACCAAACTAGAAACAGCAGCAGTGTAGACTGGACCAAGCTTTGACCTTAGACTCCCAGAGAAAACCCTCTTAGATGCTCCCCTGGATTCCTGAGTTCGATCACTTCCTGTCATCTGGATAAATTCTTGTTGCCATGAAACGCCTGTCAACCCAGGCAGCTTTGATCATTTTGGCCTCAGGGTCCGGCTTTTACTGTGATTTTTCTAAGAGATCCAACCATTTGTATTTTAAAATTGAAAAAGATAATTTTTCCTGACCTTATGGTCAGAGAAACAAGATTGTTTCAATTGCTATTTTCTCTCCAATTAAGATGACAGCATGAAAGTTAAATTTGTTCTTACACAATTTGTTCTTGCCAATTTTCCTAGCTATGAAGTTTTGATTTTGAAACTTCTCAGAGCAGAAAGACAGAAATACTGACTATACAACTGTCATTGTAGTTGTCAGCTTCTCCTCAGAGGTAGAATTATCATTGAGGTTGTACCTAATTTATCTTTATAACCTGTACACAGTGCTTCATAATTTTTTTTTTTGCCAACCATAAAATTTCTGTATTGCAATTTGTCACAACAGGAAGACTGTAATGAGCTGAGCTCTGGCAGAAGCCATGACTTCCAAAGGTTGGCAGCAGATGCTGTTTGCTAATTTTACCCATCTTATTACCTGTGCTGAAGATTAGGCTGTGACTCGGAACACAAAGTTCATGCTTGTGGGCAACGCATAGTGTCAATGTGATGAACACTTGGGCAAGACAGAGCTGGCAGAAGGCAATGCTATCCTTGCCATATCCTGGCGGTATTTTAAACCTCAGCATGTAAGGCATGTAGCTAATACTTTACACATTTCCTGGACTTATTATTATAATACCTTTGACGGTCTAATCCGTACATTAGAAATGTAAAAGTGTTGTTGAGGAACTGTATATCTACACTTCAAATTTTCTGCTTTACGTTTTGTTGGTATTGGTTTTGTTTCCTAAGCTGTGGGCCTCTGACTGTTTCTAGGTAAATACTGTTAACCTTTAAATGGTCTGGCACCAGATGTTAAGTTAGATACATCACTCTAGTGCTCTACCCTTTTTACAATGACACATCGGTGTTATGATAGTTAGCTCCCTCTGATGATTAGATCAAAATGGTGATTTTAGTTGTTTTTGTTGTTGTTGTAGCCTGCTACTTGAGACAAAACTGAGGCCATCTTTGTATTCAGCCTCCATTTTGTAAAATTAAGTTCAAATTTTTAAACTTTTCAACTCTGCTTCCTGGAAGTGGTTGTTCTTAGCTGCCCTTATACTTTGTGTGATTCAATAGTGTCATAACTCCTATTTGGTTATCTATAGACCTGACTACACTCTGTTATCTACACTCTGGTTGCACTCTGCTGGACTTGGGCTACACTCTGGGCTCACTAACCTCACCTAGAACCAATTAGCTTAAAGGCTAGCTCTTAATACTTTGTCCAGAGAGCCAAAAAACGTAATGTTGGTTTGTCCTGCCCTCACCATGTCTTTTGCATTTGGTTATTTTTCTATAAAATCCCTGCTGTGACACCTTGTAGAGGTCACAGTTAGTCCCCTGAGTCCTTATGTGGCCTGATCGATCAGCTTGGAGAGGCATTCTAATAAACCATCCCTATCTAATTGAGACCAGAGTCTGAGTAGTTTGTGCAGCTATTTTTATACCACAACAGTTTCTTTTCTTTTCTTTTGTATCTTTATTTTTTCATCGCTCCTCTATTAGGATAAATTCCTATCTTAGCATTTAAAACTATACATCTGGGTGCAACAGCAAATCAGAAAGGAAGAATGTTCGAAACCGATTGAGTTGCATTGTTTATAGTTGAACTGCCGCCATCAATATTCCTAAGGGAGAATGTCTCCACAGCTATTGAATTCTTTTAACTCTCTATATGATGCAGCTTTCTAAACCCCAGAGAAGAGGTAAGATTTATCAGTGCGGTGCACATGCTGTTAGAGTTTTGTACTGGCCAGAGAAAGAGCTTCTGAGCAGAAAGCTGGATATCTGTGAAGGGTTGGTATTCATCACACATACATCCAACAAACATTTACTAAGAACCTATGAGAGAAACTAAGTAGTTACCTGTTTACTGGTGATGGAAGCAATAGTCTTGGCTATAGTGAAGCTAGTAGGTGAAGACAAATCTGTGGTAAATCCGGGATATTGAATCTGCCAGTATGTATTGCCTCTTGAGTGTATGCTGGATTTATGCCAAACCTGTACACACGTGTGTGTGATCACTATCCAGTTCTTGTGAACAGGATCTTGTTTGGTGCCTTTGCTCCTCATTCTCATCTCTTGTCTGCCTGTCCTTGGAGTTTCATCCTGTTGTGTCTCATCTATGTACGAAGACATTTCCCTCCATTTCTATTTTTAAACCTGCTATTGAAAATCTGTTGTGCAGTTTAAATTTCATTCGATAATAAGATAATTATCTTATGTTAATGGAATTCAACACTTGAAGTCAAATGACAGGGCCGGGTGGTGTGGCTGCACACCTTTAATCCCAGCACTCAGGAGGCAGAAGCAGGCAGATGGAGGCCAGCCTGGTCTACAGGAGGTCAGCCATGGCTACACAGAGAAACCCTGCTTTAAAAAACCAAAACACAACAAACAAACAAAAACGCCAGGTAACAAACTACGGGAGCCATAACCAGCACAATGAAGAGCCTGGACAACTGCCCAGAGTTGATGGCATCTGCTGCACAAGCGTAATGACCTGTCAAGAGCTGGCACAGCGGCATGCACCTATCTTGCCAGTGTGGGGAGGAGAAGAGACCCGAAGATCCCAGGATCTGGCTGATCAGCTAGTATAGTAAATTTGGTGTTAGCCATCAAGACAATGCCTCGCAGACATGGCCACAGACCAATCTGTTGGAGGTGATTTTTCAGTTGATATTCCCTTTTGACAGGTATGTCAAGTTGACAACCAAGATGAACTATCCCAAGAAAAAAGGGAGGATCAGCCAGTGATACTAGAATACAGTGGCATGTAGCAGTTGGCATCTATATAAGAATTTCCAGCCTCACTGAGGGCTCTGCTTTATTTGGGGGACAGATGGTGCCCGCTGTATTCACAGCCATCCCAGAATTACACTCATGGCTCTGACCTTCACGCTCACTGACATGTGAGAAAGGGAAGCAATAATTCCCATAGTTTGTATCACATGACACAGCCCCGTTGGCTAATGTGAGCATTTGGTGTAATGGCGGCCCACGCATGAATCCTTGGTAATAGAATTTCACACGAAATAGAATTCTGAGCCAGTTACAATCTCACTCTTATTTACACGAACCTAAAAAGAACAGAGCTAAGCCATTCATAGTGCCTTTGAGGCTGCACAGTATATCCAGAGGAGCACTAGAGACCCAGTTGGCAGCTGTGCAAGGTGAATTTAGTTCCATGAAATGCAGAGACAATGGGTCATGAATTTGTCAGCTGGAGGAAAGTTCTGGAATAAGCTAATTGGTGTGGCTGACCAATGATGGCTACAAATTCATTGACCACTTTGTTGTTTTGTTTTTGTTTTTGAGAATGGGTCTCACTATGTAGCTCTGGCTGTCATGGAACTCACCACATAGACAAGACTGGCCCCAAACTCACAGAGATACTCCTGAGTCTGCTTCTCAAGTACTGGGATCAAAGGTGTGAGCTACCATATCTGGGATCACATTTCCTTTCCCTTTACTTTGGGTAGATTTGTTTGTTAGTATTTTGTGTATTTTATCAAAAGAACACTGTGGGGGTGACCCTTACCATTTTGGGATCTGGAGAGACTGTAAGATTTCAACCCCTGGATCTTTGCACATTGTTCTAAGAAACAGGGCAATATACTCTGCCAGGCAGAAGGATCCTAGTGTTACCCACATGGAGAACTGAAGCTCCTGACTGACAGCCTGGCCTGGGCATCTGGCCAGCAGCCCTGCCATCTTGACAGCCATGTGTAACACACCCCGGAAGTGGATCTTCAACCACAACCCATGCCATATAGAACCAGACCACACTGTCAAGCCTTGCCCAAATTGTGGGCTCAAGAGGAAAATAAAATATTGAATTGTTTTGATTTCTATTTCTTATTTTTTGTTGTTGTGGCAGAATACACATAAAACACATTACAATTTTAACCTACACCTTTAACCTACAATCCCCTCGGTCCCCACTGGCCTAGCTCACTTTGTAGCCCAGACTAGTGACGAATTCACTTAAGGAACACAGACTGGCCTCAGACTGAGTCTCTCTCCTCTTGGACTTCTACCAAGCCTTGGGTTACAGGCATGCACTATCACACCTGACTTGAAACACTTTTTAACATACAGTTCAGTGCCACTTGGCCATGTAACCATGGCTACCATTTATCTCTACAGCTCTTTTCATCACACAGAACTGAAGTTCTGTATCCATTAAACAACACTTTCCCCCAAAGCATCCATCATTCTTGTTTTCTACCTATATGAATTTGATTAGTCTAGATACCCCATTACATAATAACAGTCTTTTCTTTTAATCATTAGCTTATTTCACTTACATAAAATATCATCATCCATGCAATGGTGTGTGTCAGCATCTTCTTCCTTTTAAAGGTTGAATTGTGCATGAACACACACAAGCACAAGTGCATGCACATGCACACACACACACACACGCTACATCATCTTATATTCTATCCATCAGTACAGAAAAGTTCCAGCTTCTCCACATCCTTGCCAAGGCTTGTTAGTTTTACAGAAAAAGCCCAAACAGATGTAAACTAGTGTATCATGGTGGCCTTGTTTCGCTTCTTTCTAGATAAGTGACACAGAGCATCTTCTCGTTTACCAACCATGGTTTTTACACTACTCTCAAGCTTGTAGGTGCAATTGCAAATCTTTTTTCTCGTTTAGTGAGTTGACCATAATACGATACATGTAAGAAGATTGAGGAAAGAGGTGATGTGCTTATAAATATTGTTGGTACAGCCCATGGTTTCAATTAATTGATATTTGCAATATTTCCTTTTTTAAAAAAAAAAGATTTACTTATTTATTATGTATACGGTGTTCTGCATGCATGTGTGTCTGCACACAGAAGAGGGCACCAGATCTCATTACAGATGGTTATAATCGATGGTTATATAGATGGTGCTCTTAAATCTCTGAGCCATCTCTCCAGACCCATTTTTGTTTTTGTTTTCTTGCCATGTTTCTTAAAATCAACCAGAGTGACTCCCTTCTCATTGTTACCAGAAGTGGTTGATTCAGCCTGCTATCTCCCTCAGAGTTTTGTCAACTGAGGGGGGAAAATTATAAGGCCACACTCCAGGCTCCTTAGGGAACCGGGGCCTGGGCTGCTTTGAACTGAGTTAGCTCACGGTTTGACAGTGACAATGCTGGTTCACCTACATGTTTGTGTATGCAACTACAACAACTGTGGAGAGACTTACCTCCCGCTTTGAATACATGTGTTAGTCAGTTTTCTATCACCACCGTAAGACACCGGGGACAGACAGCAAAGGCTTATTTTGGTTATTAATTTTGGAGGTTCTGCTCCAGGACCAGAAGGCCCTACTGGGCTTAGAGCTTGGGTGGAAGGCAGTCATGGTAACCACAGGGTTGTGTGTGGAAAGGAAGAAGAGAGAAACATCAGGATCCTTGCATCCCTCTGAAACCTCCGGTGAAGGGAACGCTTTGTATTAAGGACTCTCAACAACATTTCTCACCTTAGCTGGAGGCAAAGTCCTTATCCCGTGGGGCCCAGAGACATTTGAGATTCTCGCAACATATGCTGCCTAAGAATTTCAGATTTTGCTGGTAGAATAAGATACTATAATATTCAGTAAAAAATATCCATTTTGCCAAACTTTTCCCAAGTTTTGATCTATAAAACATGCATTTCTGTTTCTACTCATTCGTTTTCTTTGTCTCCTACACTAAAGGTGTATTTCACTAGTTTGGTAAACAGTAGAATGGCACTCCTGAGATTTTATTTTTACTTTCAAAAACCAAAAAATGCAGTTGAGAAAAACATTTACCAGAACTGAATATCAGTTACTTCTGCAAGGACAGATGTTTCAGATTCTTTAACAATACATGCTTCCAATAAATTTTAGACACTTTGCCACTTAAAAATATGCAAAATTTGCCAGGCCTGGTGGTGCACACCTTTAATCCCAGCACTTGACAGTCAGAGGCAGCTGGATCATTGTGAGTTCGAGGCCAGCCTGGTCTATAAAGTGAATTCTAGGACAGCCAAGGCTACACAGAGAAACCATGTCTTGAAAGACAAAATAAAAAGCAAACAAAACAGAACCCCCACAGAAACAAACAACAAAAAACCCTCCACAAAATTCAGTTTTGTCTCTAATTGTTTTTTTTTTTTTTCTGAACTTGTCCTAGATTTGGGACAGAATAGAAGTGTTGCTTTTAAGCGTGAGCCCCGAGCTTCTTCTCCACCCTGCTTTTTACCATTACACAACCTGCAATCTCCTGTTTGCCTATGGTCCTACCTTCTTAGGCTCTCTGAGGAAGGAAATTAGGAGCACTGGAGTAATTGCAAAACAGTGAAGAACCTAGGCACTAAGGCAGAATCACTGTTACGGCAGAGCGTTCTCTGAATGCTGACGTTGAAAAGATGAAGGGCTGTGCACAGTGTGAAGGGGCAGGCGTCAGACCCTGAAGCGTGTGTCTGAGCACCCTGCTGAGACTCTCTACGGGAACCTTCAGCTACAGTTCCTAACCCTCCCTGTAATATTAGCTTTACACAGGGGACCATTTGAATACCCACCTTGAACTTCTAAGGAGGAATGTCTGGGGCTGGGTTGCTGTCAAAACTGTTTTTAAATTTCTCAATTGGTATCTAGCATGGAGAACATCGGAACACTAGAACAGAAACTGTCTATGTATATTTGGCACATTTTGTGGGAGGGCAAGTCCACTCTGAGTGCTTATTAAACATTAAGGACACTCTATTGGCCTAAGTCTTTGGTAGCAGATGAGGCCTCAATTAAGTAGCTAGCCTCCTTCTAGAGTGCTTTCAGTTTTCAAGTTCACACAGAGAAGATGAACAGTATCCATGACAACAGCAGATGTGATTCATCTACTCCCTAGCTTTCAGTTCCTTTGGGACACTCTGTTCCTTAGGTTGACATTTGGGGAAGCTCATATACTCTCTCAGCCATCTGGCCTAGCTGGTAATTTGAACACTTCTTCATTTAGCACCTTTTTAACACTGTGTTTGTAAGGCCGTGCCTTGTGCATCTCAGTTCACATGTTGCTTTAAAAATGCCACAATATTTGCACGGCTTTGCTAAAATATATCGATGAACAGGTTAGTATTTGCTGGATATGAATTGCATGGTTATAATGCCTCAAGGTTGATGCTTGCCTTCAAGGGTCTTACATTCCAAGTGTGTTGATACCCTAGTTTATATCATCAGATTTTATTCTTAATAACTTAGGTTTTCATGCTTGTATCTGGTTCTGCTTCAGAGTTTCCAAGAGAATCATACCAATATGATCTATCTGTCTATGCTCTGCATATCTACCTATTATCTAGCTTCTACCATCTACCTATGGCTATCTATCTATCTATCTATCTATCTATCTATCTATCTATCTATCTATCATCTATCTATTATCTATCTACCTATCTGTCTGTCTGTCTATCATCTTCTATCTGTCGGAATTAGCTCATGTGCTTATGGAATTTCATATCTGCACTGTGGGTAGGCCAGTGTGAGTTTCAAGTGACCCACTTTTCTAGTTCCAATTTGAGGGCTTCAGCCCAGAGACCACGGAAAGCTTGTGGTGTCTGTTGAGACCGAAGGCATGCTGTTGGAGAACCGGCCCTTTCTTGAAAGATTATTTGTTTATTATCAGACTATTCGGCAGCTATTTACTTCTCCTGCTGATTGGGCAAGATCCATCTACGTTACAAATGGTGATCCATGTACTCAAAGATCACTGACTTAGAAAACACTCTCCACCTTGACCAAAAAATTAGCAAGCGCAGGTGGCAAATGTATGATGAATGAGAGTCTGCACTGAGTGCTCACTGTGCCAAGGACACAACACTACTCAGTTTATGTAGCCTTGATCTTCCCTCAGTCTCACATGGGAACCGCTATTGTTATCTTCCTTCCACACAGAAGGAAAATCAGAACTGTGAACGTTAGGCAGGTTCAGAGTCACACCGCTAATAGGCTGGTTCTGCAGTTTGCGCCAAGGTCTTCCCGACTCATAGCCTTTGCACCCAAATGACAAAGCGTCACAAACACAGTTGGTTTATTACTTTCTTTTGCAAGCGTTCTTTTCACTGTCCTTTTAGAGAGGCTGTTGGTAGCAGAAATGACACCCTGCTGTCCCGAGAAGGGACAATTTCCCATATTGCAATGTTACATTTAAGGCCGACTTGAAATGCTCTGGGAATTGCATTCTAACATATTAAACTCAAAGTGAAGCTCTACCTTTTTTTTTTTTTTCACTTGAAAATTTCATTAAAACTAAATGTGTCTCTGCTTTTTACTGTTTAAAGTGGAAAATACGGCCTATAAACTGAAGATTTATGAACTACCTTGAGACACTCAAGAGGAAGAAAAATCTCCAGGTGGAAGCCCTGTTAAGTTGACTTAAAAAACTGACTCAATTAACTTTAATCCCTCGAACAACGTAAAATGCTAATATGGTTTCTTGGCTCCCTTAATTTAATTGCATGGCTCATGTGATGAGCATGAAGGTCATGTTGCCAGCAGAGTGAGGCTTAAAAATCAGTTCAAATGGGAATCATGATCTGACCTGTCAGGTGAACTGAGAAAAGGGCTCATGAATTGCTCTTCAAAATACCACTGTTTATCCTTCATGACCCCCCCCCCCCCAACTCACTTAACATTTAGTTTAAAGGGTCAGAGAGTTGGCTGTGTCAGTTGGTGCTTGCTGCGCAGGCAGGCGTGAGAAGCAGTTCAGGCCCCTGGCACTCCCACACACAAGGTGCAGCGGGGTACACCTGAAGCCCCAGCAATGGGAGACGGCTGAGTCCCTGAAACTCTCAGGCCTTAGCTGAAGTGTCAAGCTGCAGCTTCTCTGAGTGCCTGTCTCCAAAAATAAGGTGGAGGAAGCCCATGTCAAGGTGGTCTTCACACACAGAAGTCCACATGAGAACCTGTTCACACAGATGTACATGCATGCAAGCGCACACCCACAGGATACCCCTGAGTCAGGGAACTAGGGAGCATTCAGTCAAAGCTTTGGCTGAGCTTGTTTCTTTAGCTGAAAACATTTTTAAAATTTTTGTTTATGTAATCGCTTTACAGCCCGACCCCAGCCTCCTCTCTTAGCTGAAAACATTTTTATAGAGTATATTTTAACCATGTGATTCCCTCTCCTAGCTCCTCCCCATCTCCCTACTCACCCAACTTTGTTTTCCTCTCTCTTAAAAAATATCCACAAACCCCACAATAAGACAAAAACAACAACAACAACAAAAAACAACAAAGTGAAGTGAAACAAAAAGTCTATAAAATACCGCTGAGTTCCTTTTGTGTCGGACGGCCGCTCCTGGAGTATGGCTGAGTATGTGGGACCCTGTGAGAGGAAACTGGTTGTCCCTCTGCTAGCTGCTGTCACTCTCTCTTGTAGACAGCTTCTTGGTTAGCAGTGGGACCACCAGGCCCTGTTCTCCCTCTCCGTGCTGAGACCCTGTCTAGCTGGGAAGCTGGGCAGGCCCTGTGTGTGCTGACAGTTTCTGTGGATTCTTTTGTGTGCCAGTCCAGTTGTGTCTGGAAGAAACTGTTTCCCTGGAGTCATCCATCACCTCTGGCTATTACAGCCTTTCCTAGTCCTTTCCCCCATAGCTCCCTGAGCCCTGGGGGCAGGGGTTTGATAAAGATATCCCATTTATGACTGAGAGCTCCAAAGTCTCTCACTCTCTGCACATTGTTCGCTTCTGGGTCTCTGTGTCGAATCTACTGTAAGAAGAAGCTTTTCTGAACTTAGTGGAACCGTTGTCATGGTGATGAACAAGTCAGAAGCGTGGAGTCTGATCTTTTGGAGGACAGAGAAGAATGGAAGCAGAAAGGTAAAGAGAAGGGTTGCATGAGAAATCACAGCAACTAGTGCGTTAGCACAGTGATGAGGAAGGCTGTACTCATTTGTTCTCTTCACACCCAGAGCAGACTCCGCAAAACCCATGGCTGTGTTAGAAGACAAACACTCCATCGCTGTGTCAGATGCAGCCAAGGAAAAGTCTGAAGTCCCAAGATAGAGGGTTCTAATTCTAATTTGGCTTATATTAGAACAGTAAACATTCAGTTAGTCTCTATATCCCCAGAAGATACTGTTGTTCCCTCGCTTCTCCAAAGCCAAGCTCTTGGCCTTGCTCAACTGTCAGGAACATTTCCCCCAAATGCAACATCTCAAGTTAGCTTAACTGAACTTTAAACACCGCTTTAGAACACAGAAAAATAACATTTGTTAGAAGGGTTTATCAGGTCTTATCTGTGTGCTGTTCGTGGTTGACCTCTTGTTCAACTTCCACAGCAGAGCCATGGCTAACCACACCTCACAGACTGGGGAACTGGTGGTCTGAGTGGTGAGGCAGCTAGTGCTGGTGAGCCCCAGGGCTCAGGCCTCAAGGCTTCACATCTAGCCATTCTGTTCTTTATGCATTTCTGCCTTCGTGACACCCACCGATTGGCATGGGTATGCTCGACATACACTCTTCCTTCAATTATTTGCACTCCGGTTACATGCTACTTATTGCTACTCACTCTAAGTGTGGTGCTATCTAGGTTCTGAAATCGTGAAAAAAAATCATCAAAAATATTTATGTTTTTCTCTGCCAAAAAAAAACCTATATGGGTTCCCTGCTTAAATGTCTACACAAAATAACCCTCCTGTGCCCATTGGAGCAGTAGTGTCATGACCACTATGGGGTTAATCAGCTGCTTTCTAACTGGATTGACCCATTTGACAGGAGGGAAGTCACATCAGATACTAGAAACCTGCTCAGAAGCCCTTGCTGGGCAAGCCAGAGGCCCTGGTGGGAAAGTTATGACTATTGTTTTACTAGGTGGAAATTATGTCAAAGTTCCTTCTAAATATTCATGTTTACTACTGTAGATTAGTTCTGTGAACAGCTTTAGAGAAGCTTCTTTTTGCAGTGGGCGAGTGGTTATTGCAGACTCATTACTGGTCAAAGAACTGAAACTAAAGGACTGTCAAATGCCCAGCCTTAAGTGGAACACCTGCATCTCCCTGCAAGGCCCAGGAAGCACCATAGACGAGGAGGTGCAAAGAATGTAAGAGAAGAGGAAAGGGTGAAATGTGGGAAGCTGTCTTGTAGGCATGGCGTGAGCTCTCAGGATCTGAGATTGGCTGCACAAAGCCAGGCTCATCAACATTCTACCAGGGAGGAAAGAGAAACTCAAGAGGGCCTGACCCTCTCTGAGCTCTTATAGGTAATTAAGGATTGTTGGCAGAGGGAGAGAAAAGCGGTAGAGATATAGGTAGGTTGCCTGTGCGTCTGCCATTGCTTCTGTAAGTAACCCTAACCACCCTCATTGGCACATATATGCGCGCGTGTACATACACACACACACACACAAACACTCACACTGTCTATGATTGCTTTGCACTTTTACTGTGGTATATGGTAGTTCTTATATATCAATGCTTCATTAAATTAGAATCAGATGTAGAAGCAGTAGAATATAAGAATTAAGGCTTTAGTCCAACCTAACTTGGAAAACAGTTTACTATAGCTGGAATATAATCCGTATATGTGTAACAACATAAAAGTGTGGCTGAAAGTTAGATTGGACTATTTATAATAGGACCCACATGCAGGCCTTGTTAGGGATGCAATGCTGTACTGTTGAATATCTCACACTTTGCCTTCCACCTGCCCCAGAGACAGTACCTAGCATGTAGCAGATGCTCATTAAATTTTGAAGAGCAGCAGGCTCCGGCAAGGCAATAAAGCTTGAACAGGCAGCTTCGAGAACCACAGCGAATTTAATGTCTTAATATTCTCATTTTTAGTTGTGGAACTAGCTCTGGGAAGATAATATAGAAGAATATTGGGCAACAATTAACTTTACATAAAGGGAAAAATAAAGTTTATTGGAAATCTGCAGTTACGTAGTGGGTGTGCTTCAGTAAATGCTGAAAGGATGAATGAATTTAAGAATGAATGGAAAAAGCAGGCTCTCTGTGTGTGCATATGTATATGTGCATTCTCATATTCTCACACTTGTTATACTAGCTAATGTTATACTAGATAAAAAGGTAAAACAGAGAATCAAATGGAAATCTAATGTATTCAAGTCAAGCTCTCAAGTTCTGCTTTTGGAGGCCCAGTGGGAAGCCAAATTTGGCAAAGCTTATTCTTTATCTTTATTCTGTGCTTTAAGCCTCTGACGCCTTGCTCAAATCTTGTTCCCCGGTGCAAGGCTGTCACAATGTAGGGAAGATGATCGGAACCATGATATTAAAGAACAATTAGCATTTAGCTGGATGTGAATGCAAGCATGAAACGAAGTCCCGGGGCTGGAAGCCAGCGGGGAATCCTTCCTGAAGAAGGGAGAAGTAGCAGGGAGGATCAAGAGCAGAAGGATTCGGATTCTAGCCTGCAAGTCTACGAAGCACGTCAGAGGTACCGGCTAACAATGCCTTGTTCAGGGAGTGGAAGAGCTCTTGCACTGTTTGGCTTGGAACAATTTAATAGCCATCCTTGGGTCTAGGGCATGAGTGTGTAGGTTTGTGAGACCATAGTTTCAGGTCCCACATGGTTAGTCTTGTCCTTCCATGCTTGTACGGTCCCACTATGTGCCCTCCCTCCTCTCCTGGGTCTCTCAAGCCAGCTGGCTTTGGAGGCTTACCCTAAAGGAAACTGACCCAAGAAAAACTTAAAAAAATTTTTTTTGGTAGACTTGTTATGAGAGTGGTTTTTAAAGCAAATGACAAAAGAAGGCGACATTCAAATTCTGATAAGTTGTTAGTTTGATTTAGCTACAATTTCAGGTATGTGTGTGTTTTGCCTTTACAGTCTCCATTGTCAGCTTAATCTTTTGTGCCTATACTGTAACATTTTCCACAGAGGTAAGACTTGTAATTGGTGTATTCTTTTAGAACTTTTCAGACGTCCATCATTAACATTGCTGTCTTCCGCTCAGCTCCTGCTCATTTCCATGTCTTGATAGTAAACTTTCACACAGCTTTCCATTGCTGCCCTTTCATTGTTCCCAGTTCTTGAGCCTCTTTAAAAAACTCAGACCTTTAAAGTTTTAGTACTTAAATACCCCTACTTTAAAAACCATAGTCTGAGACATCTTCCCTAACTAACTATCTAAAACATTGGGTAGTTGGTGTTCACCCAAAAGGCACTTGTAAATTTTTAATGAGATAAATGTTTGTGGGCACATGTGAAAAAGAGTTGACATTGGCAACGATATTTATTACTGTAGCATTGCTATCCGCACGTACTAGTTAGTGGATAGTATTTACTAATTATATTCTCTATGAACATTTTATTGACCTCTCTGAGTTTGTGATAAGAGCTAGAAACTGTGTGAGTGTTTAGCTTCTTCTAACTATACTGAGTTATTTGATAACAATTTTATTATTATTCAATCATATACATAGATCTTGTCCATTTCATTATCTCTGTGGTTCCACTGTTGTCTGCACTTGAGAAATATGAATGGCCTTCACTGGGCAATTGTCCTTCAAATGTCAACTTCAGGGTTTTAGTGTTTTTTATTTCTTCTTTGTTTTTTATTTACAAATTGTTATTATTATTATTACTATGTTGTGGTTTTGAGACAGGGCTTCTCTGTGTAGCTCTGGCTGCCCTGGAACTAGCTCTGTAGACAGGCTGACTTCAAAAATCACAGAGATCAGCCTGCCTCTGCCTCCCGAGTGCTGGGATTAAAGGCATGCACCACCATCTGGTTTATTTCTCTTATTTTTAAGATTATAATATAATTATATCCTTTCAACCTTTGCTTTCCTCCATCTATGCCCTCCCATACCCCCTCCTTGCTCTCTTTCAAATTCATGGACCTTTTTCATTAATTGTTGTTACATGCATATATTTACATTTATATAGATACATACACACACACACACACACATATATATATTTAGGCATATATACCTAAATAAAATATACATGTATACATATATATACTTATATGTATACATACACACACATACTTTTATTTAAAGCAGTTTTTATCTTGACAGGGAGAAACTCAAGAAAAAAAATGATGAAATATAGAAGGCGTTTAAAAAAAGATGTGAGGTAAGGAGGGAGAGGGCCTTCCCGTACTGTATCGCAAACATTCTCCAATTGTGGCATCAAGTGACAGTTGTTATCCATGGGAACTTTTTTTCTTCAGGCATCTAGATGATAATCAGTGTTGCTTCAAAGTTCATCTGTTTTTCTAAAATCATTCATTTTGATGAGACAGTTTCTCCACTTAATCGTACTACAGGGCTTAAGTGAATTTGTGAATATCAGCTATTTGCATTTCTTTTGACTAGACCTTGGCACTGGATGGTAAACCATTACTGATATGAAATTTGATGTACACATTAATATACGCGAGAGGCTCAGTCATTTTACAAAGCTAAGCATTCACAATTTATCTTCATACAGAGAGGAGTTTCATAATGTTACTCACTTAATGAGATTTACATATATTATTTTGACTTTGTGAAGGAACCTGGCAAAGAACAGTCACTACAGCAGTATAGTTCTCAGCCTTTATGGATATAAATATTTCAAAGAGCAACTTGACAGGACTTGAAAACAAAATGAGAGCTTTGCTTTGCTTCACTATCGATTTTTGAAAACTCCTCTACAGAGGTGTAAGTCAGAGAAAATAAAATGAATTTTTTTTTCACATTTGAATACTTTGACAAATATATCTACTCAACCATCAACCATAGCAAAAATATGTAACATTTCCTGACCTCCAAAATCCCCTTTTGCACCTTTATATCATCCCCTGGTCTCCAGCCCTACAAAATTACTTGATTTCTCAAGTTATTTTGGCATACTTTACATATAGGATAAAGCATTCATTTTTAGCATGCAGTTTGCTCTGCTTGAGCTATTGATTTTTTCAATAGTGTAATATGCTTCCTGTAATGTTCCCCTTTTGACTTATCAGCTATAGCGACTCAACTTTAGAAAACTTATGAATCGTTTGGTTATATAAACAAACACTTTTAGAAAATTCTCTTTGCTTTCTACATATAGACACACAGATACATGGTGCCATGCTTTCCGACCACATACTAAGAAATATAATTTTTTGTGATCTTATGAGAAACTTATATAAAACTATGCTGCTGAGTTAGACCAAAGCTACCATTAACTGATTCTGTACACCATTTATCTTGAGAATCCTGAAACATGTGTACTAATGATCTTAGTTGGTCACATACGTACAATTATTTTTAAAC
>CM053743.1:12995819-13016506 GCA_028658305.1 Pachyuromys duprasi | reverse complement strand
TCCTGGAAAAATCAGAGAAATAAGTTTCTGAAAGTAATGGTATCTTTGCTAAGTCATGGAGATTCGGCTGGCTAACTGGGCAGAAGTAGTCACCTCTGCTTGGTGGTGTGTCTAAGAATTCCTCAGCATTGAAAAGCAGGCTACAGCTTTTCAGTGGGAAAGCAGCTCACCACAAGGAGAGCCTCAAAGTCTTAAGATAAAACTCATCTTCTCCTTCTCACAGAAACATAAGTAGTACACAAGCTATTGCTCTGGGTGTACTTTTTGTGTTATGAGAAAACACACAGACACACAGACACACACACACACACACACATACATACACACAAAAAAACCCAAAACAAAACAATATGGGAGAAATCTAAAGTAAACATTTTTTTTGTATTTCCTTCTTGGCATGCATGACCTCTGCCCCTCCAGTCCCTGGGCTCTGACCTCAGATGAGCGCACACTGCCTTGATCATGGATGTATGTTTGTGAGAAACAGAACCCAAGAGCAGAAGTCCAAAGAAAGAGCCCACAGCCATATGCTCAAGGCAGACATGCCATCATGTTTGTCAGCGGGAGGTCTGCTTTTCTTCTTTCTTTGTTGGTGAGCTATTAATTCCTAGCACAGAGTGACTTGTAATCAATGATGGCTTACACAATCTGAATACGATTCATAATTAATTGATTTTATTATATATAATTTCCGATACAAAATGTTGGTTTATTGGAGAAACGCTTCAAGTTTGGTGTGACTGGAACATGATACATCTCTGGGGATATGTTTAGGTTTTTAATGTGTCATGCTAAGGAATCTGGGTTTTATAATGAAAGTAAGATCAATTGATGAGTTCCAGAGAAAATGAAGGGACTATAAGAATGAATTCAGAAACCTCCCTTGGCAGCAGTGTGAATATTGATTGGTGTGTTGGGAAATGGTGAGAGCCCACTTAAGGAGGCCGTTATGGTAATGAAAGCTGAAAGGAAGGCACTAACACAGTAAAGGAGGGATTATTTATAAATCCTAGAACAGAGAATAAGTCAGGTTAGTGACAAAATATGTGTGTGTGTGCCTGTGAGTATGTGTGTACATGTGTGTGAGCACAAACATGTGTCATGTATCCATGCATGCACAATGTTTATATTAAGTTCTCTCTGAATTATGACGAGCTAGGTTAAGATTGGAGGGCAGGAAGCAGGCACATATATTTTTGAAGGAGAGTAGTGGAAACAAGCTGGTTGACACCCGCACTCAACTTTGGGCAGGGTCTCACATTCCAAACTGGCCTCAAACTTTCCGTGAAGCTGAAGGTGACTTTGAACTTCTGACACTCTTGCCTCCATTTCCAGTGTGCTGGGATTTCAGGTCTGTACTAGCACACATGGTTTATGTGGTTTTGGCGCTCAAACCCAGGGTTCATACATGCTACACATATGCTCTACTGAGCTACATCAATAGCCTCTTGTCCACATTTTCATTATTTGATAAAGTAGAATGTACTAGATTAAACATTTTCTTTAGAACTTAGAAGGCATTGAGTCAGTACGTCCTGAGGCCCAGTATTCTTCACATGAACCCACATATTCTAACCATTTGGGAGCTCTTTTTTTTTTTTTATCTTGATCTCATTAGGATTGCCAGTTTTCAGGATGCTGGGAAGCAGAATAGAGGCATGGCTGTTCATGAACACAGCTTTAATCTTCTTGGAGCTCAGAAGTCCTTGGGGGTGATGTTGGGGGTGATCTTTTTGTGTACTATGTAAGGGCTGTTTTTGTATTATCCAAGTGCTGAAGTCCTTACCAGCAGAGATCTGATTACAGGCTGGACTTTGGTATTGTTATTTTCATGGATGCATCATTTTTTGTAAACACCCCCTCCAACACCTTTCTGATTGGTTTAGTAAAGAGTAGAATGGCCAATAGCTGATAAGAGAGGATAGGCAGGACTTCTGGGCAGAGGTAGGAATGTTGGGAAAGAATCCGTCACAGGAGATTCTCCAGCCAGACATGGAGAAGAAACAGGAAGAAACAGGTGCTGGGACCAAGAGGCTGAAAGGTGACAAGCCACCTGGCAGAAGATAGTAATATATAACTAACATAAACAAGTTAATTTAAGTTATAAGATGTAGTCGGGACTAAGCCTAAGTTAAGGCCAAGCTTCCATAATTAATAAAAAGCCTCCATGTTATTATTTGGAAATGGTTGGTCCAAAGGAAGTCCCATTATAGTGATGGTTACTTTTCTTATCATGGTGACAGAATAAATACCCAGCAGAAGCAACTCAAGTGTTATGAATCATGGTGCAGAAGGAATAGCCCTTTATGACAGGGAGGGCATGGCATGGACGCTGGCTTCTGTCTGTGTGGGAGAAGTACAAGGGAGTTGGTCACATCATAGCAGCAGTGAAGAAGACCGACTTATCTGGGCTATGGCCTTCAAGGCTCATCACCTTCTGGCCTACAAGAGCTAGCTAGATTTTGTGTCTTAATGCTTTGACAACCTCCCAAGATCAGGTCACAAGTTGGGGAGTAAGTGTTCAGACACACGAGCCTACGGGAGACATCTCATATTCAATCAACAAACAGCCTCTTGTCTCATGTTGCTTCATCTGTTTTCTGTCTCATGGTTTTGTGGGATCTCCTGTGCACTGATTCCTGTGGTGGACATTCTCTGTTAGTCTCTTCAAACCTTTATCCCCTCTGCTGTTGTCAGCGACAGGAAGGTGGGTTTCTGTTTTGTTTTGTTTTCAATTATTTTTTTATTTATTACAATTTATTCACTTTGTATCCCTAAGAAGGGAAACAGGGGCTGTCTCTGACCTGAACTCAGTGGCTGGCTCTTTGATCACCTCCCTCTGAGGGGGAAGCAGCCTTACCAGGCCACAGAGGAAGGTGGTTTTAATGAATACAGGAATGAGCTCCTTCACTCTCTGCTCTTCAGTTGAGTTTGGCCAATGGATGACGTCAACAGATTGTTAGGACGTGGATGAAGTGCTGTGTGGTCCATTTTGAAGGCTTCCTGTTGAGACATGGACAAGCAATGGTTACATTTTCTGTGCAGAGGATAACAGCTTCTTCTAGGCCTAACAGGTACTGTTGGTTCTTGGGCCCTGCCTGAGGGACACATTTATTTCATACTGTTCCTCAGGGAACAGTATAGTTCATTGTTGAGGCTTCCTTTTGTTACTGCTTATATGGTAATGTTTCTTTCACATGTGTCTTGAGTGGCTATGAGGGACCTGGCTGATGTAGTCTCCCATGCCATTTCCTTCCTTGTGTGTAGATGTAGTCATTGAAGTAGAAGAGTCATTTGGATAATCACATTGGAAAGCCTTCTGGGAAGAAAGCACTTTCATTCTTGCTGGCCTTCCATGATATCACTATGTGTTCTAAATCTCAAAATTGCCTTTACTGTAGTCCTTTCCTGAACAGTATTATTCAATATTATTGGAACAGGGATAAGAGAAACAACAGCTTACATAGTATTTGCCAACTCCAGGACTCTGAAGTACATCAGTAGGAATCAGTACAGGTCATTTCAGCTTGAAAGAAAGCCACCCTTTCCCTGACTGAGACTAAGAAACTGTTGCATTAGGCTACATGCGTCCCTGTCTTCCCTCCTCCTTGTCAGGAAGCCCTGGAAACCCATCCTCCCCTCTCTAACATCCACAGCCATGTAGAATCTGCCCCCAGTCTGTCGAGGCTGCTCCATTGTTCTATTTGTATCTATTTCTGTCTTCTCTCACAGGAGCCAGCAGATATCCAGGTCAGCCCCGCCCTTCCAGAGCACCGTATGCTCACATTCTGCATTCTGGTGTCCCCCTCCCTTTCGGCTCTGTTAGACGCAGAGTCACCTGTATGTTCGGCCTGTTACCTGGGAACCCCTCCCCCATAGCCTGAGGAGCCCTCTTTCAGTCTTCCTGTGTCCCGCTCTCTCAAATGCTGGATCATTTTCCTCCTCCCCATCACCACCAATCTGCAAGTGGATGACTTTTCTAATGTTTCCATGCAGCCCTCCCACCCCAATGGTTAAGGCTGAGTCTTATCTTGTTATCTCTTATTGGGGATCACACAAGTCTCCAGTCATTTCCTCTTACTTTCCTCCTGTGTTACTTTTATTTCCTTCCCGTTACATCCAAAATACTCATTTTAGTGTGAACAGAAAGCCTTCAAAGAAACTGGACCTAATTAGTTCTCTGAACTCAGTGATTGTTTCTAGCCTCTTACAAGGCTGTATCTGGACTTTGTGGTGAGCACTGAACATGGAAGGCCTTCATAATCTTAACTTTTTGTTCCTGAGTTCTCCAACCTACACCCAATCCCAACTAACATTCAACTTTTGACCCCTCCATCTTACTGCTTCGGGATCAACATCTTTAAACTTTGACCCTCCTTTTGACATCTTCATCGCAGCCTACAACTACCCATCTCAATATTGCCGGAGGAAAACTTGACAGCACACAGTGACTGTTCTCATGTTATGCTCACGGGAAAAAAAATTTCCTACCACAGCAGTCTCTGTGGCCCTGCCTGTCTTCTGTCCATCTAGGCATCTGCTTCGTATTTTGCACCATCTTCCTCTTAACCTCTTCAGCATGAAAGCAGAAGCAACAGAAAGAACTTTGGGTACGGTCCCACCCACCACTAACATTCTAAGTCCTCTCACTCTGCTTCACAGACTGCACCTACAGCTAGCTCACTGTGGTCCACATTTCACATGGCACTTCCCTGGGCTAGTCCCAACAGCATGCAGGCACGAGGCTATTTCTCTCAGGCAAAGTCAGCTCTTTGCTTCATTCTCTCACTGGTGACTGTCCCTCGTCATGAACTTTCTTGGCTGCCTGACTCGTCAGAAGAGCTGTCACTCTGCCCTGACAGGTTCTCCCTGCTCCCAGCAATGTTCAGGTGGCCAGTCGTGGACTCAGAGAAGAAAATACTTAGTCCAGCTTTCCTGCAGTGCTGTGTTCAATGGAAAGGTTGTCAAGAAAAGATAAGACTGGAAACTGTTGTGATTGGTCATGAAATTAAGATGGGGAGAAGGGCAATGTGGATGTCGACAGTAGAGTGTAGTCGCCCGCGACTACCAATAGTAACCGCCTGCACAAGGGGCTGGGAATTAAAAGAGACAGAGAACACGAAGAAGTGACGCCAAGACAGTATTCTGATCAAGGCGCCATCTTTATTACAGAGTAAACTACTTATATAGGTTTCCAAGTAAACGTATCCAAGCAAAACAGGAAAATTAACCAAACAAAACAGGAGGTTTAACTGAGCAAAACAGGAGGTTTAACTGAGCAAAACAGGAGGTGTCTGCTGAAAACAACAAGAATAGTGAGCCAGCATGATTTGCATGCACCTGACCATCTCAGGTCCAATGGAATGGCTACCTCAGTAGAGGGGCTGTTGACAGGTGCTTGCGGTCCCAGATATTCTGGCTTCTCTTCTCTCTGTGTCTCATCAGCACTCCAGCCAGGATCTTTCTCATCCGTCAAACTGCAGTGACTTCCTTGATACTAAGTTTAGTGGTCTGTTCCTGTCCTCATTTTGTTTTTTTCTGTCAGGGAGTTTGATGAAGCTGACCACAGGGACTCCTCTGATTCATTTTCCTCATAGCCTGCCATTTACACTATCCTCTGGGGTTTTCACATCTGTCTGGTAGCTTCCCAGTCTCCCCTGCCTCCTATCATGGAATTGGTCATGCTGTAATTCTCTGTGACTGAACTCTCTGTTTCTTAATTCTCTTCTCTTCTTCATGTTCACTCACCCTCCTTTACACAGGATGAATAGGAAGCAGAGATTAATGAACTTGCCTGAGCAAACAGCTAATAAATAGTAAGGGTGGATTGAATCAAGGTGATCAGATGTCTTTCCCTTTATCCAAGACCTGCTCCTCTCAAACTTGTTTTCAGTTATGTTAATTTGCATCACAATTAATGTAAACTGTTATACCACATAGCCAAAAGAATAAAGCCTTTAGTGTTTTAACTGTATTGGTCAGCTAAGCCAGAGAAGTTATTAGCAAATGGTCACGTGGCTGGTACGTCGATGAAGCTGGAGCTTGGACATCAGGAAACTTGGATGCTGGTATTGATATTCTTAAACTTTAGGTTAAAAAAAAATGCCTGTTTGGGGTTCCTGAAATCTGCAGGAAATACAGCACAAATCTAAGCAGCTAATATCTGAGTCATTTTCTTTGAAACTTCTGAAGGCTCAATTACCTTACTCTTCTATGCTATTTTGAGTAAGAAATCCCAGCTCATGACCCTGAGGCTGCTACTTACTCGCTTTCCTCCTCTGAAGTGAATAGCTTGTTTTATGTTTGCTCTTTTGTCTCTGAAATCAAGGGGTTGATATCCAAGTAAGTATTAAGAAGAACACCGCCTGCAAGCACGTAGGGTGAGGCAGGGCCACAGAAGCTGCTGCAGAGGGGCTGCTGCCTTCTGAGATGGGCATGAAGGACTGCACGCACCCTTTCTGGTGCAGATGAGAGGGAAAGTAGACAAATCCGCCTGCACTGAGGGCTGCTTTCTTCCAGCCAGAATATGGTCCTTGTAACCACCTCCTGACACAGAAGCAGAAATTATCACAAGAGAAGTGGAAACTCTCAAGATCGCCTCTCTCTTCCCTTTGTTAATGATGTGGCAAAGGACTGCTAAGTGTAGAAGAAGATTGCAGTCCACTTCCTAGAAAACCTCCACCCACTCAAAGACTGTAGGAGTTCATAATTTCAAAGTTCTAGGGAGACAGGAAGTGGGGATGGCGGCAGAATCTGCTCCATTTTCTTGTAAATGGTTCTATAAATGTCATGCTAAAGCATTCTAGTTCTGTTTGAACATCTCCTTCCCTCCCTCCATCTCCCCTCCTTCCCTGCCTTCTTCTCTCCGTCCCTCCTTCCCTCTCTTCCTTCCCTTTCTTTTCCTTTGTCCCCCTATTATACCTTGCTTTTCCTTCTTCATCATTTAACCAGAATGTATTTGTGGAAAGCCTGCTTTGAGTGATGCTCTGATCAGTTGCTGGAAATACGCATGCCATAACGGACAAGATGAGACCTAGTCGCCCATCAGTTGTGGACTCATCTTAATAAGTTTATGGACAAGAGGCTCGATAGGTGCCCCATGCAGTGAGGCTAAATCAGAGTGGCATAATGGAGACTTGGACGGCTGTGAGCGACAGGGTGGGCAGAGATGGTCTCCATGCCAAAGTGAGATCTGCATACAGAGCTGAATGAAGCCTGGAAGGGAGCTGTGCCACTGTCTGGTGCACCCATTACAGCAAGTGCAAAGACCTGGTGAAAGGCTTAGGAAGGAAGACAGGCAGGGCTGCTGTTACAATGGCGGGGCAGGGGGAAGGCTTTGGGAGCAGGCTGGAGGGTAGCTAGTGACCAGAAAACATACCATTTTTGTTCCAGGAACCATAGGGTTTTAAGCAAAGGCGTGCAACCATTTGATTCCCATTTTCCAAAGGTCCTCTGGTCACAGAGAAAGACATCCAGGGAGGAAGGTAAGGGCATCTCCAACCTTCTTATTCTTATTATTATATTGTTATTATTTTTTAAATTAAATTCAAAACTTTCTCTGGAGGAAACAAAGGGGTTATGGATAATGAATGAAGAGAATGGGGTGAATCAAAGTGGACAGGGCCAAGAAAAGCAGGAAAATTAGTGAAGAAACTTTGAGAGAGAGAGAGAGAAAGAGAGAGAGAGAGAGAGAGAGAGAGAGCGCTGCAGCGACAGGTATAAAGCCCCAAGCAAACAAAACATTTGCAATAAAGATATCAGAAGTAGAATGTTCCCTGGGGTTTGGGGATTGGGGACCACAGCACATGAAGCATAAAAGAGTGTGTATAGGAGTCTTTAACTTTTTGACTTCTCAGCCATATTGGACAAAGAATTGTCTTGGTCTACATATTAAACACTTAATGAAAGCTGATGAGAAATAAGGGTCTGTGGACAATGTCCATGATACTGACCATCACAAATAAGCAAAAGCTCCTTATTTTCTCAACAAACTCACCACCAGTAAACAGCTTTGATTTGGGGGGTGGGGGTATCAAATATGTGACTGCATAATGGCTTTTACAATAGACTCCATCTTTTTAAAAAGGGTCTCGTTAGGGTTAAGACTCACTTTTTAAAATTCCGCTCTATTGTTCTATGACACAGTATTTCATGTGAACAGAATTTGCCATCATGTCTATTGGTAACAAAGAGGCATATAATGCCCTTTCTAATTAAACCTTGTATACATTTATTAAACCCTTGCATACATTATTGACACATTAAGCAGGGAAACTTACTATTTACCTTGTCAAAAAAGTAGTTATACGTTCACTTATAGTTGACCAGTTTTGTTTCACTTTTAACTGTTCTTTTCTATGGTTTTTTTTTTTTCCTTTGGGATGCTGTAGAAGCCATGCTGGGGTTCAGAAAATAGAGACAAGTGAGTGTGCTTACTTTTGTTATGGAGTTAATTGATAGGGGAATAGAAAGCAAGTTTGGACCCTTCAGCTTTTGGTCCAGTGCAAAGGGAGAGGTAGACTGTGACACAGAGTGGGCAGCGGTGAGGCATGGCTGTGGTTTGGAAGTTCCCTTACCCATCAAATTAGAATTCAGCCTGTTCCTGCTTCCCAGATAACACTTAGTACCTATTTGCAAATGGTAGTCCAAAATATTATTGATAATCATGGGTTTTACTTGCATATAAATTCTGATGGTACCAATCTGACTTTTGCATTTGGAAGATAAAATACTAGGAGCCACATATTACTATAAAGCAGAAGCCACATGTCTTTGTTACTTTTATATTGCTAGGGAGAGATACCACAACCAAGGCAACTTATAGAAGAAAGACTTTACTGGGGTTAGCAGTTTAAGAGGATAAGGCCATGACTATCATGGTGGGGGACATGGCAGTAGGTGGGCAGGCAATTGCTGGAGCAGAAGCTGAGAGCTTACATCTTAATCCACATGCACCAGGTAGAAAGAGAAGGAGGGAGGAGGACAGGGAGGGAAGGGAGAGAGAAAGAGAGACAGAGAGATAGAGATGGAGAGAGACAGAGAGACACACTGAGAGAGACACAGAGAGAGACAGAGAGAGGTATTGATGATGGAGAATGGCATAATCCCCAGCGCCCACCCCCCAGTGACACACCTCCTTCAATAAGGCCACATGTTCTAATTATTCCCAGTTCCCCAAACTGGGTACAAGTATTCAAGCATATGAGCACATGGGGGCCATGCTCACTCAAACCACCACACCATGCATGCATGCATGCAAACAGCATCATGTGACATTGCAATATAACATGCCATCTACAAAGCTCAAGAAGTGTACAATGAAGTCACACAAACCTGTCTCATAACGTTTAAATAAGTTTATGATTTAGTGTTGGGCTGGCTTCAGAGCTATGCTTGGCTGCATGCTTGGCTGCATGCAGGTTGGATACTCCCAAACTGTAGTGTTCAAAAATTTAGTTGCTTTCTTGGAGCTGAGTTGTTACATGAGAATGAAGAGAGCTAACACTCGGGCCTTGTGATAAGCCTGCGTTGGCATTCTGAACCTGATTTCTTTTTTTATTTCTATTATTTTTTTCTTCATTAGTTAAATTTATTTAATCCCTTTATAGCTTGATTGCAGACCCCTCCCTTTTCTCCTCCAGGTCCCACTCTTACATCCCCCTCTGTCACCCCCCTCCCCTTTTCTGGTTCTCTAAGGTATTTTGTCACAGAAATGGAACGTCATGAACCTGATTCTCACACAACATGTGAAACCTGCTACCTCAGCCTTGAGCACAGATGGATAGGGTAGGAGACAGTAGCATTAGGGCCAGGCCTAAGACTGATTCTTCTCCTGTGTGGCCAGGAAAATGGTGGGAACCGATGTTTTCATCCTTGCCTTCTCTGCATCAGCATTTCCAGTGTGCAGTGTTCTGTGAAGACAAAGGCGCTCCTGCATCTTTTGTGACAATGGAAACATCTCATGGCATCTGTGGATCAAGTCATGTGAGTGTGGTTTCAGTGCATCCTCATGGCTGCATTTCCCAGGAGGGGACTGCTGCTCTCACACTGACTAATCAGTGACTGACTCACCCTGTAATTGGAAATACAGCGTGTCTGAGAGCAATCACACAGCTTCAGACTTCTTTGTTTATTAATAGTGTTTCATCATCGTTTGAAACATCTACTTGTTTAGATGGAACAAGGCAGGTGATTGCCATTGCTGTTCTGGGGTGGGTGTGTGGGGCCCTGCTAACTCCCACAAGGTCACGGCTTAGTCAGGATAGAAATTCGAGTCTTTGTTTCCACAGACCAGTGCCCTTCAAGTCACATAGCTATGGTGACAAATGGAATAGCTAGGGATAATCTGTTGAGAGGAGATAGGAAGAGAAGTCCTTGATGCAGAAATCATGAAGACAAAAGGGGGTTATTATGTGCATATGAAATAGTCTATGCTATGATGTGAAGCCACCAAACACAAGCTAAATGAGTTGTATCTTTGCCTCTTTTGCCACCGTTATATGCGTTATTTCTCTGAAGCCCGTCTTTGCTTTTCAGGGGTCAAGTGATTCCATACTGTCTCTTGTCACTGGCAGGAGCCACAAAAGCAACGCTTGATGTTCTCGTGAGCGGGGACATGGTCCCATAGTGCATAGTCAGAGGCAAAAGGTACACACACAATTAGCCAGGTAAAAGAAGATTAAAAGTAGCATTCTAGAAGTCTCACTATGCCCTTCTTTTTAGAATCTTAGGAAATATGCCCTTCCACAGAAAGAGAAGGACATTCAGGCAGCCGACAAAAGGAACTAGCTTATTCCCTTACTTGATTTTCTGATTGACAGTAACAAAATGAGTATATTTTAGGCTCACGAATTGAAGATGAAACCTAAAGTGCTGTTAGAGGAGAAGGTTGGGCAAGTCTAGAGAAGGAGCTCCTTATTCTTCTGTCCAAGGCAGAAAACGCAAAAGGAAAGGCCCCCCGTCTCACTCGATTGCCACTCTGCCCAGGAGTACTGCAAGTAGACAAAGGCATGCAGTGTGCACACAGCCTCATTACGGGATGGACTCAGGGGCACGGTGAGAGTAGCAGGGCTTGTGGGCAGACGCAGGAGGGACTAACTATAGGAATGGTAACTGGGAGACAGTTCTCGCCTCTGTCCAATTAAAGGATGAGCAAGGATGAGCAAGGGACGGAAAGGATGCAGAGTAAACATCAGGATAGGTACACGTTGCAAGTGGGCCTTGTCTAGCTGCCCTTCACTCCCAGGTGGGGGGAGGTGGCAAACAGCCTATTTCATATTTCAAGAATAGTAGCTCAGTTTCCTGATTATTATTATTTTTTGCATGTCTTGACAATTAGTAACGAAATATTTTAGGGGAAGTCAGAGAACTGGTTGGGTAGCTATCTCCTTTGTTTCCCATGGCATCTCTTGTATCATCCACATGATGCCTGTGTTTCTTCTACGGGCATGCCCCACCCCCATCAAATCCCACAGGTGTTCTTTTAGCATACGAATACTGTGTAATTAAACATGTTTGCTTAGAGGCCACACTCTCTGCTGAACTGTGTCATTACATGGTGTGTCTTACATTTACTTTTGGCCGGAGCCAGTGATATCCACATATGTGAGTTGGGCACTGAGTTTAGCTGAATGTGTGGAAAACCCTAAGAATCGTTTAAGTAGAGCATGACTAGAACTTGCCGATGTGAAGACAGTCAGAAGAGGTGTGCCAAACATGTAGAGCAGGCCTCTGTGCAATCCTGAAGCAGACTCTTTCTACTCTTCCTTGGTACCATTCTTGAGAGGTATGTGTGTGTGTGTGTGTGTGTGTGTGTGTGTGTGTGTGTGTGTGTGATTGTATGTGAGTGTCTGCAGAACCTACAGGTCAATGTCAGATGTCTTTTTCAATTGTTCCCTGCCATTTATTTGTTGATAGGGTCTCTCACTGAACCTGAGGCTCACCAGTCGGCTAGATTAGCTGGGCAATGGGCCCCAGGAATCCCCCTCTCTGATCCCTAATCCCTGTTCCATGTGTAACTTCACCCAGTGCCAAACTCCACAGCAGCAGAATTTGTCTCCCTCCGAGGACACTCCTATCTCCTCAAAAACCTTCCATTGGTATATCATTGGCCAGAATTTTGTGCCATGGATATTCTATCTGAATAGGAGTCTTGGAAATGAGTTTCCTTTCTTTTATTTGGACATATCACTAACATCACTTTTGTGGTTTTCAAGATAGGGTTTTGTGGGGCTCTGTTGGATAGGCATGAAGTCGGTCATCTCCACATAGCCAATCATTTGCACTCCGTTTATGATCATAGACCCCCTTTTCTCAAGTCTTGTAAATAGCCCTCAGGGAAGATTACAGGCCAGACTCTTTTCTGATATGGAAACTGCTTTAGCAAATATCTAGGAATTCCTAGAAAAGCCATACCCTGATGAGGATCTTAGTCCAGCAGTGACCTTCAATTGTACTTGGAGACCCTTCTCCCCACCCCACATAGGATAATTAAATACTGTCTTTTCCTTCCTGTGATAGGACCATTAAATATCCTTGACACCAGCGGGAATCAAATACATTCACCCTCAAAATCCCTCCCTCTACTTTGACTTCACAGGAATAAAGGTTCTCGATTTCTCACTTCAAGACCATCTGAGATTTGTTATTTCTCCTCCAGTGGGCAGCATTTCACCTGGTCTGCCCTCCAGCCCGCTGGGCCTGGGCCTCACCAAGCCTGTGTCTTGGCTGCAAGCTAACTAGGCCCGGGGGTTTTGGCCTTTTATCATTGAGCCCTTGCTCTAGCCCCATGGCTTACATTATGGAGGGGAGGAGTATAGGCCTTAAGCCTGTCTGCTTCTCCTGGTTCAGAGATCTTAATCTCATCAAGACTGGGCCCAGAAACTCCATATTGTAATCTTCTTTTCTTGGCATTTGGGAAGAGCTATGTGGTTTTGGCTCTCCATTTATGGCTCGGAGAAGGGAGGAAACACCTTTATGGTTTGGTGTCCCAGTACCTTCTTTCAATGTCCTCTGAGTTCTCTTCAACCTCAGCATTTGTTATGCCAAAGAGACAAACCTCATGAAATTGGGGTGGGCAGTGAGGCAGTGACAGTGAAGACAGGAACAGTGTCATGCTTGGTGCAGATGTTGGCCAGCAGGGCGCATACAGCAGGAGCAAGGCTGAGGACTTACGGGGAGAAGGAACCTGGACCCCACAGTCTTTCTGCTTCCAAAGTGTTAAATGCCAGCCTTCCTTAGGATGCCATCACAGGGTAGCCCTGTCCTTGTATGTGGGGGGACATACATCACCTTTTGCTCTGGGTTTTTTTGCCATGCTTTTCACCTTTTAGGAGTGTCAGTAGTTAGCAACCTCATTTCTTCTCTGGAATTGGGTCACTGCAAGAACTGCCAGCTTGGGGTGTCTGCCTTTAACTATGTATCTATTTATTATTTATTTATTTACTCTTTTTGAGACACAGTCTGATGAAGCCCAGGCTAGCCTTAGCTTCTCTATGCATTGGAAGATTGCCTTGGTCTTCTAATCTTCATACCTCTACTTCCTGAGTACCAGGTCTATAGGCATGGACCATTATACCTGCTTTATGAAGGCCTGGAGTTTCAAGCCCAGGCTTCATGCACGGGATACACTTTTCTGCCAGCTTAGTGACATCCCCAAACCATACTGACATTTAAATTATTCAAACTGTGATTGAGAAGTGTATGGATAGATAGAAATTGTGGCTAGATGGACGCGAACCCTGGGGTGTTAGCATGTAGCTTTTGGCTGTATCCCAGCTCACACGTAATGATTAATGTGTTGTGGTAATTATAGGAATCCTGATCTTCATACACACACACACACATCTCTACTCATTTCATCTTTGAACAAAGCTCTAGAGATGGCTATTGTTTTCATTTTGTGGATGGGGAGGTTAAGAGTTAGGTCAGGTGTCTGAGTTCAATAAGTATCCAGCCAGTATGGTCTGCACTAAGCCTGTTTTCAGAGTCTCTGCTGTTAGCAGTGAAAGAGACACAGCAGAAGGGAAGGACTCATCTCCCTAACACTCGCCCAGTTCACTGTGTGGAAAGTATTAACTGTGGGAACTTACAAATTTATCTAGACTTGTTGTGTCTCTGTGAAGCAGCGTTCAAAATAAGGAGAATAAATAGCAGATGGTGATATTTGTAGACTAAAAACCCAATAAGAGAGAGGATTGCCATTTTTTTTTTTGGCTGCAGGAAATGCCTAATTCGGTGCCTCAAATACAATGAGCATACTTGGCAAATGGCATTTGTAAGTGAAACATCTGATTTGACATCCTATTCAAATATGTTTTAATTTAAGACTTCCTTTACAGATGAAACAAAAAATTTTCATCATTCCCCCAAATTAGAATATGGTGCTTACAAAAACATTTAAAACCAAATGATCACCAATTAGTCTGTGATTACTCAAGGACAGATAAATTATAATTGGACTTCATACATGTGTATTTACATACATGTATGCTAATATAAGGGGAAAAAGTCTGCTTACCTTTGGACATCAACGAGTATTGTGGGGGCTTTCTGGGGTCCCGAGTGGGGTTCAACAATAAAGACAGGGAGACATCTATATAGAACGTGCTGTTAGCCTTTGCTGGGACTGGCCCTCAGCCACGCATCTAACTCCACCTGACTTCGTGCCTTGCTCCTCTTCTGCCGCGGTCCCTCTGTCCCAGCTCCAGCTGCCAGTTCTTAACAAAAGCCACATTCCTCTCTCACACAAGAAAGCTGTTAGCCTCCTGGGAGAGGTCCCACAGCCTACACATTCTGAACCAGTCAGCAGCGGGACTATGCCCTCTCCATGTCTCAGAGTTGCTCCTTGGCAGCTTGCTTTTAGAGAATCCTCTTTTGGGGAGGTTGAGGAAGTGGCAGACATTTATAGATCCTGCCAGCACCTGTCACTGCAGGCACAGCAATTAATTGCTCAGAATACAGGGACACACCTTCATAGGCAGTTGATGCAGTATGTGTGGGGGTAGGTGACCCCAACAGGTGAGAGTGAACATCATGGAGGCATTCTTCAAGGAAGACATTGATGCTTCACACTGAATGATTACAAGGTCCTGAAAGTTAACTATACAAAGTCAGTCAAAAGAAAACTTCTAGCTACCTCAGGGTTTAGAGGCAGCTAATTAAAATGCAAATATGAATTTGAATGCATGTGTGTGTGTGTGTGTGTAGGGGGGGAGCAATTATTAACAGCTGGACTGGCCAGTGACCAACTAATCATCAATATTGATAAGGTCTGCAAAGGCCAGAAGAGGTGGCACCTCCCCCCCTTTGGCTTTCTCTTGCCAGTTCACAAACAAATTAGCAGCAAGGCTACTGCAGTTGCCTCTGATTGGCTGCCTTCTCAGCCCATGAAAGAGGAAAGGAGACCCCACAGACGGGGGGTCATCATTCCATAGCTGTTCAGTGCTGTTCTACCACAATAAGCCCCAGGAGCCTGCTTGTCTTTTTTTCTCTCTTTCTGTGTGTTTCATTAATGCCAAACACATTGCTACTTCACTCTGTCCTCATTCCCTTCTGTGAGGGTTGGTAGCCACAACATTTAACTACACAGACTCAGGAAGCAGTGTTCTCCTTGACTAGTTTGTCACCTTTCTTGTGGGCTTTGTTGTAAGGGCTTCGCTTTTTATGTGTAGTCAGCTGCCAGAAAGAGATGGTGAGGGCAATCGAAGGCTGCCAAGCCTCCTTCCCTCCAGTCCCTGCCTTACCCCGTGTGTCATCAGCAGCATGCACTTTAGGTGGTCAGGGGATCATTTGTTACTTGTGGGATTGGGAGAGCTCCATGAGGAAACAGAACTCCGATTGTTGTGCCCGAATCACGATTCCCCAAAAGACCACCACCGGGAGCTGAGTCCGTTGCAAATCACATGAGGATCTTTTTATTATAAATCATTACAAGCTGCAGCTTGGGCTCACAGGCCCCACCACCGAAGCGGTGAAGAGCTGAGAACCTTGTGCTCAGGTTAGTTGGGTAATTTAAAGATTCTGTTCCCTCCCAGCATGCCCAAGGCAGGGGTGATTTCTACCTGGCAAGCATCTATTTGTCGAAACATTACATTTTGAATTGATTGGCTATAGGAAGGTCCCCAAACCATTAATCCCTCCCTAGGGGGATGGGCCAGTTTCCTAGCAACTGTATCTCTAGTATGTGGGTAAAGAATGTGGTAAGGCGAGTTCTTCCACTGGACTTCCCCACCCAACTATTTTAGGCCTCAAACACTAAAAATAGCCACCTTTAATCTCTTGGTCTCTCAGGATACATATACAGAGTGCTGTTATTAATGTTGTTACGGATGAATTATTGCAGTCATACTCTTAGCTGGACATACTCTTACCTAAGGACAAAATCAACACACATAGGAAATCAACTACCTTTGCATCAGAAGAAAGGGATGCTTTTCATCCTGTTCTTTTGTCATTGCTTTGTAGTTTTTGGAAATGTGTGTGACCCTGTGGAGGTCTGTACTTCCCAAAGCTAGCAGTGATGGATGTATTAAGAACCTGTTCATTTATTCCCCTTAATAGAAGTTTTACTTGACAAAATTTTTTTTGTATTGTGCAAAAGCTGTTCACTGATGATTTGAATTTTAAAAACTTCTACTTTAAAAAATATAAATATTTATTGTCATAGTATTAGGATTTTTTGTTTAAGGGACCTCAAATACATTTCCATGGTAACTGGAAGGAAAATATTAAACAGTTTAGAGATATCTGCTTTTCTGATTGCTACAGATTTTACACATCTTTGGACATTTCAATTTTTAGTATTCATTTTCCCCAGAGAAAACACACACACCTCATTAATTTGGATGATATTAATAAGCAATTTGTCATAGCTTAGGCTGTATCTATAACTTTCCAGTCTGCTATTTAATCAATGAGAGAGTAAATGGCTTGAAAAGAACCTCAAAGATTATAGACAGAATGTTTTGAAGAAAAATGTGAATGCACTGTTGTGAAATAGAGCTCTATAGTTCATCTGGCAATACTTTAGAAGTGTATTTGTATTAATACCCTCCAACAAACAAACAACCCGCCAAAACCAAATGCCTAATAGGATCCCCTGCATTTTTACTTCCATTGAGGAGTTCAATTTCCCTCTGGTAGTCCAAGTCAATCACACTCCCCTGACAGTCACTCTCTTCGAATCATGTTGACTGAAGGGTGTCAGGAGCCCAAAGTGGTCCACAAGAGTCTTAGACTCCATTTTAATGGAGTGTTTGTTTTGCCTCCTGGCAGAAGCAATATTCTATTCTACAAGTTTCTGTTCCACTTTCATGTCATAGTTACCACTGAGGGAAGTCAGGGCAGGAACTCAAACAGGAGTCTGAACCAGAAGTCATGGAGGGATGCCGGCTTGCTTGCAGACCCATGCTTGGTCAGTGTTCTTATGAGGCCAGACCACCTGTCCAAAAGACGGTCTCTCCAACAGTGGGGCATGTGCTCACATATCAGTGACAGTCAATGGAATCCCCATAGCCAGGCCCACAGGCCAAACTGATCCAGACTCTCTCCATTGAGACTCCCCTCTCAGGTGATCTAGCCCCCGTCAGGTTGACAATTAAAGCTCTAATTATGACACATTTCAATGCACAGTCAATGCAAACTCACTCAAAACTTTGGGAACATTCTCCCTTTAAGCCTTAAACTAGAAGCAATAATAGCTTCTTTCCTATATAGTTCACATGGGGATCTTTGAAGGAAAAATACAGAATGCAGAAGTTATTGAAAAAGACCTGGGTTGGGGGTCGGTCAGGTGCTGTGTATTCTAATGTTAATTACTGGCTCCAAGACCTCATTGCTACCCAGATGAGTGAATTCTCATGCACACTTGTCTTTGTTGTGTAAATCTTGGCTCTACCTAACTTAAAGTTGATTGATTAATAAAGTTGCTGAAGCCTGTGACTGGGCAGGCAGAGCTTAGGTTTCTGGGCTTAGGGTCTCAGAGGGACCGCAAAACTGGGAGGAGAGAGGAAGCAGGAGAGAAAGGTGGAGAGAAGGAGGTCACCCTGGGGCAGTATGGATCATGACCATGTGTCCATGAGAGCCAGCCTGATGAAACAGAAGCAGCCCAGAAAGGAACAATTAAGGCAAGTAACATGGGCTGTGTAACTGGGAAGTAGCAAAGTAGCTTCGCAGTTACTGTGCTTTGAAGCTTTTATAAATCCAAGAGGTCTCTGTATCAATTATTTGGGAACTAGTGTTGTGCCAGAGTCTTGAGACCCCAAAAGACCACCAGGAGTTGAGTCTGTTGCAAAACACAAGAGGATCTTTTTATTACAAGTTAGAGCTTGGGCTCATACCCTCACCGCCATATTGGTTGAGAGCAAAGACCCTTGTGGTCAGGTTAGGTGGTTGGTTTTAATGAGTCCGGTCCCTCCCAGCATGCCCAAAACAGGAGGATTCCTGCCTGGCAAGTGTCTATTGGTCGAAACGCAAAAGGGGACATTGCATTTTGAATTGATTGGCTATAGGAAGGCCCCCAAACCATTAATGGTCTGGCGTCCCTTATTTGGCTGTCCTAGGGGAGAGGGGCCGGTTTCCTTGCAACTGTATCTGTAGTAGGCAGGAAAGAATGCATTACGGCTGGTTCTTCCCCACAGGCGGCTGGACATAGCTCCACCTTTGTTCAGGCTTGTGCTTTAAGCCAATACCCAAAAAAACTAATATTTAATTCTTTGGTCTCTCACTAGTTGGGGTTGAGAAACCCTCAAGAGTCTAATATCCTTCAACAACAGACCTGTGCAAAATCAACAATGACAATATCTTGCAAAACCCATAATCAAATAAACATGGGTTATTCAAAACAGTATAGCAGATTTTGATAATCTTTTGTTAGGTTAGAAAAAAAGAAAAGTCCTAGTTTCTAGGAACTCTGAGATGACTCAGTCAGGGACATGCTTGAGATACAGGGACGATGACCTGGGTTCAGAGTGTCAGGACCCATAGAACAGACAAAGCAAAGCTTCGAGTGCTGATTCCAAATCTGTAACTCCAGCACTGAGAGGCGGCAGGAAGGTAGAGACCAGCAGATCCCTGTAGCTCATTGGTCTGGAAGCCTAGCTTCGTTGATAAGCTCCAGGTCAACTGGAGACTATCAAAGAAGCTAGTTTTATATCAACTTGACACAGGCTAAAGTCATCTGAGAGGAGGGAACCTCAATTGATAGTATCTAGACAAGCCTGTATGTCATTTTCTAAATTGGTAATAGATGGGGTAGGCCCATGGTGGGTGGGGCCATCCTGGGCTGGTGGTCCTGGGTCCTATAAGAAAGCAGGCTGAGCAAGCCATGGGGAAGCAAGCCAGAAAATAGCACCCTCCGTGGCCTCTGCATCAGCTCCTGCCTCCAGGTTCCTGCCCTCACTGCTTTTTGATGATGAACTGTTATTTGGACCTGGGAGTGAAATAAATGCTTTTCCTCTCCAGTTTGCTTTTGGTCATGGTGTTTCATTGCAGTAATAGCAACCACAACTAAGAAAACACCTCACAATAACCTTCAGCCTCCATGCACCCACAAACACACATACACACACAAACACAATTCAAATGTTTAAAAGTTTGAGAATTTCCTTAAATGTGATAATTCCAAGCTGAGCCTAGAGATTCTTCGTTTTCATTTGTCTAATTGTGCCATGTGGTAGAAAGAGAAGAATGCTTTCTACTGTTATTTTACTAACTCTCACAACTCTTAGTATTTGGGGTGTGATTCATTAGTTCTGTAGTAACCAGTTCACTATACATGTGCTAATCTTAAAACAGTTTTAAGTTCCCGGAGAACTCTGTTAATGGTTAGCACAATAGTTAAGGGCTGGCTTTGTTGTCTTAACATCTGAATGCGGACTGACAGAGTCCACAGTACCTAGGATGGAGCTTTCCCTGACGTTTCGCAAGTCTATGGGCCTTACTTAGTTGCTTATCTCATGGTCTCATGAGCAACTGTTTCCTTTCTGTGTGGTGATTCTAGCGAGGGTTGCTTTGTCCAAAATTGCTGCCTGTGCTGAGCTCAGGCCATAGTGCATATGGGTTCAGTCACACCATTTTAGGCTGTACGTAGATAGTTATGCCCAGGGACCAGTTGAGTAGGTTGCCCTGTTGTTTGGATCTTAAATGTCCCTGAAAAGCCAAGCACTAAAGGCTTGGTTGCCAGTCTGTGATGCTATTGGGAGGTGGAGCCTAGAGGAAGGAAGTTAGGTCACGGCTACTGTGCCGCTGAGGAATGTATTGAGAATGTGGCGTCCGGTTGAGGTGAGCAGTTTTTCTCAGCTACGTTTTCTCCAGCAATGTGCATTACTCCACCACAGATACAAAAATGGAAGTAGCTAAGAGACCATGACCCGATGCATCTGAAATCAAGACCCTAGCTAAACCTTTCCTCTCTTAAATCCTCAATATTTGATCTTGGTGGCAGAAAGCTGACCAACGTTGGTTATAATCAAGTTTTACAGTGTTAATTCCTGAATTCCGTGAGCATGCGGCTCTTTCCACATCCTAGCGGTTTCAGTTTCTTTCTCTTGACTTTTAGTTCACTGTAGACGTCTTTGTCTTTCCTGTCTTTGGTTAGAATTAGGCCAATCTGTTTATTTATTTTTAATATTTATTTATTCAGGAAATTATGAATGGGATTGTTTCCCTGATTTCTTCTTCAGCACGTA
>CM053743.1:12946552-12995319 GCA_028658305.1 Pachyuromys duprasi | reverse complement strand
TGATTTTGATGTTGGCTGTGGTAGTAAGTTTGTGTGCTTGGTTACTTTTTGTTTTACTGTAGTGAGGTTAGTTATTTCCTGTGTTTTCTTGAAAGTGGTTAGGTTTCTTGAGTTGTATTTTTCCTTCTAGTATCTTCTGTAATCTGGGTTTGTGTGTATGTATTGTTGAAATTTGTTTTTGTCGTTGAATATCTTGTTTTCTCTGTCTATGAGGACTGAGAGTTTTGCTGGATATAGTAGCCTGGGCTGACATCTGTGTTCTCTTAGGGTCAGCATATCTGTCCAGGCCCTTCTGGCTTTTATAGTCTCTGTCGAGAAATCAGGTGTGATTCTGATGGGTTTGCCATTATATGTTACTTGGCCTTTTTCCCTTGCAGCTTTTAGTATTTTTTCTTTGTTTTGTATACTTACTGTTTTGATTATTATGTGGCAGGAGGATTTTCTTTTCTGGTTTAATTTATTGGGTGTTATGTAGACCTCTTGTATTCTTATTGGCTTCTCCTTTAAGTTGGGGAAATTTTCTTCAATGATTTTGTTGAAAATATTTTCTGGGCCTTGGAGGAGGGAATCTTCTTTTTCCTCTATTTCTATTATTCTTAGGGTTTGTCTTTTTATGTTGTCTTGAATTTCTTGGATGGTCTGTGTCAGGAATTTTTTTAGATTTAACATTTTCTTTAACGGATACATCGATTTCTTCCATTGTATCTTCCATACCTGAGATTCTTTCTTTCATCTCTTGTAGTCTGTTGGTTATGCTTACCTTTGTAGTTCCTGTTTTCTTCCCTAAGGTCTTTCCATAATTTCTTCCATTTGTGTTTTCTTTAATTTTTCCAATTCTATCTTCAGATCTTGAGCTGTTTTGTTGATTTCCTTCACCTGTCTGACTGTATTTTCCTGTTTTTTCTTTAATTCCTCAGCTGTTTGTTTGAACAATCCTCCGTTTTATTTCTTTCAGTGATTTAAGCATTTTCTCTCTAAAGGCCACAAACTGTTTGGCTGCAACTTCCTTTATTTCTTTACGGATGGCCATAATCTGTTTGTCTTTATCTTCTTGTATTTCTTTATGGATGGCTGTTTGACTTTATCTTCCCCTAGATCTTTATGCATTTTATTTGTTTCCTCTATTATCCTCTCCATAAGCATAGATGTTAGGTCATCTTCTTGAATTTCAGTTATGCTGGAGTGTCCAGGGCTGCTTGCCCCTGGATAACTAGGTCCTGAAGATGCCATATTGCTCTGTCTTTTGTTGGTTGAGCTTTTATGCTGGCCTCTACCCATTGGGTTATCTTAGGTGTTGGGTGTTAGTTTCTGGTGGTTTCTGGAATCCTGAGGTGGAGAGAATCCCCTTGGCAGGAAGATGGTTTTTCCTGAAGGAAGTATCAGGTTTTTGGGTATGGTCACTGAATGGCCTGTGTTTTTCAGGAATTGCCACAGCTCACCTCAGGTGTACAGACCTGAGTGGTAACTGCGGTCCTTGTTAGTCACGAGGGCTCTCCTCTCACCTGGAGAAGACCTGAGGACAGCTGCCCTGCTTCTAGGTTTCTTGCTATAAATTTAGTGAGCTGCAGCTATTGCCTTGGGTGCCCCGTGGTTTGGTCAGTTTTGTTAGGGATAACTGATTGCCCCTTGGAGCAGTATCTGGGGATTGATCTCAGGGATCCCAGGCTTCTGTAGGTCTGAGGTTGGAGCTCTGTGCCCTACTACCTAAGCAGTAGTCAGTGGCAGGTGAGTACAGCTCTCATGCGAGCAGCAGGAGGCTAGTTGGTGCACAGCAGGTCTCTGGGCTGGCAATGCACGCTCCCACCTATCTGCAGGACCTTTTCCAGGGAAATCCTGGGTGACCTAAACCAGTCCCCGTGACAGGGACTCCTATTCTCTGGTGCCCTGAGGTGCACAGTTCTGTCTATGATGGGTAGTTGGTGCACAGCAGGTCTCTGGGCTAGCAGCGCGCACTCCTGCTGGTCTGCGGGACCTTTTCCAGGCAAATACTGGGTAACCTAAGTTGGTCCCTGTTTGTTTCCTTCCCTGTAGGGTTTTCTCCCGACAGGGGAACCCAGTCTCTGATGCCCTGGGGCGCACAGTTCTGTCTGTGACAGAGAGTTGAGTGCACAGCAAGTCTCTGTGCGTGTGAGTGGAGCCTAGTTCAGAGATGGTGATGTACACCCTCTGGTTGCGGGACCTTTTCCCTGGGAAGGCTGGGTGACCTAGGTCAGTCCCGTGTCCTTCCTTCCCTGTGGGTTTTTCTTGAGACTGGGACTTCCAGTCTCTGTGCCCGCCATTCAGGTGATCAGGACACTCAGGCGTGTGGCTCTGGTCTGGTGTCCGAGTGCCTGCTTGACCCAGAATCTATTCTGGGTTCTGGCTGGGTGACCTGAGAGTGGACCTGACTGGTTCCCACACCGTGGAGAGTTTCCTCTCACCTGGGAAACACAGTCGCTGTTGTTTTAGGGCCCAGAGTTCAGGCTCTTGGTCACTGTACAGAAAATGTTCTGCAGCTCAGAAGTGGAGTCCTCCAGGCACCGTCATCTTGTCCCGCCCCGTCACATCCGAGCAAATGTCCTTGTTGTATACTTGAACATCTTTTGGATATATACCTCGGAGTGGTATAGCTGGATCTTGAGGTAGCACTATTCCTAATTGTCTGAGAAAGCGCCAGATTGGTTTCTAAAGTGGTTGTACAAGTTTACATTCCCACCAGCAATGGTGGAGGGTTCCCCTCTCTCCACGTCCTCTCCAGCATGTGTTGTCACTTGAGTTTTTGATCATAGCCATTCTTATGGATGTAAGGTGAAATCTCGGGGTCGTTTTGATTTGCATTTCCCTGGTGACTAAGGACACTGAACATTTCTTTAAGTGTTTCTCTGCCATTCTATATTCTCTATTGAGAATTCTTGGTTTAGTCCTGTACCCCATTTTTTAATTGGATTACTTGATTTATTGCTATTTAATTTTTTGAGTTCTTTATATATTCTAGATATTAGCCATCTGTTAGATATGGGGCAAGGCTGCCCGCTCTCTTCGTATCTCTTCAACATAGTACTTGAAGTCCTAACTAGGGTAATAATACAATTAAAGGGGATACAAATTAAAAAGAAAGAAGTCAAATTATCACTATTTGCAGATGATATGATAGTATACATAATTGATCCCAAAAATTCAACCAGAGAACTCCTTCTGCTGATAAACACTTTCAGCAAAGGTGTATCCACCTTCAGCTGGATACAAAATTAACTCAAAAAAAATCAGTAGCCCTCCTGTATAGGAAAGACAAAAGGGCCGAAAAATAAATTAGAGAAACTATGCCTTTCACAATAGCCACTAATAACATAAAATACCTTGGTGTGACTCCAAGCAAGCAAGTGAAAGATCTGTTTGAAAAAACTTCAAGTCTTTGAAGACAGAAATTGAAGAAGATATCAGAAGATGGATACTCATGGATTGGTAGGATTAACATAGTGAAAATGGCCATCCTGCCAAAAGCAATCTACAGATTCATGCAATTCCCATCAAAATACCAACACAGTTCTTTACAGAACTTGAAACAATTCTCAATTTCATATGAAAAAACAAAACAAAACAAAACAAAACAACCCAGAACTGTTAAAATGATCCTATACAACAACAGATCTTCTGGAGGTATCTCCATCCCTGATCTCAAGCTGTACTATAGAGCAACAATACTAAAAACTGCATGGTACTGACATAGAAACAGACTGGTGGATCAATGGAATCGAACAGAAGACCCTGAAATAAATTCACACACTTATGGACACCTGATTTTTGACAAAGATACCAAAACCATACAATGGAAAAAAGATAGCATCTTCAACAAATGGTGCTGGTCTAACTGGATATCTACACGTAGAAAAAATGCAAATAGACCCATACTTATCACCCTGCACAAAACTAAAGTCCAAGTAGATCAAAGACCTCAACATAAAACCAGATACACTAAATCTGTTAGAAGAAAAAGTGGGGAAGAGCCTTGAACTCATTGGCATAGGAGACAACTTCTTGAACAGAACACCAACAGCACAGGTTCTAAGAACAATAATCAATAAATGGGACCTCAAGAAACTGAAGAGCTTCTGTAAAGCAAAGGACACTGTCATCAGAACAAAATGACAGCCTACAGACTTGGAAAGGATCTTTACCAACCCTTCTCCCTTTCAAGGCTCTTCTGGTATAACTTTCCCAACCTTCTGTGGATTCTTGCTTTTCTCTATTTGCCTGACCCAGCCACCTTAATCACTTCTCAGACAAGCTTAGCTACTCCCTACTTTTTGGAAAATATGAGGTTTCTGTTCATACTACACAGAATACTGTTGGGGGCTGGGCTGGTGCTATGTACTCAAATGCTGATTTCAGTGCATTGAGATCTGGCTACTGCCCTGACATGTATACTGTCATAATGTTGAACTATCTCTGTAACCATGTGATGAGAAGGAATTTCCCCAGTTATCCCTGATTGGCTGATTAAAGCCCTACACGTGGGCAGGGCAGAAGGACATAGGTCGAGCTAAGGTTCCAGAGGGCTTTGGGGACAGGAGAGGATCATTGTGGAGAGAAAGAGGAAGAGAAGGAGGAAGGAGGCAGAGAACCACCATGGATGAGCATGTAAAGAAGCACATGGTGGGCTTGGATGGAGGAAGCACCCTAGATGAAGAATAAGCAAGTGTTTACAGAACTATGGATGGGAGATACCCTGGGATGGGGCTGGGAGGTAAAGGTGGTTTAGAGGGTTAATATGTCTTGTCCCAGGTGATATAAGGCTATTATATAAATCTATCAGGTGTATGTGTCTTTTATTGATTGTGATAGTGGGCTAGATATACTGCCTTAATAATTATAGGGCTAATAATAAACATTATTAGACCACACAATTAAACCAACAGCTACAGAATACTTTTCCTCATTTTTAACCCCTTACATCGGTACTCTCTCATTTGTCAGTGTAGGGGTGGTCCCCGTTACTTTCTGCCCCCTTGGTATGATGCAGTTTCATGCAGTGTCACCTGTCCGGGGTGACACCGGGACTTACATGCTTCTGAGATTGTTCTTTGTCTCCTGCCCTGTGATGAAAGCCCTGTGAGGTCAGGGACACACGGTTTGTTTCTAGTCTATCATTGTTGCTTGATTTGGTGCTCGGCACATAGTCTGTTCACCCATCCAGTTAGGATTTGGATTAGGTCTGTCTTTACATTGCATGGACTGAGAATGGGAGTGAGCTGGGACGGCAGCCCCCATGCCCAAAGAGATGCTAACGTTTCTGCTATCATGTCTCAGGCTATCCTGTCTACACTTAGCCTCCCATTGGGTGTATATGTGGATACTTTGTAAATCTATTTCTGTATACAATGAGTAAAGTGAATGCTAACCATTAGAGTAGAATCCTGGAATGTTCTCACCTGCTCTTGGAAGCTGTGGCATGCTGACCATGGTGACACATAGCTGTGACTTCAGCGCTCGGGGGCTCAGGCCTGAGGAGGATTGCTGTAGATTCAAAGCCGGTTTGGGCTACATAGTGAGTGGGACCTATTTCAAAACAAAAACAAAAATAGGAAAGAAAAGGAAAAGCTCTGGGTTGCCATAGGTTAGAGGCATTCCTAGTGCTGATTTTTAGGAAAGTCTGCTTTCTGTGCACATGGATGGAGTTGCTCTTGAGGAAAGAGAAGAATTAAGAATCCTAGGATAAAATGTTTATGTTATGATATTTATTTTGATTGGATTTAATTATTGAAATGAATATTTCATTTAATACCTTTACATGGAAGACTTGATACACAATATCATAATATGAGAGATTATCATTATATATATTATATATATATTATATATTAGTTTCAACTTGCTTTTCAGAGTGGAAACCACAGGTTTGTCAAGTTGTACCACCATAGTGTGCCACTAGGTGGCGTGAGATGCCAATGGACAGGCAAGGAGTATGAAGCACAGACAGGAAGGCGCGGCTGTACACTGGCCTCTTTCTGCATGAAGGTAGCTATATTAATCTTGGAATAGCTCAGTAAAGGAAGATGGAATTTGTTTGTGCATTTAGTCGTGTCATATGTAGCATAGAAAATTGGCACTAAGTTACAGATTTAACAAGTAGAAAGAAACAGTTCCCTGGAAAAGAGCAACTGTGTTTTGTTCATGCAGCCTCGGATAGGAGATACTGAGTTCAAACATCAGAGGGTGTCAGGAGAAAGTAAAGTTAGGTCCAGCGGGGCTTAAAAGTGCTGCTTTACTTCCCGTCTCTCCTCTAGGAGTCAAGATGACCACCCCCCTCACTTTTGGAAAGCCCTCCGTGCCTGCTGCTTTCTCGGTGTCTCAGCTGTCCGTCCGTCTCCACAGGCCTGTCACACGGCTGAGTGTTTCCAGCCAGAAGGCTGGGTTCTCACTCTCTTGCTGACCATCCACTGGCTGTTTGGCAGACAACGCCATTTCTGCTTGTTAACCGTGGGCTAGAACTTAACAGGAGAGCTAGCTCCACATGTGTCATCTTTGCTTCTCCTCTGTCAGATTCACCTCTACACATATACGGAAACAGCAGGCGTATCTGATGGGGTAATGCGAGCATCTCGTGAAGGGGTCTGTGGTAGGGCCATGCACAGTGGGCTTTTAATACTGTCTCCAAAAGACTGTGGCTGGTAAAACAAGAATGCATCTGGGGTAAACTGTGACTGTAGGAGGTGGCTGGTGGTGGTGGTGGTGTGTGTGTGTGTGTGTGTGTGTGTGTGTGTGTGTGAAGGGGATTGCAAAGAGCGCGTATTTTAACATTCCTTGAAATATTTTTCTCTTCTAAATATTTTGATTTGTTTTTAATGGAAATAGAATGACATCACTCTACTTCCTCCCCTTCCTCGCTCTAGCTCCCCCCAGCTACTGTCCCTCAAACCTTTTCCATGTCCCTCTGACTCTCAAGTTGATAGCCTCTTTTTCTTTGATCATCATCTTTACATAATACATATGTGTGTATGCATGTATGTAACACACACGTACATATATAATACATATACATGTTTTATGTATGTATGCCTATACACAGGTATATATAAGCAGAAGCTGCTGAATCTGGTTTTGCTGCTGGTGTATGTGTCGTTTTATTGCTGACCAGCCTGCATCAGACAAACAATATCCTAATGCTAGACAAGTTCATCCCCTGGAGAGGCTAATTCTCCTTTTCCCACAGGTCATCAGTTGTTGGCAGTCATCAGCGTGTGGGTGGGACCTCGGGAAGCATTTCCCCTTCCCAGTTAACATCTGTGTCCACTGAGATTGTTATTGTTTTGGCCTCCCTTGTGCGGCCGTTTCTAGGAGACGGCTTCATGGCCGACTTCTTGGTATTCTGGCTCTGATGCTTTCTGTTTTCTTCACTACAGTATCTCCTGAGACACGGATGCAGGGGCTGTGCTGTAGGTACATCGGTTGGGCTGGGCTCCCTGTGGTCTGTTCATCTCTGTGTTGTGCCCAGCCATGGTTTTCATCAGTAAACAGAGGCTTCTTTGATGCGGTGGTAGTTTCACTTAGCTGTGGGTAGAAGGAAAAAGATTCACAGCATGGTCAGGAGGTAGGCTGGTCTAGCAAAGTGGTGGTAGTAGGTTCTTTTCTAAGGTGCGTGACCTCACCAGCCCTGGGAAGCTGGCACGATTTCCCCCTTGTGGAAAGGGCCTTAAGTCCGGTTAGAGAGCTGTTGGATGCCGCTGACATCCGAGTGCCGCTTGCTGCACCTTTATGCACACCCTTTCACGTGGGTAATGTTGATCTTATGTGCTGCAGCCGGGTAGGACAGCTCAGCTGCTTCCCTCCCTTGGCAGCTTGCCTGGTGTTCTCTGGAACCATGGAAGCTAGAGCACAGGAAAGGGGCTTTCAAGTCGGACTCCCAGTCATAGTAGATCTATAAGAGCTTATTCAAACACCCTTAGCTTTGGAGCTGGGGAGAAGGCTCTACAGTTGAAAGCGCTTGCTGCTCTTTCTGCATTCACGTCAAGCTGCTTCTAAATACCTCTAACCCCAGACCAGGGGATCTGATGCCCTCTTCTGGCTTCTACTGGTAAACACACACACATACATGAACACTCATGCACACAGACATACACACACAACATACACACATGTATACACACAGACATATACAGGATACACACATGTACATACACAGATATACACACACAGCATATACACACACATATACATAGACATGCACATAGTATACAAACACACACACACAGACATACATACACAGTGTGGCTGAATGAAAATGGCCCCCACAGGCTCACAGGGCATGGCACCATTAGGGGGTGTGGCCTTGCTGGAGTAGGCGTGGTCTTGTTGGAGGAAGTGTGTCAGTGGGGCGGGCTCTGAAGCCTCAAGCTCAAGCCAGGCCCAGTGTCTCACTCTCTTCCTGTTGCCTGCCAATCCAGATTAGAACTCTGGGCTCCTTCTCTAGCACTATGTCTGCCTGCACACCGCCATTCTTCCCGCCGCGACAGTGGACTAAACCTCTGAGCTGTGAGCAACAGCCCCAGTTAACTGTTTCCTTATAAGAGTTGCCATGGTCGTGGTGTCTCTTCACAGCAACTAAGACACACAGCATGCACACATATGTACACACACAGACACACACAGCATGCACACACATGTGCACACATAGACACACACAGCATGCGCATACATGTACACACATAGACACACACAGCATGCACACACATGTGCACTCACAGATGTACACACAACATACACACATGTATATACACAGCATGCACACAATGTACTTACGTAGACATATGCACATAACACACATACCTACACTTGTTCTCAAAAATAGATGAGAACGTTTTCCTACTGTTAATTCTGTTCCCCTACGTTCCTTCCCCTCTCTCCCCCACTTTCTCCCCATCCTTCTCCCCGCTTAATCCTTACCATTGTTTCTCTCTCCTCCCTTCCCATTCAAGTAAGGACTTTTAATTAACTAAGCTTGCTGTGGAGTGATCTTGAGAAATCATGAAAAAACTCTCCATAGACATAGCGACCATTTCACAGGCTAGACTTACCCCCTGTTGAGTGGCCTAAAACCAGTTAACCAATCTGCTGTGGGCTCATGGACCTTAATGCTTGCTTATTCCAGGAATTGTATGGTTTTGCTCTCTTGAGATCAAATCCTTTATTTTCCTTTCTTTAAGAGAACACATTTGTCTTTGCTGGAATAAGTTTCTAAAATGACAATTTCTAAGACCCTGAATGAAGTTGTTTCGCACTTTATTTTCTCAGTATTAATTTTTGGTAACTGATTGATAGTTGGTCAAATAAAAATTTCACAAATATGTTTTCAAGTATACTCAATAAATAGCACATAGTCTCCACTCAAGATTATCTTTTATGTCAGCAAATAGGTGACAAATAGGTGAGGACAACTGGCTGAAAAGACCTTGTGCTTTCCTCGTATTTAATATTTTTATTGTATTATTTTTTGTGTGTTTTTCCTACACACATATCTGTGTACCACATGTGTGCCTGGAGTCTGAGGAGGCTAGAACAGGGTGTTGGATTCTGTAGAACTGGAGTTACAGGGGGTTGTGAGCCACCGTGTGGATTCTGGGAATCGAAGTTGGGTCCCCTAACTGCTGAACTATCTATCGCTCCAAACCCAGCCTCCTCCATCCTTATCAGGATAATTTTAGTATACCAGAGAAATAGTACCCATGTTCCATCTAAAAATGGTCTTGGGGAGCTGGAGACGAACCCCAGTTGATGGAGCATTTGTCCAGAATGCACTGAGCCCCATAGCCAATCCCCGGCACTGCACGAACTGCATATAACTGTCGTTTCTGTAATTCCTGCTCTCAGGAGGTGGAGGCAGATGGATCAGAAGTTTAAGGTCGTCCCAATCTGTGCAGTGGGTGTGAGACCAGCCTGAGCTACATGAGACTCTATCTAAAATTAAAGAGTCTCAGGAATGTGAATATAAATACAAATATGGGCAATATACCATCAGCTTTAACTATCTCAGGTTTCATAAAACAGGCATTGTGATTATCATTATTATTATTTGCTAAAAGAAGTCTCAGACAGAGTTCACTGAATGTTACAAAGCACCCATACAAGCAACTTCAACGAAGCTTGCTCCCATGGCAGAGACACAAGTTGAGTGCCCTGCCAGTCCAGTTCTGTTTTCTTCTTCTCCTTCTTTTCCTTCTTCTTCTCCTCCTCCTCTTCCTCCATCTTCTTTTTCCATAAGGTCATTCTGGAACTTTTTAACTTCAGAAAATAATACAGCTATGAGAAGGACCCACAGTCATGAGAAACATACCTGGATAATACCCAGGGTTGATTCCTCAAAGAAATGAGACCAAACAGTTTAATAGTCTGTATACAATAGACAGTTCTGCCACACTGCCTCTTAAATAAGAACAGTTTTATAGTGCTTTCCTTGCTTCATGTCCTTAGCCCAGATTCTTCTATAAGAAAAGATTGATATGTCCTGAACAGACCTGGGGACAAAGATTAAGAAATGCCTCACCGCCCTGGGTGTCCTAGTTTATAAAGGAGACATTTTACAGACACCATGGATGTTTGTCACCCTCTGACTTAGGCCCTCAGGTCTTCTGATGCTTGGGTTGCTAATCGCTTGAGGGAAAGTCAAGAGACTTAGTTAAATGTTTAGTTAAAGTTAAACATTCTAAATGTTAACTTTAAAACATTTACATGTAAATTCATCGGTGCTGTTTTTTAACTCTATTTTATTTGGGGTTTAAGCCTCTACCTCCCTTTCAACCCCTCCAACCCTAGGTAGGAGAGAAAAGGCTAGAAGGGAAAGGGGACATAGACCTCTTTAGACTTAGTTCTGGCTGGTAAGGGCTGTTAGGGTCTTTGGGAAAACATCAATCTTGGTCGTCAGGGTATCTAGCAGTCCAGAAATAGCAAACAGCAAATGTCAGCAGTGGAATGAATAAGCAGCCTTCCTCCTTCTCCATCTCCTCCAAAACCTTCTCTGGGCTCTAGTATTTATACCCCCTCAGAATCCTCAGAATTCCACTATCTGCAGCTGGCAAAGACCCCTCTCTGAGTCACATGAGGCTGTTACTAGTTGGCAAAAACCACACCCTGCATGAAGCAATTATCAGCTGTGGACAGACTAAAGCAGCCCCATATCCCACATTTGGGATTAAAACAAAACATATTTATGTAGCATAACTGAGTTTTTAAAGAAACCAAACTTCCACTACATAAGCTTATGTAAGCTGGAAGGTGTATGCAGATGACCTTCCATTAAAACCATCTAAGATTCAGTCACAAGTGCCTCATAGCCCACCTGCCTAATCTCCCCTCGAGATAATCTTACTACAAACCCCTTGCAAGTAATACATGACCACCTCAGCTTCCGAGCCAGTCAGTTCAGTGTCTGCTCAGTGTCTGTGGGAATTGGTTTCAGGACTCCTGTGGTTGGCAGGATCCATAGATGTTGATTCAGTCTCTTAGGTAAAATGATATACATAACACTTTCTTGAGCATCCATACCCCACCTGTTGGATGGACCCCAGCTTCACTCATGCGCTGTGATTTGAGTGTGATAAGGTTTTGTGGGGCCTCTTTCAACATCAGGGGCAGTTTTAGATTGGTCTTCCCCTTAGAAATGGAACCCTTTTACTTGGTTCCTTTCCTTTGTGGCATCTCCATCCACCTAGAGCTCTGGTATGTGGTGTCCTGGTTTCTCTTTTTACCTTGACAGAAGCTGGAGTTAATCCCCCTTCAGTCTGGCCTGTAGTCAAGTCTGTGGGGGTCTTTTTTCCACTAGTGATTGATGTAGGGGGGTCCAGCCTACGGTAAGTAGTGTGACTGGGGTCTTTTCTCCACTAGTGATTGATGTAGGGGGGTCCAGCCTACGGTAAGTGGTGCGACCCCTGGGCAAACCATCCTGGGTTGTATAAGAACTCTAACTGATCAAGCCAGTAAGCAGTGGTCTTCCTTGGCCTCTGCATCTGTTCTTGCATCCAGAATCCTGCCTTGAGCTCCTGTCCTAACATTCTTTCATGATGACCTATAACTGTAAGCTCGGACAAACCCTTCCATCCCGAGCTCCTTTTGGTCATCACAGTAACCAAAACCTAACTAACACCTGTGGTATTCTGGTGAAATAAAATATTTAGGAAAATTCGCTTAATTGGGAGAACAGTGTCATTTGGGAACATAATTATTTTATTTCATATACTTTCTGTCATTTGTGTATTTGTGTTCATATATGTTCGTGTGGGTGTGGGTACATGCTCATGTATGTGCATGTTTGCATGTGCGCATGTGTATCTAGGTCAGAGGTTGATTGAGATGTCTACTGCAATAGTGTTCTACCTTATTTTTGAAGCAAGACTCCATACTGATCCTGCAGTCTGCCTGGCTGACAGTTGAGCTCACCTGTTCACCAGGCTGACTTTAACGATGTGAGCTGTGGCACCCGGCTTTTACATGCATGCTGGGGGTCAGAATTCAGGCCCTCGTGCGTTTACAGCCAGCACTTTGACTATGAAGCCATTCCTCTGCCTCCTTTAATTGCTTTTATTAATTAAAGAAAGTGTATTTGCCATTGCATTTGTTAAATGTCTTAGAAACCATGCAGAAGAAGTTTAGTAAAATGGTGGGAAAAAAAATAAGGCCTGAAAAAGAAATCTATAAAATAGCAAAGAGAGCAGGACCACATTCACCAGGAAAGCTAATGTGCCTCTTTTGCACTTTATTGTCAAAGCATGCCAAAGGGCTCAGGACCAACTGGCTCAGCATTCTGTGTGACCCTAACCTTCTGCGACAGCAAGGAGGCATTAATAAAGATAGCCAGAAAGATGAAAGGCCTGGGTCATAGCTCCTTGTGGAGACTAAAAGCACAAGACCAGTCCTCACTCCTGAGAAAGAAATGGAAGGTGAATATGACTGTGCAGAGAGAGTTTGGAGCCCAGAAAAGGTATGTGGAAGGAAACTCTTCAAGGGTGTAATAGTTCAAAAGCAAGAAGCGTGAAATAGAACACAAAGGGCCTTAAAGAATGTTATTAAAACAGTGCAATCCAGGTGTGGAAATAATGACTAAAACTAGCCAAGGAAATCGCTGTTTGGAAGAAGGAATTTATTAGGTGCTTCGGTAAAGTCACGGAACACAGTGGATGTTGAAAGTATGAATGTTTTTCATAAAAAGATTCCAGGTCCTATCCTCCCATGAGTGTGTCTTGCAGATAATCTCACAGCTACGAGGCAGGGTGATGGGTACTCTAGATGGTTAATTCATCCCTGGCAGTCAGTCAACATGCAATTATACTTTGAAGTTCTAATTCATAATTATACATATACATACCTCCTGCCACACAAAGACAGATACCCATCAAAGGGAAAAACTGTATTTTGCAAACTATATAATGATCAGAAAGGCATATACTAAGCATTACTCTGGTAGATCTGGGAAGAGGCCATAATCAATTTGTTTCAATTCAGAGCTTTACTAAGCAAAAGCAAGGTACGTGAAACCTGCATTCCACTGAGCTGTGGAGCGTTACAAGTAAGAGACAGTCCCATCAATTACAGAAAATCACACACTTCTGGAAGCCTGTTATTTCATCTCTATCTGGAGAATATGTTCCCTGTCTGGTCTTTGGTGATTTCTAGCACTACTTGCTTTTCTTCTCACCTTTCTGAGATCCCCAGGTAGCTCTTGGGATCTCACAAATAGATCCTACTAAACTCTGCCTAGCTCTAGACAGACATCTTGCTGGTGGCCTTTGCTGTCCACAACCAGGCATGGCCATAGGCATCGCCACAGGAGGTAATGTTTTGGTTGGACATGTAAAGGCAAGGACAACAGGCACAGAGCCACACCTGCTTTCCCCATGAAGAGGGGCCTGAGAGTGCATATCTCCTACTGTGGGTGTTATTTATTGTGTGGAAAAGGAAAAATGGCACTGTATGCCTATCTCTTTGTGTAGGTAGCCTTGTGCATACATTTACATATAAATGAGGATGGAGATGTGAGTCCTCAGGTTAAGGCTCTTGAGCACATCCTTCTTTCTCTCTGCCAGTGCTTCAGGTTGGTGGCTGAGCAAGTCATTTCTATCCCTTGCATAAGCCCCTCCCCAGGCTGGCTTCTGAGTCCCAGATGCAAATACCTTTAGATTTTTTCCCCCTCTTTCATTTTCTTCCTTCAAGTCTGTCAAAATTTGTAAACACAGCTGAAGCTCAGAAATCAGCCGTCCAAGTAAAAGTAAAAGGACTTCCGGCTGAATGAGGAATCTTAAAATTAAAAACAGGTAGGAATGCGTAGTTGGAGAAGAACAGCAGAAGGAAATGGAGGGAAGCAAGAATGATCCACAGATTCAGAGTAGCCTCGTTTTCACTTTGTTTCTCTCCCTTCACTCACACCTGGGTTTTCATCAATGTTTAGTCTCCTACACATTTCTAAATTATTCATCATTTCTTTTCTATTCATCTCACAGTCTGGTTGGTATTTCTTGTTAAATGGGATCAGTTAGATTCTAGAGAAACACGCACACACATTTACAACTCTAGATAGCAAATGCAAGTTCTTTTAATTTCTGGGACAGTGATGAAAATGGAACATTTTTCCTGAGGAGGAGAAAGAAATTGTCTTTGTAGCCCTTTCTGGTTCCCTTTCCATCCAGCTTTCTATCATGATGTTTATTTTGGTAGTTGCCTGCTTCTTTAATACAGAATTTTTCATGGCATAATTTCCCCCGTGGGCTATAACTTGCCATTTTAGCCTCATTAAGCAGATTGTTTCCACAGATGGTTCGGTGATGTCAACTGGCTTGTGAGCTATGGAACATTAGAGGGCTCCACTGTGTCAACTCTAGCTTCTGGGCTCTTTGGAAACCAGGACTACCTAGCCTCACAGGCAAGATGAGGCACACCCAGCTGCCAAGGCCACCAGGCAATTTTCAAGGCTTAAATGGCTTTCTGTTCTCAGAGAGAAGCAGTCCCTTGTGAATGTTGGTGGGCTAGGCTGCTGTGTCAACATTGGCTGTAAGTTCTAAAATTAAGAAGGCTATAGCTTTTCTTTGTCATCATTAAAACTGAGCTGTTGATTCAGTGCAAATTCTGCCAAATTTCTAAGTACACTTTCAATAGGAAAAAGCACCCCTAAAATTTATTTGGGACAACAAATGACTCCAAATAGCCAAAGTAATGTCAAGAAGGAACAGAGCTAATGCCAACATTATGTGTATTAGAAAGCAATAGTCATCAAAAAAGCAGGCATCAAAACAGACTGGTAGATTGACTGGAAAGAATATAATCCAGGCATAGATCCAGGAATTTCCAGCCCTCTGGTCTTCAACAAAGGTACCAGAAACACCCAATATGAAACACAGTCTTGAGATGAAGACATGGCCCAGCTGTTAAGAGCACTGCTCTTCCAGAGGACCTGGGTTCAATTCCCAGCACCCACAGGGCAGCTCACAACAACTGTCTGTCACTCCAGAATCCGATACCCCTTCACAGACATGCACGCAGGCAAAACACTAAGGCACATAAAATAAAAATAAATAAATTATTAAAAGAGAAAAGGAAAGTAGTCTCTCCCATAAATAGTGTTGGGAGTTTCAGACATTCCCAATCATAGGAATGAAATTCAATGCCTGTGCCCCCACCTAAAATAACTCAAAATGCTTTAAAGCTTGCTGCAGGATTTTAGGATGCTCTGTAAGAATGAGACTCGGAGTTGTTGCGATGACTGATATGGTGACTGCTCTGTGCTCTGCCCAGCTTTGCCCTGGGTAGCAGCAATCTTGTGCTGTCAGTCAGGATACAGACCCTGGTGCGGAGGTTGGATCCTACTCGGAGCTCAGCATCACTTTTCACTGTGTCTGTGCCTCTGTTTTACCATCTTACATTCAAGAAACTGAAGAGTTCTAACCGAAGGAATGCTCCATTGCTGTTTGGTACCCATGTTCCCCTCTGTCTACCCCCATACCTCCTTTAGCAGACTCTGCACTTCTTTACTGTGTTTTGTCTTTCTAACCAAGTTATGCACGGTGAATCACATAGGGTCAAAACTTTCAAAAGTAGGCGTTGCTTTATAGAATAGTTTGTGTTCACAGCAGAATTAAGCAGTGCAGAGAGTTCTCATACATTCTGGCCCTCCTGCCCTGTCATCCTTCTTCCCTGCCAACATCCCTCATTAGAATAGAATGACTAGTGTGCATCTGTGAGCCTACATTGCAATCATTATTACCCAAAGCCCACGTTCACATTCAGGTTCGTTCCTGGTGGTGAACCTTTTTTGGGGGCTTTGATGAATGTGGAATGGCAGCATCTACCATCCCGGCATCAGACAAAATAACTCTGGAGTTGTAAACATCTCTACATGCTCCCAGTCATTTTCTTTTACCCTAGAAATCTGTGCAGGCACTGGTTTCCATCTACCCAGCTCTCTCATTTACTTCTGTCTCCCTCGTTCCACTTTCCCCAGAATGCTGTACTAGCTGACGTTACAATATATAGACTTTTGTAATTGGCTTTCTTTTCCCCCACAGTGAAAGTTGTATGCACTGATTAACTGTTCATTTTAGTGCTGAGTTGTCTAGCATGGTGTAGGTATACTACCATTCATTAGCACTTTCACCCCTGGCTCTGGAAAGATGCTCAGCTGTTAAGAGCACTTGCTGCTCTGACCAAGGACTAGGATTCATTCCTTAGCGCCCCCATTGTGGTTTGTAACCATCTATCACTTTATTCCAGGGGTTCAGGTGCCCTCAAGTGATCTCTGAGGGCACCAGACACATGCGTGGTGCTCAGACAAACATGTAGGCAAACCACACAAACACACACACTAAAATGTAAAAATCTGAACAGCAACAAGAAGCCCCACAAACTTTTTACCCATTGAAGGAAATATGGATGGAAACAGGCTTGGAGGAAAGTCATATAGAGCTGTTTTTGTGAATGTGAATGCTTATTTCACCTGTCTGGTCAGCAATTAGGAGAGCAGTGGGCACGTTGTGTAGGAGATGAATGTTTAGTTGGTTTCTAGAGTGTCTGTTTGATTTGAAAGTCCCCCTAGCGACATGTCCTTGCCAGTTCGGTATTGCCACTTTTCAGTTGCAGTCTGTCTGTTTGGTATGCAGTGAATCACACTGTGGTTTAATTTGTGTTTCCCTGACAACTAAAAATGTGGATCATCTTTGGTGACATTGTCTGTTAACCATGTGTTATTTGGTTCTTCATGACATCTGCCTACTTTCTTTTTTTTTTCTCTTCAAGAAATGCTTTATTGCATACTTTAAGAACGTGTTGTGGGTCATTGCTGATTTATAGTCTCTTTTTATGTATGCGTATGGCTGTATATATATGCCCAGAAAGTTGTGCAAATTATACATGCAATTTCATTACTCACATGGGAAAATAAGGATTGTCAAATGGGAGGACATAATAAAAAGTGAAAGATTATTCTACAATTGAATAATTAAGACTAAGAGCCCATGAATTTGAAAGGGAGTTTGGAAGGGCTGGAGGAAGAGCAGGAGGGAGAAATGATATTTTAATTAAAATATTTTTTAAAAACGTGATGTAAAGACGTAAAAAATTGCTTTACTTGTAACCCACGAATTTTGGCCTGTTATGTTTTCATTTTCATCTGAAATTTTTATTTCCTTCTGGATTTCTTGAGGACCCATCCATCATTCAGAAGCGTGCTGTTCAATCTACATGAGCTTGTATGTAACCTGTAGCTCTAGCTGTTGATTTGTAGTTGTATTTATTCTTTCTTATTCTAAACATTTTATTTTTAATGCTGTGTATGTGTGTGTATGTGTTGAGGGCAGGCATGTACACATGACTGCAGTTCCTGAAGAGGCCAGAAGAGGGCCTCACATCTGGCACTGGCATTACATGTGGTTGGGCCCCTGATGTAGGTGTTGGGAACACAGTTTGGATCCTTTGCAAGACGGTACACACTCTTAACCTCTGAATCATCTCTCTGGTCCCTGCTGTGACATTTTCAGGTTAATAGTTCATGGTCATTCCAGAGGTTTCTTGATTTTAGAAACTAAACTGGTGAGGTGATGAATGTAACTTAAACTTATTAGGAATTTGTTATTGATCATACACTATTGTGAGTACTTTCTCCTGTGTTATTTGTTTGCCCCACAATAAGATGCAGGTGTTGTCTTACCAGATGGAGAAACTGACGCAGGGAAGTGAGGACCACACAGCTCTCTGGTCAGGTTTGACTTCTCAGGCAGAGCTGTTATTCCTAAAACAGCAAGTTCTTGTGCACCTGCCTTTTAGAATCTGGGGGAGCATTGCTCACGGGATTTATCTTTAGAATATCTGAGAGTATGTTGTTCCAACAGGTAAACTCCTTAAGGTGGGGGAGGGCCTGAGACTGGAGAATGATGTCAAGTGGAAAATTGGCCGTCTTGTCCCCATGACCAACCTGAAAGGGACTCTAAAGCCATAGTTCAGGGAAAAATTCAAATTTGACTCCTCAAGATCTTAAGAAGAAAAGGCTGTTGTTGCTGGGATAGAAAATAAACACCAACAGCCAAGGTGGGGAGAGCTGGTCTCAGTTATAAGCCTGGCCATAATGGTGGGCCAGTGTTGGTAATGATCCAAGGTCATGGTCCCTGAGGTGGCAGAGAAAAGTGCCCGTGTAATTGTGTCTCTGAGAAAAGTATGCAAAAAAAAGTCACTTCATGGTCACTTTCTTAGATATGTATGTTGCAGCTTTTCTTCTTTATTTTCGATGAAGAGAGGAGACACACCCACTTGTGGACTTTTTAGTGTATATGTTTCAGATAGACCGTTTCCTCTTTAGCAGGAACTGATGAAGGGAGAGTAGGAAAGGCTGTTACTCACTAGACAAAGGAAGAGAAGGCATGGAGCAGCGGGTCCCTCCCCCTGGGCCTATCCAACTCCTATTCTGCATGGCAGAGCATAAGACCCAGCCAGAGAAGGAGGCTGGACCTCGAAATCAAAGCACACTGTAAGGGTCACGCTGCTAAGTCAACGCTAACAGGCTTCCTGTGATGATAATGAATGGCTCCTGCTTAGAACAGCCCTGCGCTTGGGATGAGAAGGGTGCAGAGGTGCCCAGGTTAAAACAAAACCCCATAATTTAGCACTGCCAGAGACACAGGCAACCATGTGAAAAGACATGGATGGACATTTTCACAAAGGGATGGATATCCAAAGGTCAGGGGCAGGAATACAGGAAATGTCCATCACCCCACTGTTAGGATGGCAAGTATGTTCTCAAGAATGTAGGGCATAAAGGAGCGTCTCCAGGATTATACACTGATTATACAAGCAGCGTCTCTGAGTTGCTTGAAGATGCCTCAGTGGGGACAGATACCTAGCAGGTAGGTAGCAACACGGGCCAACAAGATGGCTGAAACTGCTGACAAACTTACTAGGACATCTTGAAAATTTCCCATGAAAAAACATCACAATCCTGAAGGCCCTGGGGTTCTTCACCGGAAGGTCATAGGGTACTAGCAGATGCAGGAGTCTCTGCCTGATGATTGACTCTGCTCCGAGAAGTGGGCACAGCTCACTGGACCAGCCCTCTTAAAAAACATTGTTCTTGCTTCGTATTTATTCTCTGTCAGTTTACATATGCCAGTTCATTGGAACCACAGTTTGGAATGTTTTTCAGATGGATGGATAAAGGACCAGATAATGTTGTTGACCTTGTTGCTATGGGACAATTCAGAAGTTCATTTATGAAAAATCTTCAGAACGCATTAACACCCTGAGAGTCAGAATGAGAGATGCGAAAAAGAATGCAGTCTGGGTACCGGTTGCCCAAGGAACACAATGTTCGAAGGCAAACCAGTACAAAGCTGCTTTTGTGGCTTTTTATCCCCAGACTCCATATGCCTTCACGTCTTCCTTCCAGGAGAAGTGACTATAGGCCATCGCACTGAGCACTGACAATGGGGAGCAAACACTGTAGAACTCCGCAAGAGGAACCGAGAAGCAAACACCTGGACCCTGAAGGCTGTTATTTTCAAAGGACCTTTGAAAATCAGACCTTTGAAAACCACAATGCCACAAATACGTCTACATAAAGAAAGAATCTTTGGGCTAAATACAATGATGGATTCAAGGGTCATTCATGGTTACACAATAGGAAGGAAGCATCCGCAGAGCGACTCAAATACTTTTGGAGAGTGTTCTTGACTGCCGTGGAAATTTGTTCAATATAAGCCTGAAGTTCAGGAATTTGCACAATATAAGCGAAGTTCCACAGGGACTTAGCTGGGCAGGGCATCTTAGCTGGTAGGGAGAGTGCTCCCTCCCCTGCAAGTGCGTAACGAAGTTCTCTAGCCCACACTTTCTAAAGCAGCGGAACCTCAGCACCAGTTGGCAGAGCAGCTGCACTACTTTCTCCATTGCTCACCTGCACACCCAGCGAAGGACTGAATTATTTTAAAATTAGTCGCACGACAGTTTTGCATTCGGGTTATATTTAATGGCTAGCTGGGCAGCTCCTGTTTATGAACTTGTGTTTTGGGTATTAAGCATTGCTAAACAAAATGGCGAGGCTGCAATGCAGTTGTTGGGAGTAAGCCTTTCCTCATGCCCCTGCCGCCCTCTCCTCTGTTCTGCTAACCACAGCAGCTGCAGGCCTTATACACTGACTCTAAGTGCCTCAGGGCTCTTAGGTCAAGCACGTGGCTTGGTGTGTGAACTTGTTGGTATGTACGGATGTCACTGTCTTCACTCTTCCTTCTCCTCAGTCCTTGAAGATCCAGTTTCAGTTACTGATTGCTAGGAATTTTCTGTTCAATTTTAGATTATACAACCCAACCCTGACTTCTAATAGAATTATAAAATCAGTCCATTTGGAAGGGAAACTTGGCCCCATCAAGCTACTATAGGAGATTACACATATATATATTTTTTGCCAGAAGCTATCTTTTAAAATATTTGTATTTTCTTCTTTGTTTGCATGTGTGTGTGTGTCTGGGGAGGCCAGAAGAGGACATCAGATCCTCCTCTGGAGCTGAAGTTACAGTAAAATCCACCAGATGCAGGTACTGAGAACTGAACTCCGATCCTCTGAAAGAGCAGCAAACACTTGTAATCCTTGAGCCATTTCTGTAGCCCTTGCATATTTTTAATGGTCTCTTTTTTACTGTACATGTACTGTTCAAACTCACACTGTTAGTATATTGACTCACTTGGCTTCAAAGCAGTGTGTGGTTATGAAAATAAACTTACCTTGAAAGTTATTTTGGCACATTATAACATTATAGGTATATTACAAGGGGTGTGCACATTTTGAACATTATGGGCCAGTTACTCCTTTAGCCTGTACCCTTAATTACATTGTGCTTAGCCCAAGGGCTGGTCATCATTGACATCACACTTGCTGTATTAGTTAATGCACTCATTGTAGTTATAACATGTTTGACAAAAACAAACTAAAGAAAGGAAGGTCTTATTTAGCCCACAGTTTATGGGTATGGTCAACCACGTCGGAGGAGGCATATTGGTAGGAATATGGGGCAGCTTACTGGCCAGGGAGGCAGGTGGGCTACCTGCAGATCTTCACCTCTCCCTCTGTCTGTCTACAAATCCAGCCCTACAGAAAGCACTAGAAGAAAAACTCCAAACTAAAGAGGTTAAGCACACCCAGGAAAATACAAGGAATAAATAATCCCAGACAAGCAAATCAAAAGAGAGAGAAACATTCTCTTTCTCTCTCTCATACACACATATGCTCAACAATAAAATAACAAATACTGCTCATTGATGTCTCTCTGCATTAATGGTTTCAATTCCTCAATAAAAAGATGCAGGTTAGCAGAATGGATTAAAAAAACAGGATCCATCCTTCTGCTCCATCCAAGACATACAACTTCACATTAAACATACATATCACCTCAAGGTAAAAGGGTAAGAAAAAAAAATTCCAAGAAATGGACCTAAGAAACAAGCGGATATGTCCTTTTAAATATCTGACTAAGTAGACCCCACACCAAAACTAATGAGAAGAGATAGAGAAAGGCACTACATGTTTATCAAAAGAAAAATGTGCCAAGAAGACATTGCAATTATTAACATATACGTACCAAACACAAGGGACCCAACTTTGTAAAAGAAATACTACTACAGCGTAAATCACATATGGGCCTTCCCATACTGATGGTAGAAAACCTCAGTTCCCTATTCTTGCCAAAACAGGTCATACAGACAAAAACCAAACAAATTTTGGAGCTAACTGACATTATAAACCATGTGGACCTAACATATTTACAGAGCATTTTACCCAATTACAAAAGAATATACTTTCTTCTCAGAACCTAGTAAAAATTTCCCACGAAATTGTCCACATACTCAGGTATGAAGCAAGTCTTAACAGATACACCTTGAATCCTAAGGTCTGACCACCATAGATTAAAGCTGGATATTAACTACACCAGAAACCTTACAAACTCAAGGAAACTGAACAAGTCACTACTGAATGAAAAAATGGGTCAAGGCAAAGATTAAGAAAGAAATGAAAAACTTTCTAGAATAGAATGAAAATGAGAACACAACATACTCAAACCTATGGGACAAAATAAAGGCAAGTTTGTAGCACTAAGTGCTTACATAAGAAATTTTAAAAGATCCATGCTAGTAACTTAAGAGCAGACCTGAAAGCTCTAGAACAAAAAGAAGAAATCACACCCAAAGGGAGTGGACAGCAAGAATAATTAACTCAGGGCTAAAATCAATAAAATAGAAAAGGACAAACAAAGAAACAATCAATTACAAACAATCAATGAAACATTGAGTTGGTTTGAGAAAAATCCATAAGATTGATAAACCTTTAACCAAATTAACTAAAAGGCAGAGAGACACAGAGACAGACAGACATACAGAGAGGATACAAATTAATAAAATTAGAGATGAAAAGGAACCACAACAACAGACACCAAGGAAATCCAGACAGTCATAAAGACATACTTTAAAAACCTGTATTTTGGGGCTGAAGAGATGTCTCAGAGGTTAAGATGTCATGAGTTCAATTCCCAACAACCACATGGTGGCTCACAACAATATATAATGAGATCTGGTACCCTCTTCTGGTGTGCAGGTCTACATGCAGACAAAACATTGTGTACATAATAAGTAAATAAACAAATATTTAAAAACAAACAAACAAATCAACCTGTATTTCACCTAATTGGAAAGTCTAAAAGAAATGGATAATTTTCTTGATACATACCATTTATCAAAGTTAAATCAAGATTAGACATGCAATTTAAACAGAACCATAACCCCTCATAACACAGAAGCAGTCACTAAAATCTATTAACTCCTACTCCCCCCCCCCCAAATAAGCCCAGGGCTAGATAGATTCAGCAAAGAATTCTACCAGAACATCAAAGAAGAATTAACATTAACACTCTTCAAACTATTCATTTTATGAGGATACCCTGATACCTAAACCACATAAAGCACCAACAAAGAAAGAGAATTACAGAGCAATCTCTCTTATCACTATAGATACAAAAATCCTCAAGAAAAATATTTGCAATCCAAATCCAAGTATATCCTAGTTAAAAAAAAATCATCCACCATGGTCAAGTAGGCTTCATCTCCGAGATCCAGGGATAGTTCAACATATGTAAATCCATAAGTGTAATCCACCATATAAGCAAACTGAAAGACAAAACCACATGACCATCTCATTAAATGCAGAAGAGACCTTTGACAAAATCCAACACCCTTCATAATAAAAGTCCTGGAGAGATTAGGGATACAAGGGACATACATCAACACAATAAAGGCAGTTTACAGCAACCCCACAGTCAACCTCAACTTAAACAGGAGAAACTCAAAGCAATTCCACTAAAGTCAGGAGCAGGACAAGGTTGTCCACTCTCTCCATACCTATGCAAATATAGTGCTTGAAGTCTTAGAGCAATAAGACAGCTGAAGGAGATCAAGGGGATACAGATAAGAAGTAAATAAGTCAAAGCATTTGCAGATGACTCTAAAAAAATTCCACGGGGGACTTCTACAGCTGGTAAACACTTTCAGCAAAATAGCTGGATAGAAAACTAACTCACAAAAACCCAGTAGCCCTCCTATACACAAATGACAATCAGACTGAGAAATAAGTCATGGAAATAGCGCTATTCACAATAGCCTCAAAAATATTAAATATCTTGGGATAACTAACTAAGCAAGTGAAAAAGACTTGTATGATAAAAACTTCAAGAAACTGAAGAAAGAAGTTGAAGAAGCTATCAAATGGGAAGATTTTCCATGCTAATGGCTTGGTAGGATTAATACAGTGAAAATGGTCATCCTACTTCAAAAGCAATCTACAGATTCAATACCATCCCCATAAAAATCACGACACAATTTTTCAGAGACCTTGAAAGGCTTTTTCACTTCATATGGAAACACAAAAACCAAGGCTAGGTAAAACAATCCTGAATAGTAAAAGAACTGCTGGCGATATCACCTTCCTGTTTCTCACACTGTACTACATAGCTATTATAATTAAAATAATATGTTATTGCTATAAAAATAGATACCTTGATCAGTGGAATTGAAGACCCAGACATAAATCCACATACCTACAAACAACTGATTTTTGATAAAGAAGTCAGAAATATATAATGAAAAAGTACAGCATCTTCAACAAATGGTGCTGGTCAAACTGGATAGCTGTATATAGTAGAATGCAAGTAGACACATACTTATCACCCTTCACAAAACTCAAATACAAAGGGACCAAAGACCTCAACATAAAACAAGATATACTGAATTTGATAGAAGAGAAAGTAGGGAATAGCTTTGAATAGTTGGCATATGGTTCCGAACAGAACACTGATAACACAGGTAATGAGATCAATAGCTAATAAATGGGACTTCATGAAATTGAAAAGCTTCTGTATGACAAAAGTGGTCACCAGGTCTCCATAATTTGGAAAAAGTGGCAGCCTACAGAATGGGAAAAGAGTCATACTGAATCCATATGTGATAGAGGGAGAATCTCCAAAATAAATAAATAACTCAAAAAACTAGACGTTAAGGAAATAATGTGATTAAAAATAGGGTACAGGTAGAATCAGAAAATTTCTCAAAAGAGGAAACATAAATGGTTCAGAGGAAATGTTCAACATCCTTAGCCATCAGGGAAGTGTGAATGGAAACTGCTGCGAGATTCCATCTTACAGAACAGATAAGGTCAGTAACACAAGTGACAATTCATTCTGGCAAGGATGTGAAATAAGGGACACATTCCTCCATTGCTGGTGGGAGGAAAAACTTGTATAGCCATTATTAAAATCAGAGTTGTGCTTCCTCAGGAATCTGGGAATAGATCTAACCCCAACATCCAGCTGTACCACTCTGGGAATATAACCAGAAGATGCTTCAATTCTACCACAGAGATACTTGCTTAACTATGGTATTGCTGCTGTGTTAACAATAGCCAGAAACTGCAAACAATCTAGATGTCCCTCAACCAAAGAATGGGCAAACAAAAGGTGGTACATTTACACAGTGGAATTATTATTACACAGTTGTTACAAACACAAAATCATGCAATTCACCCAGAAAAATGTCATCCTGAGTGAGTTAACCAAGACCCAGAATTGAGTCACCTGAGACCGAGGATTAAGTATTTATTCACTAAATGAACAGTTCAAGGTAGGAGACAAGACATACAGAGAACCTCTCACTGGGGGCTTGGGGAGATGAACTGGCCTTTTCTTTGACTCTGATGTCCCCTGAGCCTCACACTGTGCCTCACTCTGTCACTGTGTAGTGCATTTTCTGCAGTTGTGGGTGCAGCACACAGGCAGACACTAGTGTTCAGAGTTTCTCATACAGGCTGGCCATCTGAGTCATTAGAACAGGCTTGCACTGAGCAGTGGATGCTCCCATCAAGGCAGAGGACAGTACACATGCATGTTTAACCTTGAGTTGGTGCTGACCGATACAGCTTTGTTGAGTTTTCTATGAGTCAAGCTGATTTTGCAAACACACAGCTTGCCTTCTCTCAGTACCCAGCATTATTCCATGTTCTCTCCTGAGTAGATGGTTCCGAGGCACAGAAAGAGGAGAGTCTGAGAATGGAAAGAACAGTGAGGTGCCTGCAGTGTGGGGCAGGTAACCAGCGTCATCCCGATGAGTGCAGTGGATACTAAAGTTAGCATGAGAATTCCTTCAAAGGTTTTTCTTCCACCTGACCTGGTGTCACATGGGCCACATATTTTCTCCCTCTGTATCCCTAAATGCTTCCATATTCGTGTTATGAAAACACCAGTAAGAGAAGATATGATCCTTCTAGACACCCCAAACACAAACTGAAAAATCCAACTTCAGCTTTGCTATTTGCATAAATATTGCCCCATGCCCTCAGAGGACAAAGCATTACTTATCTGTTTCTGTTTCTGTCTGGCTGAAATTCCTGGGAGGTCACTTCACCTCTGCTCTTACCAGGTGTGTGATCTCATTTAAGAGAGAAGTGCTGAACTGTGGGGAATAGAAGCCTTGGATGTATGCAAATGTGATATGCAAATTTTATCACGGTTGTGTTATTTGCTAAAGTTCATTTTTAAGCACTCTGGGATGTGATTGATTTTAAGGGCAATGCAAGATGCTATATACTGAATTTACTAGCTCCATGGGATAAATAATCCTGCCTATTTTCTTGTTACCAAGAGGATTTTGAACATAAAATGGGAGTGGAAGAGTCACAGTAGAATGTTAGAGTATCTTATTTGTACTGAGTCATTTGCTTTGCTGAGACATGTGCTGTAGGATAAATCGGGCTATTATAGCATAGGTCAAACCAATGAAATAAGCACATTAAGTTCTATTTATGTGCTTCCATGCATCACAAGAATATGTGTACTTTTAGGAGAGAAGACTCCATCATCTACCTAATCTACCTACCTATCAGCATGCTTATCTGTCCACCTATTGTATAGCACCAAGGCACAATGAGACCCTTCCCTCCTCTCTGCCTCCCTTTTTTCTTCCCTCCCTCTCTCCATTCATCCATTGATCCATTCCTCCCTTCTTTCCTTCCTCCCTTCCTCCATCCATTCCTTCTTTCATCTATCCATGTCTTCCTCTCTCCCTCCTTCCCTCCCTTCTTCCATCCATCTCTCTTTCCCTCCCTCCTTCCTTCTTTTCCTCCTCTTCTCCCTCCCTCCCTACTTCCTTTCCTCCTTCTCTGTCTGTCTCCCTCCCAACATACAGCCATTCCACCATCTGTCCATCCACCCACCCATCCTTCCACTTATTCATTATTCTTTCAGAAATCTCCAGATTTCTTGAGCCGAATTTTCTGCATTGTTATCTAAGTGTACTTTACCATCTATAACAATCTTTTGCATACCAATATTGTCACAGTCACCTAAAAATGATATTTATGTTCTTTATCCAGCTAATATCCTGTCTTTCTAACTGGTTGTACACCTTCAGTTGAAAAGGACTATGGAGTCATTCTGTATTTTGCTCAAATGTTCTCAGTGGAGATTTTATCAAGTTGTTTTAATCATACTGGTATGATAAAGAGTAGAATTAAACAAATATTTAGCATTTATTCAAGGAACCAGGTATGTTCTGTCAGCTTCTTTCCCTCTTCATGGATAGTACCCTTCTGTTAATTCCATCCATGGACACTATTGAGAATTTGCTTTTAACACAGTGCCAGGAGGCAGTGGTGGCCGGGTGTGTGAATAAATTCTTAATTTAAGGAGAGAAGAGAGACATAAACAGTTGGCTATAATTTTACTTCTAAAGTGTGTTGGCCACACTCTGGTGGCCAGCAGTTTCAGCACCACTAAACTCTTGCTAAAATGTGAGGATCAGGAACCAGGGGATGGGGGCGGGGTGAGTGGGGATGGGGTCCACACAGAACCCCGGGAATCAGACTCTGGAGACCAGACTCAACTCTAACTTTATCATACAGTGTAAAGGCCTTTAAATGATTGAAAGGCTAATCAGACCATTCCATGCTGGTCTCAAGCACCAGCAACCATCAGTCAGCTTGGAGCAACTATAAGGAAATGGGGGAGATAGGGGGAGGGCAAGGTCACCTTAGGAGACTTCCGTAAAGAAAGGGGAAGTAGTCACCGCCATAGCCTCGGATCCATTCTGAGACTTCACTAGTGTGCTAGGAGTCCCTAGTGGATCAACACTGATCCACTAGTGGAGCAGGATCTTTCGAGGAGTCCTAGGAGTCGCGGACTTTTCACTCGCCATTCCCTAAGGGCCTCCAAAAGGCTTACCTTGACATTCCCCACACTGAAATGCAAAATGTGGGCCACCAGTGAGATCTAATGAATCAGACCTGGCATTCCAACAAGTGGGAGCCGATTCATGTGCATGCTAAAGTGTGAGAGCAGCTCTGCTCCTGCACCCCCAAATCACTCTCTCCGTCTCCAAACTGGCTTCCTGTAATGCTGCTCAGTAGACAGTTTCATAAGGGGTCAAGGAACTCCGAATGACTTACCCATAGGCCTCTAGATCCATGCATCCTCACTCCTCCTCAGAGAAGCTTCCTGCGGGAGATGGCAATTAACTCAGAGATCCACACCAGATCAAGGTTCGGAGAATGAAGTAAGAGACTTCTGGACACTCAGCCACAAGCAGGGCACCTGAATTCCATCAGTCTCCTGTCGAGGCTTGAGGATCATTGTGGGAAGGTGGAAAGGAAACAGTGGGAAGGTTGTGTTTGACTACAAGGGAAGGGTGTCTTCTGAGCACGACACCACTGCTGCACCTATGACAGCACCCCCAAAAGCCTGCGCATGCTCAAGCCAGACCAGATCCCAGCATGGAGAGCGGAGGAGGGCACAAAGTCCCCACAAGGCGCAAAGCGGAGGAGCTATTGGCAATTGTTTGCTACTGGAAGAGGGAGAGGTTTTTAGTAGAGTGTTGTAAAATCAGTCATGCTCTGGCGGGAGGTCACACATCCAAGAGTACAGGCACAGCAGGAATTGGGCTCCGTTGGTGTAAAAAAGATGACAGAGTTGGATGGGTAAGGAAGGCAAGGTGTATCTGGGAGGATATGGGGGAAAGATGAATACGACCAAAGCACATTGTACACAATTTTTAAAGAATTAATGAAAACATTAAAGTACATGCCAGGTATCATGGTGCACACCTTTAACACCAGCACTCAGGAGGCAAAAGCAGGTGGATCTCTGTGAGTTCAGGGGCAATCTTGATCTACATAGGCACTTTAAGGCCAGCCAGGGCTACATTTTGAGACCCTATCTCAGAGAGCGGGGGAGGGAAGAGGAGGAGGAGGGGAAGGAGGAGGACATGGAGGAATTGCCCTCTCCCTTTCTTTCAGATCCTCTGTTACAATCAGACCTTCGCTAACAGGAGTTAGAAGCTCATATACTGAGTGATTCTGTTTGTCACTGTAATTGATATTTAGCCATATGCTGGGGTCGACTGCCAGGAAATCAGTCACGTGCATGTTTTTGAGGTGGTATACTAGTTTGCTACCCCATCTGTCCAAAATGCTCCACGTATTTCACACAGTAATGAATGACCTTATTGGCTGTTACCACATGTTAGAAATCATTCATTTGATCCAGGCTTACTGATTACTGATGGTCCCTGTCAGGAACTAGAGCAAAGATGAGATTAGACATTTCTTTAACTAGATTTTTTTTTAAAGGACAGTATCTTCAGTTCTGTGAAAAAAAAAAAGCTGACATGTGACATTAAATTCATTGCTGTTATCTATCTGAAGCTCTTCTCAGAAGAATAATGAATACTAAACTTTATTAGAACTATAACTCAATCTTAATATCACAAATGTGCTGGTAGACCAGAAGGAATGTAATTGTTTTGTTAGAATGACTTTGGTGCATGCAGAGATAATTAATGGAAGAGAATGCTTAAGCTATCAAAAAATTTCATTTAGTCCATGAAAATATAACAAAACCTAATAATAAAACATACCGAAAGTGACTCCTAGCTCAGAGTGTAATACAGATTAAAGAATAAATGAGGTGACTTTTTTTCATGGATAGCACATACGAATTTACTACTGCTGTCATTGAATGTTCCCTAAAATGGCAATTCAGAGATTTAATAAAAGCTGCTAAGTCCCAAAGATAAAAATACCAAGAGAATGGGGAAAATACAATATAACTTGTAATTTGAATGGGAAAAACAGTGTTTTGTTTTGTAGTCTGTGGCTGTGCAGCTATCCCCAAGGACAGTGGATTAACACAATGATGACCCTGCATCTTACAATGTTTTTGTTTTATTATAATATATATTTAACTGACCCACATGGCGCATCCAGAAGTAAATTTTGATGCGAGTATATAATGTACTTTGAGCACATTCCAGTTCTGGATACCTGGCCATGCTCAATCATCCTGCCCATTAGTCCCCTTTGTCTCCACAGAGAGTTTATTCTACTTTTGTGTCATGTATACACCTATAATTTTATGAATTTACCTTCAGTTTACCTAGGATCCACAAATGAGGGAAAATGTACAATAGTTGCCTTTCTAGGAGTGACCTAATCTGCTTAAAAAGAGTCTCTCCAGTTTTATCTACCTTCCTGGCAACCACATAATTTCCCTGTTTATAGCTGAGAATGAATCCCTTCTGTGTGTGCACTATTTTTCTTTATCCATTCCTCCATGGGCAGACACCTAGCCTGGCTCCATAACTTAGCTGCTGTGAACAGCAGTGCAGTCACTACTGATGAGCAAGTGTTTCTGCAAAAGGCTGAGCTGGAGTCTTTTGGGTAAATTCCCAGGAGCACACCTCATATTTTTATCACTAAAAATTGGGGCAGGGTTCAGCTGTATGGACATTCCATTTCCTGTGGCATGGACTGTAGTTGATCAATGGCTTTTATCTGGCTGCTGGAGTGTTCTGGAGCACCCAGATGGCTTGGTCTACACATTATCAGTTTGGGTGTAGCTGGTTCTCTTCACCCTTTGGTCTCAGCTGGGCTTTACTATGTTGCCTCCCCCACTGGGTGGCTGGACTACTGACCCGAAAACTTCGTGTTTCTAGTGTGTCTAAGAAACAGGCCTGGGCCAGGTTGTTGGCACAGTTCTATTCCTTCCATATTTGATGGGGTAATATAATAGTCTCAGTAGAATATGAAATGAAGTCTCAGCAGAACATTCGGAGCAAACACTGTCATGAACTTACCCAGACATGTGAATAGTATCAAATGTAGAAGACCTGAAGAAACAGAACCTCAAGATAAAAGAAGAACTTGTGGAGGAACTAAGTCGTGCCACCGAGCCCAGGAGAACAGGATTTCTTCTTGCTTCTGAGAATCGGGAGGAGAAGGTAGGCTGAACACACAAGTATGTGTTAGGGTGAGCAGATTCTATGTTTCCTACAATTTATTAGGCTCAGTGATCATAAAAATAGGGCAGCAGAGACTATTTCTGTAGGAATTTAACAAGACAGATTTTGAACTTGGACACGGCTGAAAGCAGAGCACCTCAAAACAAAGATATTACATATATATCTAAATATGATGTTCATTCTTCTTTTCTCTCATTTCCTAAATTGGTTATGATGCTATAAGGCAATTCTCAAGTTAGAACTACAGAATTGCTCTCTGTTAAAATTTACCAACCCATGAGAAAACATCTTTTGGTGGCCAGGGTGTTCCAGAGACATAGCACCTCAAATCCAACATTAGGACGGTAGTGAAACAATTCCATCTGTGCACAGAACATTTACTCAGGGTCTCCTCTGGAACTGTACTCCTCAAGAGAACAGCTATTAACCAAGGGCCAGCAGGTATTTCAAAAGGCACAAAAGCCAAACCAAATAAGTAGAAATCAGGAGTATTGTAAACAAGGTTGGAAAGACAGTCCATGGTTAAGCACACTTGCTGCTCTTCCAGAGGACGTGGGTTCCCCAGCAACCACATGGTGGCTAACAATCATCTGTAACTCCAGTTAAAAAGGAGTGGAGACCCTCTTTTGGTGTCTGCAGGCACAAGACACAAAGTATTGCACAGGAATAAATGTAGACACAACATCCGTACACTTAAAATAAAAAGGTTAAGTTTAAAAGGATTATTAGAAACAATAAAGTAAAAGGAGAAAATGGTAATATTCCAAATAGATGAGGTAATATTATCCATAGATGAAACCAACAAGCAAAAACACAGTAATAAGGGTGACTAAATAAATACTTTAGGTTTTTTTTTAGAAACAAAAATATGGAATTAGAAATAACCCAATAGACCTGTTTATTAGCTAAATTTGTTATTTGGCAATTTCACATGCATGTATAATTCATTCTGGTTATTTTCACCCACACCATCTTTTATCTCCCTCTCACTTCTGTCAACTTTCCTTTCCTCTATAAATCTCATTCCTACCTTCATGTATTTTGTATTGTGTCCACTTAGTTTCTGCAGACGTGTCTTTGTGACTATATGTTTGAAACTATCAGTTGAAGCCTGATGGACAGTAGGTATACAACTGAATACAATACCTTCCTCTCTCTCATACAATAGTTTTTCTTCTCCCAGATACTATTAGTAACCAATAGTTCAGCAAGAAAGGGTGGTATCCCATGAGTGGACTGTCGATAGAGTCACACCTGTTCAGGCTCAGTGCAAGTAACCATAGCTAACTGGTTCATGATTGCGGTGGTATTTCTTAGCTCTTCTCTTTACGTTCCATCTCTTACATTCTTTCTGCCTCTTCCATAGTAGTCCCAGAGCCTGGGAGGGAGTGCTATACACATCTTCTTTAGGGCTGAACCCTCAACCATCCCATATTCTCAGCATCTTGGACAGCATGGGACTCTATATTCACAACCATTCAATACTCTCTAATTACAGTGGTGAGTAGCATTTGTTTGTGGTTATAAACAGATATTTACTAGACCACTTGATATCATATCAATTTAGCTAACCAACAGATGTCCCTCTGCTGGAGTCTGTGATTTTTCCAGGCAGTCATGAATTATTGAGTTTGAAGTACCAGGCAAGGACTTGCTCCCATGGAGTGGGCAAGCATGGAATCCAATCAGAGAGCAGTTGGTTAACCCCACCCCAGCTGTACCACTGTTGCGCAGGTGGCCCATCTTGCCTAGCTGAGTGGTGTTATAGTTCACCGCGCTCCCGATTGGATAAGACTGATGGTATATTTTCTTGCCCAGCAGTGTGTCACCTGTGGCACTTTGAAAGCCAGATAGCCAGGCAAGGTTTACAGATCAGTACCAGCTCAGTTTTTCTATATTGATACTAAAATGTACGGTGTTTTCAACAATGGGGTATTATTACCTAGTTATTGCAGGCAACCAAGTGGGATGGCAAAGTCATATATTATTTTAAGCTCTCTGGAGTGTCCCTGACCAAGGATTTCTATGGAAAGTACCATTCTGGTACTTTCTTCCAAAGCAATATTATTTAACCATGCAGGACACCTCCTTCAAACACTCTTTTATAATTTAAAACTGAGTTGCAAGGTAGTCAGTGTCCATCTAGCACTTTCATACAGTTTTCTTTTGATCAATCCTCCTTTATTGCCTCTCCCTTGTATCCCCAACCCCCATCCCTCCCTGTTTCAACCTTTCGTTCCCAGTAGTCACCCCCACTTTCATTTTATTTATATTATTTACTCTCCATTAACATATCTTCTTCATGACTGCTTTTTAATTTCCTGGCCTCCACAGATACCCCAAATCTAACACACAACACTAAAGCATAAAAGCTAGGATGAGAACAAATGAGAAAGAGCATGTGCTGTTTGTCTTTCTGGGTTTGGGATATCTCTCTCAGTATACCCCCCCCCAATTGTACTCATTTACCTGTAAATTTCATAATTTCATTTTTGTTACAACTGAATAAAAGTAATTTTCTTTATCCATTCAGCCACTAATCGACACCTAGGCCGATTCCATTGCCTAGCTATAGTGAATGTAGCTGCAAGGAATCTGGATGTGCAAGTTGTAGGGCCCAAAGTTCTTTGGGCTGTGGCTGGAGTGTTATATCTGAGTTATTTGTTAGTTGTATTTCCAGCTTTTCAAGAAAACTCCAGACCAATTTGTAAAAAGGCTGTACTAATTGAGATTCCCAACAGTGGATAAAGGTTCCTCTTTCTGGACATTCACACCAACATTTGCTGTTCTTTGTCACTGATGGTGTGTCCAGAGGAACTCATGGATGGGTGTGAAGTTCTGGAAAATCAGAGAGGCTTTGATCTTGAATTGTCAAGAACAGGAGAGATCAGGAGACATAGGAAAGTGAAAGCTTGGATGAGTTTGGAGAAATGTTTTAATACTTGAAAGAGAATGCAGACTTCAGAATGATAGACAAACTGAGCAGGAGTAGTCAGAATCAAAGAACACGAAAAGCTGCTCTGCTTTCCATGCATACCAATTTGTTTTTATTCAGCACACATGTAACAGCAACTGTGTGTGGTTTCTTTTGCTTACAGCAGATCAATTTGTCTTTCACTTTCTCCCTCTAAGAAGACTGATTTGAGAATGTTGGAATATTATTTTTTCCCATTAAGATGACTTTAAAACATGTGGAAAGAATGTTGTACCTTTAATAAGAACTGGAAGAGACTTTTCTGATCATACACATCCTTATCAACATGCATAGGATAGAGGTTTTTTTTTTTTTTTTTCTTTATTACTAACTTGCCCTAAGACGATTGATTGCTACCACTGTGTGTTCATCCTGGGGCCAATTATTGACAAATGCTGTGGTATGACGGGAGCTGTCCAAGGGCAAAGAGTGGCTCAGTGTGCAGCCATGCAGGATGAAAGCCTTTGTGGTAGCAAAGCCACGGCCCCCTTCCCTGTCTGTCCTTGGAAATGTTGACTCCTTCTAATCCCAGAAGGCAAGGCTCTATATAGCCTACTTCAAACTCCAGAGTGACGTCACTTCCCATGACATGGCTGAACCATGGTGTGGATGCATGCCTGACCCATTCAGAGTTGGGATACTGCGAGCTTGACACTGGACAGCACACTGGCGCACACTCAGCATCTGGGACCTTGTTGGTCATATGCAGCTTCAGGAAGAAAAGGGAGAGAAAGGAAAGGTTAGTCATTGTATGTCGGCAGGTTGAGAGAACCTGCCCTGGTGACTGGCTTTTTCAAACTCAGCTCTTCCGTGACAGGAGGCCTGACAAGATATATTAAGGATGTTAATGGGAAACATCACCCACCCCTTCCCCAGCTCCAGTGAGCAGTGAGGGTGACTCACCAGCCAAACCATTTAGATGATTAAGAAAATGCTGTAGTCACAGTTTCTCATGTACATGGGCTTTATGTGTCCCCTTTAGATGAGCATGACTCCCTGAATTTAACTTAAATAAGGAATGTGCTCCAGTTTGTTTTACAAATGTGTACCCACCTACTTGCTGAAATAGGATTTTGCCTGAGCTGTAGTGAGCTTGGATCATGAGAGACATATTTAGTGTCATGCCCTGAGGGAACCATATTTCTACCGTTTATCACCATACACTTTCAAAACTGTCCCTTGATAGTTCTTACATGAGAAGTACTTGTGATACTCTGCTGTGCCCACTCTGGTTGCCCATATTTAATATATCAGGGTTTTTGGACAACTTGTAGAGGAATTAGCTCAAGGTGCATCAGCCTATTCTAAAGTCCAGGAGCAAGGCATGGCAAAGGCAGTTTGAAGCAGGAAGTGAGGGTCATTTTGATTATGGTTATTGACATTATGATTCCAGATGATGTCCAGGACAGATGATGACTTTTTCCACTTTAAGAACATTTCAGTGGGTCCTGTTCCAAGATGGCAGAGCCCAGTGGAGTCTGAGTACTAGGAATGCAGTGTGTGTGGGGTGAGCAGGCTGCTGTGCTGTGAACTCAGAAATGCCAGTGTCAGAGTGTTTCTCAGGAGAGAAGAGAGGATCCCGGCTGTCAGACATGCATGGTACCACCCTCAGACCTTCCAGTTACTCCTTCCACCCAGAGGAACACAGAGGTAAGCATCACCAACAGACTACAAGAGATGGTGGAGAGTATCTTAGGCGTAGAAACTACATTTGAAGAAATAGATATATCTCTCAAAGAAAATGTTAAATTGAAAAAATTACTGACACAAAAATATCCAAGAAATCAAGGACACCACGAAAAGACAAAACATAAGAATAATAAGAATAAAAGAAAGAAAAGATTCTTGGCTCCAAGGACCAGAAAATATTTTCAAGAAAATCATAGAAGAAATTTCCCCACCTAAAGGAAAGAGGTGCCTATAAACATACAAGAGGCTTACAGAACACCAAAGAGATTAGACCAGAAAAGAAAATCCTCCTGCCACATAATAATCAAAATATTAAATGTACAGAACAAAGAAAAAATATTAAAAGCTTCAAGGGAAAAAGGCCAAGTAACATATTAAGGCAGACCTATCAGAATCAAGCCTTACTTCTCAACAGAAAAGCCAGAAGGGCCTAGGCATATGTAATGTAGACCCTAAGAGACCACAGATGTCAGCCCAAACTACTATATCCAGCCAAGCTTTCAATCACCATAGATGGAGAGAGCAAGATATTCTATGACAGAACCAAATTTAAACAATATCTATGCATAAACCCAGCCCTACAGAAGATACTAGAAGAAAAACTCCAACCCAAGGTGGCTAAATACACCCCCCCCCCAAAGAAAACCCACAGGATATAAATAACTTTGCAGGAGGATCAAGGCCTTCTACTAAACAACACATGCATGTGTGGTTAAGACCTGCTGCTAGGGACAGCCTGATGCCTGCCAGAGATCAATGACAGCATGTCAGGTGTTGGAGCACAAGCTAATGAAGGTGAGTTACAGCCATAGTGAGCAGCTGGGGAGCCAATGGGACACAGGGAGGGGGCTATAAAGGTCTGCCTCATTTCTGCAATGAAGAGTCTGCCTTTGCCTCTTAACCTAACTCCTGTGTCGTTGACTCTGTGCTTTCCCACCCTTGCCAAAGGTCTTGAGTTGGGTTCACTGCAACTTTACTTCATTACAGCAAAACCAAAAGAAGACAAGCACACAAACACATTACCACCAGCAACAACATAGTGAAAGGAGTTAAAAAAATCATTGGTCATTAACATCTCTCAATGTCAGTGGGCTCAACTCTCCAATAAAAAGACCTAGACTAGCAGAATGGATGCATAAACAGGACCCAACATTCTGCTGCATACAAGAAACACACTTCAGCAGCAAAGATAGTCATTATGTCAGAGTAAAGGGCTGGAAAATGGTTTTTCAAGCAAACAGACCCAAGAAGCAAGCTGGAGTAGCTATCCTAATATCTAATAAAATAGGCTTTCAACCAAAATTAGTCAAAAGAGATAGGGAAAGACACTTTATACTCCCCAAAGGAAAATTCCATGAAGATGATATCCCAGATCTGAACATCTATGCCCCAAATACAAGGACACCCACAATTGTAAAAGAAATACTATTAACACTTAAATCACACATTGACACCCCCCCACATTAATAGTGGGATAGAGAAGTAATGAAACTAACAGATGTCATGAATCAAATGAACCCAGTAGATATGCACAGAACTTTTCACCCAAACACAAAAGAATATATCTGTTCTCAGCACCTCAGGGAGCCTTCTCCAAAGGCAAGCAGATAGCCAGTCACAAAGCAAACCTCAACTGATAGAAGAAAATTGAATTAACTCATTGTACTTTATCAGATCACCATGGATTAAAACTGACTTCAATGACAACAAAAATAACAAAAAGCCTACACAGTCATGGATACTTAACTCCCTACTCAATGACCACTCTGTCAGGGAAGAAATAAAGACAGAAATTAAAGACTTCCTAAGCTTCAGTGAAAATGAAGGCAGGTAAACAAGTTAAATAGTCCTACAACCTCTAAGGGAATAGAAGCAGCCATTAAAAGTCTCCCATCCAAAAAAATCCCAGGGCCAGATGGTTTCAGCACAGAATTCTACCAGACTTTCAAAGAAGAGCTAATATAAATACTCCTGAAACTAAAATAGACACAGAAAATCCACAGAATAGAAACAGAAGAAACATTGCCAAACTTATTCTATGAGACTGCAGTTACTCTATTACCTAAACCACACAAAGACTCAACAAAGAAAGAAAATTTCAGACCAATTTCTTTTGTGAACATTGATGCAAAAATACTAAACAAAATTCTTGCAAACCGAATTCAAGAATACATCAAAAACATCCTCCAACCGGATCATCGTAAAAATAGCCATCTTACCAAAAATGATATACAGATTCAATGCAGCAATTTCCATCAAAATACCAACACATTTTTTGTTTTTTGTTTTTTCTTTTTTAATTTATTCTTTTTTAATTCACTTTACATCTTTGTCATAGACCGATCCCTCCTACCCTCTCAGTGTCCCCCTTTTAACTTCCCCCCTTTTCTAGAAAAGGAACGCTCCCTTTTCCAGCCATCCCATATCATCAAATTGTGTCAGGACTGAGTATGTCCTCTTCCCCTGTGGCTTGGCAAGGCTGCCCACCCAGGCAGAAGTGATTAAAGGCTGGCAAGTGAGTCCATGTCTGATGCAGTCCTCACTCCTCTTACTAGAGGACCCACATGAAGCCTAAGCTGCCCATCTGCTGTATCTTTGTAGGGGGCTTATGTCCAGTTCATAGTCCAACCATAGTCCTTGATTGGTGCTTCGGTCTCAGCAAGCCCCTCTGGGGCCTGGTTAGCTGGCTCTCATGGTCTTCTTGTGGAGCTCCTGTCATCTCCAGGTTCTTTTCTCTTTTCCCACTTCTCCACAAGACTCTGTATGTAGTGCCCAATGCTCGGTTGTGAGTTTTGACATCTGTTTTGAGGTGCTGTTGTGTAGAACCTTTCAGAGGACAACTCTTTTTCAGGTTCCTTTCTGCAAACTTAGCAGATATCATTCATAGTGTCAGGGGTTGGTGCTCTCTGATAGTATGGGTCTTTGGTTGGGCCAGGCATTGATTGGGCATTCCATCAATCTCTGCCCTACCGGTTCTAGCTTTACCCCTGCACATCTTGTAGGCAGGGTGCCAACACAATTCTTTACAGACCTTGAAAGAACAATTCTCAACTTCATATGGAAAAACAAAAAACCCAGAATAGCTAAAGCAATCCCACGCAATAAAAGATCTTCTGGAGGGATCTCCATCCCTCTTCTCAAGCTGTGTACTATATAGAGAACAGTATTAAAAACTGCACAGCACTGGCATAGAAACAAACTGGTGGATCAAAGGAATTGAATCAAAGACCCAGAAACAAACCCACACATCTACGGACATTTAATTTCTGACAGAGAAGCCAAAACCATATAATGAAAAAATGAAAGAACCTTCAACAAATGGTGCTGGTCTAACTGGTTGTCTACATGTAGGAAAAAAAAAAGAAATAGATCCATATTTATTACCCTGCACAAAACTCATGGCCAAGTGGATCAAAGACCTCAATATAAAACCAGAGACACCAAGTCGATTAGAAGAGAAAGTGGGAAAAAACCTTGAACTCATTGGCACAGGAGACAACTTCCTGAATAGAACACCAACAGCTCAGGCTCTAAGATCAATAATTAATAAGTGGGACATCTTGAAACTGAAAAGCTTCTGTAAGACAAAGGACATTGTCAAAAGAATGAAATGGCAGTCTACAGATTGGGGAAAGATCTTCACCAAAACTACACATGACAAAGGGCTAATATTCAAAATATATAAAGAATTCAAGGAATTAAACACCAACAAACAAAATCCAATTTTAAAAAAGGAGCACAAAGCTAAACAGAGTTTTCTTTTTTTGTTTTATTATAATTTATTACAATTTATTCAATTTGTATCCTGGCTGTGCCCCCCTCCCTTGTCTCCTCCTAATCCCACCATCCCTCTCTCCTCTTCCTGTATACCTTTCCTCTAGTCCACTGATAGGGTAGGTTCTCCTCCCCTTCTATTTGACCCTAGCCTATCAGGTCTCATCAGACCTGATTGCATTGTCTTCCTCTGTGGCCTGGCAAGGCTGCACCCCACGGGGGGGAGGTGATCAGAGAACCTGTCACTGAGTTCATGCCAGAGAAAGCACCTGCTCCCCTTACTAGGGACCCCATTTGGAGACTGAGTCTATGGGGTACACCTGAGCTGGGGTTTTAGGTCCTCTCCATGTATTGTCCTTGGTTGGGGTATCAGTCTCTGCAGAGCTCCCAGGACTCAGGTTTTTTTTTTTTTTTTTGACTCTGTTGGTCTCCTTTTGGAGCTCCTGTCCCCTCCAGGTCTTTCTATATCACCTCTTCTTTCATAAAATTCCATGCCCTCTGGCCAAAGTTTGGCTATGAGTCTAAGCCTCAGCTTCAATATCTTGATCAGTAGAGTCTTTCAGAGGCCATCTGTGGTAGGCTCCTGTCCTGTTCCCTGTCTTCTCCTGCTTCCAATGTCTATCCCGTTTGTCCTTCTGAATGAGGATTGAGCATTCCCTAGGGTCTTCCTTGTAGTTTAGCTTCTTTAGGAGTATAGATTTTAGTATGTTTATCCTATATTATATGGCTAATATCCACTTACGAGTGAGCATACAGCATGTGTGTTTTTCTGCTTCTGGGTTACTAAACAGAGATTTCTTAATGGAGGAATCTTGAATGGCTGAGAAGCACTTAAATAAATGCTCAGTATCCTCAGTCATCAGGGAAATGCAAATCAAAAGGACTTGAGATTATTCTTATACCCATCAGAATGGCTAAGATCAAAAATTCAGGTGGCAGCACATATTGACAAGGATGTGGAGAAAGGGGAACATTCCTTCATTGCTGTTGGGAGTGCAGATTTGTACTCAATCAATCTGGTGCTCTCTCAGAAAATTGGAACTAGTTCTTCCCCAAGGTCTAGCTGTACTATTCCTGGGTATATACCCAAAAGAAGCTCCACCATACAACAAGGACACTTGTTTATTTATGTTCATAGAAGCTTTATTTGTAATATCTATAATCTGGAAACAATCTAGATGTCCCTCAACTGAAGAATGGGTAAGGAAACTGGTACATTTATACAATGGAATACTACTCATCTATTAAAATCAAAGAAATCATGAAACTTGCAGGCAAAGGGATGGAACTAGAAAAGAACATCCTGAGTGAGATAACCCAGACCCAGAAATACACACATGCTATATACTCACTAATATCTGTATATTAGCCTTATAGTACAGGGTAATCATACTATAACTCACAGACACAAAGAAGACAAGTAACAAGGAGAATCCAAGGGAGGATGCCTAAATCTCACTTGGAAGGGGAAATAGAATAGACAGAGGCAGTGGCTGAAGAGAGGGAACAAGGTAGTGAGTGGGTGCACTGAAATATGAGCTTGAAATCAAAAGTGGAAAGAGCAGGGGCAAGAGGACAGAGGCCTGTAGAGAAAAGAGAAACTGAGGCTGGGGGTCTCTCTGTGACAAGCTGGAGACCTAAGTCAGGGTAGGCTCATGGGAGGATGTTAGGCGAACTCAAGCAGAGATTCCTAATAGCAGAGGCCACAGAGAAGGAAGAGGATACTCTTTAACTAGACAAGTTTCCTTGTGGAAGGAAGGGAACACCAACCCACCCACAAAAATTTTGACCCAAATTTTACCCTGCCTACAAGATGTTCTGGGATAAAGATAGACAAGAGATTGAGGGAATGTTCAGTCAATGTCTGGCCCAACCTGAGAGCCCAACCCATGTGAGAGAGCCAACCCCTGACACTATTAATGATATTCTGCTGTGCTCACAGATGGGAGCCTAGCATTGCTGTCCTTTGAGAGGCTCCACCCAGCAGCTGATGGAAATTGATGCTGAGACTCACAGCCAAACACTGGGCAAAGCACAGGGAGTCTAGTGGAAAAGTGTGTGTGTGTTGGGGGATGGGGGAGAAAGGACCTGGAGATGACAGGAGCTCCACAAAAAGACCATCGGAGCCAAGTAGCCAGGGCTTAGAGGGACTTGTGGAGACTGAAGCACCAACCAAGGACTATGCATTGACTGGACCTAGGCCCCCTACACAGATGTAACAGATGGGCAGCTCAAGCTTCATGCGGGTTCCCTAGTAAGGGCAGTGGGGATTGTCTCTGACATGTTTTGATCACATCCCTCTGGCTGGAAGAGGATGTACTCCCTCCTGATGAGACTTGATTTGGGGTGGTTTGGGGGCTCCCCTTATCTGAGGAATAAGGGAGGGAGGATGGGGAAGAGACAGAAACAGAGGGGAGGAGGGGGGAAAAAAAAGAACATTTAAGTGAGCATGTATCACTGTAAATTTAATTACTTGTTGAGTAAAACCATCCCTGGAAAATAAACCATCTGTAGAACTCATTTTCTAATTTCCAAATTAAAAAAGAAAATGGGCAGATAGTAGCACAAGCTTAATATTAATTTTACTAAGTGTCCTATTTATTGACTTCCCTAAGTGATTTTTTCTTGATTTTTATGTAATATGTTATAACAATTCTATAATAAAACCTATTATTTCTTATTTTCCACATGCATTGCTCTGATAATTGGAAAAAGCAGCAAATTCAGCCATTGGAATGAATGACCTTTATATTTGGAAAACTTATTTTCACGCCACTTTCACATATCACCGGAAGCACACAGACTTAACAGTTTAGTTTCTTCTTATGGGAAATTATTTTCTTATTCTAAATACCCACACAGCATCATTTCCTGTCTAGTTCTTTTTATTTATGTTATCCATTCCTTTATTTTCTTTGTCTTCTCCTCTTGAAAGAATAGAAAGTTTTTTTTTAATTGTGATTTTGTTTTATTTAAGAGGAGGCAGAGTTTGTCTTGAAGTTTTAATCTCCTATCTTTCCGGGGTCTGGCATCACAGCTGTGTACCTACACTTGGCCTTTGAGGCAAGCTTCCAATATTTACTTCTGTATCTAAGAAAGTAAAGGTGTGAATTACAGGGAATGAACAGCAAATGGAGTATACTGGATGTAATCTACAGAAAGCACATGTTTTAGACACCTGTCCCTTAAGGTCATTCGGGATTCACCAGGAGAAAGGAAAAGCAGACTGCTTTAGGATGTCTTCTGGATGACAGTCATACATACTCAGGCCAGCCACTCTGCTTCAGTGACCCCACACCTCCTTAGCAGCCGATGCTGAGAAAATCCTGTTACCTTTTCACAGTTTGAGTTTTCATTTCTGGGATGATCACTTCACACCGTTTCCTCTCTCCTCTAGCTGCTTGCTCTTACTTTAGTTGATGGCTTGATCTTCTGTTTCAGAGACAAGAGCTGCAATTCACAAGAGATGAGCCAGTCCTCTACCACCTGCTTCTGTCTTTAGCTGAGATGCTGCCTTTCCTCCCGAGTTGCTCTCAGCTTGTGTCTCAATTTAGTTTCTCATTACTCTTCTGTTTGGCGGCTCCATTTCTTTAGCTCATCTCTAAGTGTTGGAGTACCCCAGAGTTTATGTTTTTCAGCCCCTCGAATCTATAATTACTTTCCTTGGGCGATTCTGACTAGTCTCTGGGCTCTATGTACTCCCTATGGTCTTGACAGCTTTTAATGTTGTATTTGTTTGGGGTATGGGAAATCTCTCTCTCTGTCTCTGTGTGTGTGTGTTATCTCAGGAATGAGGAAGGCTCCAGGGAGTCTACGGTGTCATCCTAGCTGAGACTCCTAGTACCAGGGCATATGGAGCCTGAAGTAGCCACCTCCTGTAGCCAGAAGGGACTTCCAGTGGAAGGAGGGGGACAACCCACGCATAAAACCCTTGGCACAAAATTTTTCTTGCCTACAAGAAGTGTAGGAATAGAGATGGAGCAGAGATTGAGGGAATGACCATCCAATGACTGGCGCAACTTGAGACCCAACCCATAGGAGAAAGCCAAGCACTGACACTATTAATGACACTCTGCTGTGCCTGCAACAGGAGATGAGCATAACTGTCTCCTGAGAGGCTTCATCCAGCAGCTGATGGGACCCACAGCCACAGAATAGGCTGAGTGCAGAGAGTCTTGTTGAAAAATGGGAGGCAGGAATTAAGGAGCGGGAGGGGTCAAGGACACCACAAGAAAACCGACAGAGGAAACTAACCTGGGCCCATGGGGACTCACAGAGACTGAACCACCAACCAAAGAGTGTGCCTGGGCTGGACCTAAGCCCTGTACACATGTGTAGCAGATGTGCAGCTTGTTCTTCATGTGGGTTACCTAACAATGGGAACAGGGGCTCTGACTCTGTTGCCTGCCTCTAGATCCCTTTCCCCTAGTTGTTCTCCTTTGTCCGGGAGAGGGTGCACCTAGTCCTGCTGCAACTTGATGTGCCAGGGTGGGTTGGTACTCATGGGAAGGAAAAATGGAGGAGGGTGTAAGGGTCAGACTGGGTGAGAGGAGGGAGGTGACGGCAATCAGGTGACCTAAATAAAAATAGGTTGTTTTTTTTTCTCATCAAAAAGATTATAGACCCTTAAAGATGGGCCAAAAGTACTTTGCTATAAAGTGAGTTTTTGAGGCTAGACTTGAAATCCCATGGTTTAAAACTCACATGTTTTGGTGCCAAGTTGACAAAGGATGGGCATGTAATTACTCATCTTCATTATAAGTTTAACTGATGTAGAATCATCTCAAGGACCTCCTTCTGGCCTCCATGAGGTGATTTCTAGAGAAGAAAAGGGTGAATTTAGCTGGAATGAGGGTGCACTTTCGTACGGGCTAGGGTGTTGGGATGAATACAAAGGGCAAAGCAAGAAATCGGCTGCTCTCTGGTAGGTCAGGGTGTGAGTAGTCCCAGCCAGCCACACACCTCACAGACAAGGATTCCACACTGCTTTTCTCCCCGTGGTGGACTATGGACTCAAACGAGGTCCAAAGTAAATCCTCCCTTCTCTGTAAGTTGCTTTGTCAGATATTTGGTTGCAGGCGACAAGAAAGGTAACTGAATAGTGGCACACACCTACAATCCCACAACATGGGAGACAGGCACAAGGAGCATGAGTTCAAGCAAGTGTCTGTTACATGGTGAAGACCCTTTCTCAGAAAACCCGAGTTAAACTGGAAAGATCTACAACTCTTCAAAATACCACTGCAGCAACTGTGCCATAGAAACGAGCAGAAAGAGAGGAAGAGTTGTGTTGCTCTTGAGTGGGCCTTGGTCTGTGCTCTAATTAAGAAGATGCCTGGCCTTCGTAATGCAATTAGCTTTAACTTTCCAAACAACTGCCAGGGAACAAAGGCTTGCTTGACTTTGTATGTGTTCAAATGGGGGCCTCTGTCTGTAGCGCTGCACTCATGTCTTGGTGGAGACTGACAGCTTTCTAGTTGCATTTAAGGCCCATTCTACAGGAGGGAAATCACACCTGTGCTGGAGACCTAAGGACGGCCCAGGGCTAGGGAGGTCTCAGATGTTAGAGGAGCACCTACAGCTGCCACTTCTCCAGGTCACTTGTTCTCAAGCCACAGAGAAACGCAGCACCAGTCCCGAGAGGTGTTCTTACATTAGCTAAACGCAGCCCCTTGCTTCGCAGTCACGCTCTGAGAGCTATAGCTCAGTTTGTTTCTAGGATTCTGAGGAAACTAGTCCTCCACACAGCACTCCATGGATCATCCCAAGCGTGAGGAGAGGGGAGATGCCTGTGTGGCAGAATCAAGGGTTTCAGAGATGAGTGGAAAGTTATAATTTGGTCTGTGTTCTAGGATAAGCAAAATTAAATTCAAACGGGTTAATTTTAAGGCCAGGGCTGGTATTCAGAAGATGAGCTGAAGTGACAGGCGAAGATATATAGGTTTGAAACACTGTAAGACAAAAACGTAGGAGGGACTCACCCCAAGCAGAACCACTAATGAGGTTTTCATTTCAGGGGAAGCCATTTAGCCTCTGCATATAAAGATGCCCCGCCACTTACCATGGGCTGCATCCCAGACAACCCTCTGTAAGGAGAAAACACAGTAAGTTGTAGATGCATTTAATATGCCTGACCTAGCAAGCATCATAGCTGAGCAACACAGCACAGTGGGCATAACTCTGAGCATGGGGTTGGCTGGACGCTGAGGCTCCCGACTCCCTCCCAGCAGCCTGAGACAGTATCATGTTTTGTCAGGAGCGAAGGAAAGAGCAAAACCTAGAAGGCGAGATTTGGTTTCTACTGAATGTATATGGCTTCCAGTGAAGTGGAAAATCAACAGTTAGATGGAAAATTATAAATCGAAAAGTTACAAGCTGTAAGCCTGGGGGCTCTTGGCATATGGTGCTTTAAACTAGCATGTGAAGTAACAGATTTCTTCACACAGTTGTCATACACTGCTGATCCTTCTTCCATCCCTTTCCTTGTCTCCTCAGCCCACCTGTTAAACCCTCCTGTCCCCAGCATTTCCTGTTCCACCGCCTTGTCCACATGGCATGCTCTATCACTCTTTCCAGTTTCCTTAAAACTTCCTTTTCTCCTCTCTTGGGCTCCTTTGTTTCCTGTCCTCCATCCACGCTCTCTCCCACACAAAGGTACACACAAAAATTAGAAGCTATGGAAGAGAACACATGGCGTTTGGCTCAGAAATGAGCCTGGGTTATCTTGCTTCCTATAATAATCCACAGGTACAACTATTTTCCTGCAAACTTTTCTTTACAGATTAATGAAATCCCATTGTGAATATATTGGTGAAGAAGTGTGACCTGGACCAGTGGGGTCATTCTTCAGTGACAGGCTCCTGAGATGGAACCTGAGGGCAGACCAGGGCATGAGGAAGACAGATGATAGAAGGCAGAGAAGATGAAAGCACGCATCTGGAGGTTTTGAGCAAGCTTTGGCTAACGCCAAGCAGATTTTTAAGTATAGCACCTCACCTGCTATTTACTGGTAGAGATGGGATGAAGTCAGCAGAAACCATCATACAATGGGACTAAGTAAGCAGGAGGGTAATCAAAGAGTGCTGTACAACGGGATGGCTGGTAGTTCTAGGGCATGACAGACTGAACATACAGCAGGTTTGGGAATGATAATTCTGGTCTTTTCAGGGAGGAAAGCCAGAACAAAGTTATGGAGCTAGGCTCCCTCTGTCTGTACTTCTGGGCCTCAGAGTAAGCTTTGGTTGGTCTAGCTCTCAACAGAATTGAAAACTGTGATCTTAGCTCAGTTTCTCTGCAGCAGCACAAGGACAGCAAGCCAAAGAAGTTTCACTTCATACTTTGTCTTGTCAGTAAAGGAAGTCTTTAAAAAATTTTCCCCTTCACTCTATAGCTTGTTTCAGTATTCGAAAAAAAAAAATATCGCAGGAAGCCTATGTTACCTTGCTTTTCTTCTGAGCTGTGAAGAGCACTTAGAGCTTGCTCTCATTTTTGTAAAAAAAAGTAGTTTCATGTATTTGTATACAAAGCGGGCAGTGCGCATGCTTGTGCTCGCATGCGCACGTGTGTGTGCACACACAGTGTTGTCAATACTTTGATGTTTCAAGCTATGAACAGATGCTCTTTTGAAAGTAAAATAGTCTGTGCTATTACTGCTAAAGGCCTCTCCAAGCTCCTCAGTTAAAGTAAAAGTAATTACTCACAACACAGTGCTTCCGCTCATAATTTTAATGACATTCACATATGTTGTGAATGCCTAGAATTCTCAACAGTGAAAGTTGTATTGCACAGTTTGCAGCTTCGGGAGAGATTTAAAGATGTGTAGATAATAACTGGCAAATTTTTTAGTTTTCTCATAAATTGAAGAATTCATATTCTATTGCCAGAGCCTGCCAGCAGAGTCGAATGGTTCTTGAGTTGGGAGTGAGGATTAAAATTAATAAACTAACACACAACACATGGGACCTTTCTGAGAGGCTCTAGCAGTCACGACTAGCCAGCAGCCCTTGGCTTTATTTCAGACTCCTTTTAAGCCAGAGTAAAAACCGCTCAGCACAATGGGTTAAATTCACAAGGAGGTGAAATAAGAGGTGTGGTTTTGACAAGCTATCCCACCTCCTGTGCCAATGAGTTCTAGGGTCTTTCCCACTTTTTCTTCTAACCGGTTTAGTGTGTCTGGTTTTATGTTGAGGTCTTTGATCCACTTGGACTTTAGCTTTGTGCAAGGTGATAAATATGGATCTATTTTCATTTTTCTGCATACAGATATCTGTTTTCTATGAAAGGGGTTTATTAGGAGAGAAGGGAGCAAGAGTGGGCCATGATGGGGGGAGAGAGAGATAGAGGAGAGGAGGAAAGGGGGGGCGCCCCATAGAAAGACAGTAAGAGAAGGAGTAAGAGAGAAAGCGTAAGAGAGAGAACACGTGTCTGGTTGTCCTTTTAAAGGTCAGGTAACTACTAACCATGCCCCCAGGTGTGGCCACCTGGCTGGGCAATACAAGACGATGTCATAAGTTGCTAGGTAACCCAGAAGCAGGTTGTTTCAAAATACTAACAATATCCAGTTGGACCAGCACCATTTGTTGAAGATGCTGTCTTTTTTCTGTTGAATAGTTTTGGCTTCTTTGTCAAAAATTAAGTTTCCATAGGTGTGTGGGTTCATTTCTGGGTCTTCTATTTGGTTCCATTGATCCACTATTCTGTTTCTATGCCAATACCATGCAGTTTTTATTACTATTGCTCTGTAGTACAGCTTAAGTTCAGGGATGGAGATACCTCCAGATGATCTGTTGTTGTAGATGATTGTTTTGGAGATTCTGAGTTTTTTGTTTCTCCATATGAAGTTGAGTATTTTTCTTTCAAGGTCTGTGAAGAATTGTGTAGGTATTTTGATGGGAATTGCATTGAATCTGTAGATTGCTTTTGGCAATATGGTCATTTTCACTATGTTAATCCTACCAATCCATGAGCACGGGAGGTCTTTCCACCTTCTAATATCTTCTTCAATTTCTTTCCT
>CM053743.1:12927976-12946052 GCA_028658305.1 Pachyuromys duprasi | reverse complement strand
GCCTGGGATTCAAAGTACCTAACCTGTGATTGAGATAAAAATAAATAAATTAAACAAATGTAAAAAAAAAAAAGAAGAGGATTATTTTAACCGGTGCTTTTAAATCGCCACCGTCTCAACAACAAAACCACAGCCCAGCAGTGGTAAAGCTGCTGGTTCTTTTCCTGGCCATACTACCCCCCAGGCCTTAGGAGGCTGACAGTCATGCATCTTGATAGGACCTAAATGTTTCTCTAAAATTCACGTGTCGCAAGTACACCCCCAGTGCAGCTGTGCTGGGAACCAGAGGTTTGTGGGAGGTATTTTGGCCATTGCAGCGGGGGTGGCGGAAGGATTTGGTCCCCTGCCCTTTTCCTTTCCACTGTGTAAGGGTCCAGTGTTCAAGATCCCATCTTGGAGTTAAGAGAGCAGCCCTCCGCAGACAACTGCACCTGCCGGTGTCCTGATCTTGAACTCAGCCTCCGAACCATAGCAGATGAATTCCCATCATTCTGAATCAATTCTCCAGGCTATAGTATTTTGTTATAGTAACAAAAATGGAGAACAGCGGAGACAAGTAGGCTGTCCCTTTGATAAATATCTTACAGTGTGAAAGCAGCTCCAGAATTGAGCAAGTGACCCTCCTTGAGGCAAGTCCTGGAGGCAGTAAGGATGGCGCAGCTCCAGCTGTCCTTCTGTAACAGGAGTATAACTCCCTAGATGTGGGAAGATGGGAGTCAGGCAAGTTCCACCATTGTCTGATGCAGTCACAGTTCATCCTTCGAGAATAAACCTTTCTCTCAGAACACAGGTGATTGACGACAGGAACATCCTGCTTTGTCATCAAAGCCTGTTGTGTGCATGATCAAAACAGGGTTTGCTTGGTTATACGGTGTCTTCACCTCCTAAGATAATTTTGCCATAGGAAACATAATGTGAATTCTCCTTGTAATCACAACTGGCAGATATATTGTCACAATATGCAAAATGCATCCCTAAAGAGCAGCACATGTAATTGGTATGGGACAATTACACTTGAAAATGTCCTCAATTCTCTTAGCTAAGTTGGGTACATACAGTTCTACTGCAGTGAAGAATAAGCATTATTGAATACCTAACAGGCAAAAATCATCCCTGGATTTTGGTGAGCTATATGAAGAGGATCAGATTCTGTCCTGTAACTCAGACATTTAAGTTCATCATCTATTTTTTTCCCCAAGTACAATAAGTCTCAAGAAGTGCTTAGATCTCCTAAGGGGGCGAGGTAGCATTAATCTTAAAAGAAAACAAAACAGAAACAAAAGACAACACTCCAGCCCCCTTTTCTTAGTTAGATAAAAATTCTGACCTGAGTTTACCTAGTAATGACACTCTCCTAACTGGCAATGCAGCTACTAGAACACAGATCTCTTTCTCAACTTAGATACTAAATAAACTCCACAAAAGAACTAGATTTTGGAAAGAAAAATATTTCAAAAACACAGTAGGTAGAAAAATCAAGGGGCACAAAGTAAAAGGAAGACACAATCCACACTGTATTAAAAATTGACAGGCAATAAAAATCCCATTACTGCAATAAGCTCACAAATAAAACATCACACAGTTAGATTAAGGGATCCATTCAAATGTATTTCCAGTCTCAAACCCTACACATCTCTATGACCTGATGCACAGTCAGAATACTTCACATGAAACCAAATGCAAACAGGAGAGTCAAAGAGGCGCGGTAAGGATCACAGACGGGGCTGTATTCCAGTAGAGACCAGTTTCCACTGAGTGATCCAAGGTCCTCAGCCTAGTTTTGTTCTATTTACAAAATCTAAATTAATTAAATGATGAAGTTTTAGCAGTGCCAAGTCTAATTCTTCGTTATACGAGGGGAATGAGTTAGCTCCTTTAAATATTTTTAAGAATTGTTTCTTCTTTGAAAACTTCATAACACGTATAGAGTCTGTGTTGACTTTACATCTGTTCTCCCATCCAGTCTCCGATACACAAATCCCTCCCAACTTTATGATCTCCTTATTTTGTTGTTGTTTTTGACCCACTGAGTCCAGGAAGTGTTGCTCTGCTCATGCCCGAGTGAACAGTCATCCCCCAGGGTAGGAACAACTTGTCGGAGGCCACCTTGCCAGAGAAAGGTGACTCTCCCTTCCACCAGCAGCCATCAACTGCCAGTAGGTGCTCAGCTAAGAGTGGGGTCTTCGTATCTCCTCTCCCACCCAAGCTGGTGTTTTTAACTGGCCAGATCTCGTGCGGGCGTCCGCAGCTTTCACGCGTATAACGGCACGCCCGGAAGTCAGCGTTCCTACTTCTCCCCATCCCCCAGTGGCTATTCCGGGTGTGACGTTTCCCGAGCCTTGGGGAGTCAGCCTTGCTGCAGGCATCTCGCTCAGTTACTGCTGAACATTTTTGGACATAGGTGATCTTCCATGATGACTTCATTCTTCTTTAAAAAGTTTTACTCTTCCAGGAAAATTTAGCCTCTAAATTTGAGTCTCAGTGTCACAATCTGCTTCTTCAACAAGTCTTTAACAACGAATGCCATTTTCTTTTTTCTTTAGTCAGGGAGGGGTGGCTAGTCTTCTGTTTTAACCTAAAAAAAAGTCAACAAACCCCAAATTCTCCATTTTTACAAAGGTTTTGTTTTATAAAGTCACCTTGGAAGAGGGAAGGACAAATGCTTTACATATGCAGTGACCTGAGGCTCAGAAATGTCCTTTAGCTCGTGTGGTTATGATAATGTGTGAATGGAGCCTTGGCCAGGACACGCAATCTGACTGTCACTGTGGAAATCTTCCTACCTACCTACGACTGACTTCGCGGCCAGATTTTCATAAGACATCATTTTTCCATGATCAGGCAAAGTGTCCACTCCAAGGTTTCCCAGAAAATACCGATCTTAATGTGAGTCTTTCAAGTAAGTTCGTTTTTATAGGTAAATTCAATTTATAGATAATTTCCAAAGCATAATGCTTTTTCAAAGCTATATATGGAGGATAGGTAAATTTTTCTTTAGATTGCCAACTCTTATAATTTTTCACTGCTCTGGAGCCATAACAGGGGCCTTGAATTTTAATCCTAAAAGTGATATGATGGTGAGTGTGTAAAAGTGTGCGTGAAAATGATACAGAATGTAGTACAGTTTTTTTCCAAATATTTCAATAGTCCTGTCCTAGATTTATTTCTGTTGTTGTAATAAAATATGCTTGTAGAAAGCAACATAAGGGAGAAAGGCTTTATTTAGTTTACAAGCCCAGGTTACACCCCATCATCTGGAGGGAAGGGGAAGTCAAGGTGGGAACTCGGAGAAGCTACTGGCACCCACGGTACCACTCCGTTTACTTTCTCCATCTCATGTACTCCCGGACGCAAGCCAAGGTGCAGTGTCATTCGTAGTGGACCGATCTTCCCTGATCCTGAAGGACAATTCCTGCAAGCATGCCCTTGGGCCAGTCTGTTGGGAACAACTCTCCCTGGAACCCCCTCTCAAGCCTTTCTAGATTGTGTTGAATTGGCAATTGAAGTCCCCAACCTGTTTGTAAATCTTACATTAGCTGCTGCTGAGGCCTCTGGCTTCCCCTCCGTCCTTGTAACTCCTGTCATAAGAATTCATATAGACACAGTGAACACAGAGTAAACTTAGAAGAGTAAAGTGCTCTCAAGAGCCGAGAAGGGACAATGGCCAAAGAGGTCACTGCGCCAACCTGCCTGTTTGACAGGCTTTATGCTATTTCTAAAATCTTGGAGACAGCATTCCAGGGAGAATGTTTCTCTGCCCATGTGATTGACAGACTCATTTAGTTGAGCTCTCCTAAGGAAGGGGACAATGACATGCTCTTGTTCTTAACGAGGAAGCCTTTCATTCGATAGTAATTCTTTTATGTAAGGCTTAGATAGTTATCTGTTAATGGCAGCCTAGGACCCTCCAAGGTCAGAGACTAGACAGAGTTCCTGCTCTTTTGACCCACGATCAGAGTCCTGCAGTCTCAGTTGAGCCTTTGAATAACTAGACATCTGACACTCCCCAGAATCAACACCACCACCACAAAACAGGGTGCACACGCAGAGGTACGAATTTCATCTTGTCTATGACATTTTCTATATAACATTTTTGACGCTCAAGAAAATTTGAAGTTGGCAGCTACATTTCGGATCTTTAAAACACTGGATTCAATCAATTTCCTGTGGAACTGGAAGTGTGATTTCGTTTTTAATGGTCTGCCATGCCGTGTTAGCCACCCTAAGATGTGAGAGTCACTAGTTTCCCAAAGGCTGTTTGTAGCCATAGAGCGTTTAAGAGTTTTTGATACAAGGAAGCAGCAGTTCAACATGGAGGCTCCAACAGAGGACGCTGCTGTACTTGCACCCTGCCAAAGGAACCCAGCACTGTCTTCCTGATTCGGATAAAGAATGTGAACAGGTGCTTTGATTTGGGATTCCCATTGAAGTAGGGTCTCAGTCAGTGAAATTAATGTGCTTAGAAAAACATGGGGCAGGGCAGCTGAGATGGATTAGTGAGCCTGCTGATCTGAGTTTGAGCTCAAGACGGAGAAAAGCAACTCCTACAAGTTGTCTTCTCTCTTTTTATCTTTCTTGTTTCTCTCCCTCTTCACATGGGAACACCAACAAAACAAGGGTAACAATGAAAGGCTAATGGAAATAGCGTGACTAACTGATCGCCTAGCATCAACGTCACCAGCAAATGGTCACTTGTTTTAAAACTGTGCTCTTTTAAATCAGGTACTGAAGCAAAATTCAAACAGCCTGCGTTGCATCCGCAAAACACAGGATGTATTCTAAAAACCAAGGACTGCTTTTAACATCATTGTAACCAAAACCGACCGACCACTTGCATCTCTTCATTCCCCTGTATTTTTCTCCTCATTTCCTTGTTGAAGAACACACACCACTCGCTCTCCGAACTTCCTCTGTCCTGATTTTAGGATTCCACCAACTGCCATTCAGCATCTTCCTCTCTTGTGCTCTTCACCTGAAGCGGCAACAAATACAAAGGTTGGATGACATGCATGCTTTTTAGTTTTTTTGCTTTGGCAAGAACACTTTTGCAGCTATGCTGTGTGTGTGTGTATGTGTGATGGTCTGTGTGTGTGTGTATGTGAGAGAGAGAGAGAGTGGGAGAGAGAGAGAGGGAGGGAGAGAGGGAGAAAGAGAGAGAGGAATCTTGTAACGTTTGGTTGTGTGAGGGTCCGGATGTCAGCTGGTCCACCGCTTCCATCATTATAATCTTGTCACAGTCCTTTGCCAAGGACTCGTGTGACCTTTGAGGAACTGCTGCTTTGACACAGAGCCTGGGACCGCTGTCTTGCCATTGAAAGGTGTGTTGCAGCTGGTTTGTTTGTGTGGCTCTGGGATACAGCAATTCTTCTGCAGGCTTAAGGGACATATTTGATTCTGGTGAGTTGTTTTTATAGGCAGGTTGAGTTTTCTCATCTTCATCTGTGCATTGTGGGGCTCCTGCTGCCTCTAGTCCTCTGTAGAGCCTTTGTTCTGATGAACGCACCCAGAGTCGCACTCACTGCTCATCCCGTTTATTGAGTATCTAGCTCCATTTTATTTGAGTTTGTCGTTCTGTACACTTTACTTCATCCCACAACTAAACCAATCAGTAAAACTGTTTTACTGAGTCATTAAACCCTTGTCATCGGTATTATTCTACACATATATCTACTGTCATCCCCCCCTCAACTTTGGTTCTGCTTCTTATTAGTGATGAAAGCTCAAGTCCCTGAAGCTCACTTGATTAGGAAGGTGATATAGAATAACTCCAGGAGCCCGGGGAATGTTCGTGGAGTCATCCCCAGACAGGCGTCTCACATTTTCTCACCTACTAAATTCTAGACAAACTTCAATTCTTATTTAAAATTTTTATTTTTATTTTTAAAATTGGCTTACAGGCTGGTGATACTGCTCAGCATGGGATCGCCTGATAGGAGGTAGTAACTGATGTGTTCAAGTTGTCCTCTGACTTCTTCATGCATGCCTTGAGTACCCCCCAGCTACCCTAAAGGTAAATAAATGGATAAATGTGACTTAAATGTGGCTTCCATGTGGGTGTCTCCTGCTGTTTGCGTGGGACGAGGGCTGGGCTTTGTCCTGAGGTCAGCCCACACTGAAGCTTCTGTCTGATAGTGAGACCCAACACCAGCAAACAGCCGCAGGGGCTGCTCACGTGACTGCTGAATCCCAGTGTTCTGTGAGAAGGCTGCTTTACTGAGTTTGTTCTTTTTCTCACTCACTCGTTAGAAGTGGATCCTTAGTCTCTTACTGCTCTAAAATGTCACTATGTGTGCAGCGTCCTGGTTATCCAAAAGAAAAAAACGTATGATACTGAGTCAAGCTGTGGGATTTCCTAAGTATCAAACAAGTTAGGAAAATAATAGGAAATAGAGAATTTTCATTCATTCATTCATTCACTCACTCATTCATTCATTCATTCATTCATCAGTTTATCAAAAATTCAATGTGACCAGCCCATGCAACTTGAGTTCAGAGAAGTCAGATTTTCAAACCAATTTGTTTTCTAAGACAACAGAACAAGTTTATCAGAATTAGGCAGCATCTCCTTGGATGCTATTTGTCTTCAAATTGGAATGACCCAGTATATTTGAAATGAAAGCGTTGGCTCAACACACCTGATTTAGAAACACTATTAACACCCTGACCACATTTTAGAAAAGGAATTTCTTTTAAAATATGAGCAGAACTGTAAGACAAGGAAACAAATAACAAATGCCCTTTGCCAGCACCGGGAGGTATGTACTTCAGACAAGTTGTTGATATTCTCTTCTCTGTTGTGTAATTGCCCAGAACATCTTTTGTTTGCCCATTCTTTGCATTCACTAATATACCCTATGTGCTGACATTGAGCTATCACATAACCAATAGTTTAAAAACTATAACTGTGTGTGTATTTACATTTGTGTGTCAAGACAACCACTTGAGTGTTTCAGGAATCTAATTTCTGTTCAAATGCAATTCATTTTATATCTTTTAATTTAAAGCCTTCCCCACCAGTGATCAAGGAGAGCATATTTTTTCTAATCTTTTCCATAATGTAACTGCAATTATTTTTCTTTATTTTGGGTGGGACGCACTATAGAAATTTAATATTCTGCAGCAATAGCAAACAATTCTTATCAAAGTTTTGCTGTCATTATATTGGAAAATGGAAAAACAGACCACAAAAAAGAAAACAACATAAACGAACTACTGAAACCTTAAAAGTTAGGAGATTAGCAAATAAGCATTGAAGCAATAATTTTCCTAATTTCACAGTATGCTTAAATGACAGTCATAAAACTTATATAATACTGACATGAAAAAAAGATACAAATGGAAAAGTGATACAAATAGAATAAGTACATCATATGCATACAGGGTAAAATAAATTATATTTTCTCCTAGAATTAATTATTACATAGAAAGTCAGTAATAAAGAACTCAAGAAAGTAAACACCAACAAACCAAATAATCCAATTAAAAAGTGGGGCACAGAACTAAACAGAGAATTCTCAACAGAGGACTATTGAATGGGGAAGAAACACTTAAAGAAATGCCCAACATCCTTAGTCATCAGGGAAATGCAAATCAAAACGACTCTAATATTTCATCTTACACCCACCAGAATAGCTAAAATCAAAAACTTAAGTGACAGCACATGCTGGAGAGGATGTGGAGAAAGGGGAACCCTCCTCCATTGCTGGTGGGAATGCAAACTTGTACAACCACTCTGGAAGTCAATCTGGCGCTTTCTCAGAAAATTGGGAATAATGCTTCCTCAAGATCCAGCTATACCACTCCTAGGCATATACCCAAAAGATGCTCCACCGTTCAACAAGGACATTTGCCCAACTATGCTCATAGCAGCTTTATTTGTAATAGTCAGACATTGGAAACAACCCAGATGTTCCACAATGGAGGAATGGATGCAGAAATTGTGGTACATTTACACAATTATTTTTCTTAACTCTGCCATAATTTCTCATAGCATTTCACTTCCCAAATGTTGTGTTTGACAAAACTCTAATGTTTACACAAAAATTGAAGGGACACAGAAAGGACCAGATGAAAAAAAAATATTTATTAAGACGCAGCTAGATTCTAGCATGACATCTGTGCCACTTACATTTGTCGCTATGTCACAGACTGCCAACGGAACTCACCCCATTTCCCCCTCACTAAGCGCACAGCTCAAATGCCTTTCCTGTTCACATCCTACAATGGTGTCTTTGACCACATGGCAGGACTCTGTTTGGTTTTGGTGAGCAGCAGTGTGGGCACATGTTCCTTTCCCCAGTGATTTCCCCTCTTCTGTAAGAGAATTGTGCTTTTTGAGCCCATTGATATTTGATTTAGTTCAGTTGTTTCCTGGGCTAATAAAAGTAGCTGGACTCCCCAGTAGAAACTTTCCTAAGTACGATGTAGTTCTGATAGTATTTTTTTTTTATTGTTTTCATGAAATCCAAACAAGGAGCTGTTTGTTCAGTGGGTACTGGTAAACTGAGGCTGGTCCACACATAAGTGTGGAGTAAGTATTTAAAAATTCAGATTTGGATTGTCACTTGTCACTGTAGCTTAACAAATCTGACAAGTACCAAGGAGCATGCTGCTCTTATTACTGCGAAGAGACAAAGGGATGGACCATTAGTGTAAGGAAGAAAAAAAGAGCTTGCCATTTGGGGCTAGAGAGGCCAGGTTTGATTCAGGGTTGAATTCTACTTATTGTGAATATGTGGGATATTTAACTATCTGAACCTTATGCTTTTATACATGAAATGGCTAAACCTCCAGCAGATTCACTACATGTTCTTTAAGGAACGGTGAGTTAACTACATTGAGATAATCCGTCAGCCGTAACCAAGGATAAAATGCAAGACTCTCTAGAATTCAAATTCAAAGGAGTCATTCTCTTTTCCAAACTGAGACACGGATGTTCTTGCTTACCGTGTTTGTCCTCTGAAAGGTGGTCCTGGGGCCGCTGCTTTCCATTTTGGGGCTCTGCTCTCTGACCAGGCCTTCTCAGCATGGGCTGCCCAGAGACTCACAGGGCAGAGGAGAGGGCAGAGACACACAGAGAACCAGAAGGAAGGTTTGCTGCTGGGCTGCATTCGGAGGCCACCGGCTTCTGCTTAGGTCGCATGGACTAGTTATGTGGTCAAACCAAGTCCAGTGAGAGCTAGAGACACATTCTCCCCATGTCCTTAAGAAGCAAAACAACAGGGTTTATGATGGCAATGCCACAGTGAGACATGTGAACAACAGAGATTTCTGGTTAGGTTAGTAAATATTCTTTTCTGTTTGCTCTTCTCTTGGTCCTTTGAGGATCTTACATAAACATTGAAAAGGATTTAGCTTCTGGGAATCAGGCAGATACATTTTTAAGTCATTAAAAATTTTTCAGCTCGGGGTCTTTCTTTTCTTGAGATATATATTTGATATTCATATTGCAACCGGCTTAGTTCCAAGGGCTTGGTTCATTGACAATTTGAACCGAGGTGATGCTGAGGGCACTGGATAAACATGTCAAAAGCCTCACTGGATACATGTATCTGTCTCCATTTTAATAAAGTACAACATCTGAGCCAGGGCTGTGTGGGGCCTTTGGCAAGGCACGTGGTAAAACTCAAGGAGAGAAGCTGGTTTCTTCCACTTTTCTTTCTTTTTTTTTTTTGTCATCCACTGTCATCTGACTTTTATTAAAGATGAGAAGTGACTGATTGCATTTCTAACCTTAACTTAAAGCTAAAATTCTAGCTATGTTAAAATTGAAGTGTTAGTTATACCTGTCATTGTCATTTGCCCTGGCTTTTACACTCTGATGAGGCTAAATTTGGGGATAACTAACCGTATTTTCTGCTTGTCACTATCAGGATCATGAGAGTTGATAAACATAAAAGATAGGTCTTAGCTGGAGTGTTTCTTGGTTAAATTTGGGCAGCTTAAGCCACATAGACGGACCTCAGTTGTTGGCCCATAAAACAAGGAGGATTAAGCCTAGTTATATACTCATCATAGGGCCGTTTTGTTTTTGTTTGTTTGCTTGAGGCAGGGCCTCTTGTAGCCCAGGCTGGCCTTGAACTTGCTATGTAGCTGAGGATGACATGGAACTTCTGAACCTCCTTCCTCCACGTCCCAAGTGCTGTGATTGCAGGCGTGTGTCAACAGGTTCCCTTTGACTAAGTGTTGGGGGTGGGGCGGGGGCAGGGAACTGCGGGCTTTGTGGAATGTAGAAAGCTTTCTGCCCATTGCAGCTACATCCTACCCTCATAATGAGATTTAGGTGGGGTAGGGCATGCAAAACCACGGATACGGTTTCTTGTAAGTGGTAACTTTTCTCTTAATATTATTAGTGATGATCATTTCAACAACACAATAATAATAATAATAATAATGGAGAAATGATAAAAAGCTACCTGGGGAGTTTACATATTCACCGGAGGCACCTTACAGCTGTGACATGGCAATGATGTTTAAACATCTTTTTATTTATAAACCCTAGAGAGGGGTAGGGTGAGCGTGGAACTCGATCTTCTCACTCCCAGCCGCAGCTTTTGTTCTCACCAAGGTGTTTTGACATTGCGTAATTTGATAGTAAACAAATCCTATCACGTGCTTGGCGCGCGCGCCCGCATCACTTCCGAGCGGCCACCAGGGGGCGCTGTCTTGTCAGGAAAATAGAGTGCCTCCTTACAGTAGTAGCGTTCAGTCTGCAGCCGCCACGACTGATGTTAGGGGCTGAGATCTGTGCTGTGAGTACCCAGATGCAATTTATTCATTTGTCGTATATGTAGAAAGTAAATAGTAATACTCGAGGTAAGCCATAAAAGTCCAACTGAAGATCCCTGCCTTGAAGAAAGGGTTCAGGACAATGCTGTTAGGGTACAGCGGTGAGCTTCGTTCTCATCAAATCTCATTGTGAGGCTCTGACTTTCCGACGAGACAAACGCTGGCTTTCGTGTGCATGCAGTGGTCTTCGCTAGGTAGCTGCCGCGTTAAGTTTGATGCAGTGGTTTTATCTTGTCTTTGGTAGCTTTCATTCTACGGGGTGATGGATAGGGGGCTCTTGTATGATTTTTGTCCTCTGAAAGCAGCGTTCCAGGGATCCAGAGGTCACAGATGTGTCCAGGTGGGCACGGTGCACACAGACCAAGCCTGCCACCTGCCAGTTCCGTTCCTCTGGAGGTAACGTGGGTGTCCGTGCCAGTGAGAGGTTGTGTTAAGTGTCAGCATCAATTATGAGCAAGCGTTCTAGTGTGAGGCTCCGCTCAGCAGCAAGGGCATCGTGCTGGAGCCAATTACCTAAGGATGGCACGGATTTTGTCAAGAGGTTTCTGCGGATTAGCTCACGTTTTCCGTGGTGAGGGAGGAAGACGCGCGGTAGATCAATGAGAGGAGGAAGACAAGGAGGTGGAAAACAGTTCGTGCTCGCAGGTGAAGTGTGTTGTGCTCACCTGTGGTTCGTTTTTGATCCTGAGAGAGGAGTTAGATTCTTAGGGGAGTTTGTTTTTTTCCTACTGCATGTTACTTCCGAACTCTCAGACGTGGGAGGATGTGTTTCTGATGTGTTTCCCGTGAGTGACAGGAACAACTAAAAAGTTACAGACAAAATTATGTCTAGCTCTGTAAATCCCTTGGATTCTGTAGAGTCAGCTAGTTAAAAACCAGGGTGGACATATGGGTAAGCTGGAATATGCCTCTGGTCATAGTGTGAGTGTCCGTGTATGCAAGAGTGTCCGTGTATGCACGCACATGTGTGTGTGTCTGTGTGTGTGCGTGTGTGTGTGTGTGTGTGTATGTAACGTGCAGTATGTTTGATTACAACTCCGAGAGCCCATGACAGCCAGGTAGCATTTCCATTCTGGGCCAACCCTGCTTGAGTCCTGGTGTCCATCAACCTTCTCTAGCTTGTTTGTATGCTTGTCCGTTTCAGCTGTTTAGTCAGACTATTGGTGGCTGGAGAGGGGTCGGGGTCAGGGTGTTCTGGTTATTTGCACTATTGCTGTGTCTTTTGAGTCCACGCTTCAAATCTTTTTTGAGAGTCTGACACTGGCAGCAACTGGGCAGCGCTCAAATCTGAAGGCATGTTTTTCCATCTTCTCATTCATGCAAACCATGCCTTGCTCTGACCCGAAGCCACTTGAAGACAGGAGCAGAGCGGCATGGAGTTTTCTCCTGGTCAGTGTTAGGGGAGGAAACAAAGTCAGGCTTGTGCTTTTCTTACAGACATGCCTGTAATCTGAACTTTTGGGCGGCTGAGGTAGGAGGACTGCCACAAGGTTCATGCCAGCCTGAGTATGAAGTGAGTACCGGGCCAGCCAGCATGACCCAGCAAGACACTTTCTCAAACTAACAAACCAGAAAACAGCAAACGGCTGGGTGGATAGTTTACACAGTTGATCTGAAGGGGCCTAACCTGGTTGGGATTTTTCTGGGACGGTACTGTCTCTTCATTTCCCCACCGTTTGAAAGCATGAGCCATGGGAGACAACAGAAGTTGGAAGGAAGGTTGGGGCCTCAGCCCCCTGGTTCTGATCTGGGCTCCTAAGCTTCAGCTAACGGCTGTGTGTTGTGAAAGCTTTGGTGTAACTAAGCTTTAGGTTTTTGTTTGATTTTGACTGACGGGGAAGAACAGCACATTTAATCGACACGGAGAAGTGGTGAGGGTCATATAGGAAAGCAAGTGTGTCCAACTCTGAAAGCAAACAGAGCTGCTGGCATGGTCGGCTAATGAGATCAAGATGGCTTCTGGGGTCAGAGGCCTCCCTCTCCATCCCTCCCGTTTCTGTAGCACTCTGGCTTCTTTTGCACATCGCCATCTTGCAGATGGTCATATCGGATGCTTGAGACTGACACAGATGCTAAAGCAGGAGTGAGGGAGAGAGGGAGGGAGAGAGGGAGGGAGAGAGGGAAGGAGAGAGGGAGGGAGAGAGGGAGGTAGGAGGCATGGGCAGTTCACCCTCCATGGACTGCGCAGCTTGGCATTGCCGCACCCACAGCCCGGCCTCTGCTTTTGATTTCTTTGTAACTTTTCTCTCACTGGACTCTTGTTTTCAGCCAGGACTTTTTGGCCTCTGAAGCTTAGATACTCAAAAATATTCCACGGAGTCTCTTTGACACACGTGAAGCCTGTGAGTCGTGGAGCTGAGGACTCTACATGCTGGGTCTATTTCTGCTCTTACTCTCTGACTTGCTAACTTGAGGGACACACCATTTTTTCGGAATTTCCTTTGGGACCACTCTTCAGTGGCCCAGACGTAGTGAGGATGTCCTCTTCCCTCTATTTGCACATCTTTAAGCAAGCCCAATGAGAGGGGCTTGGGTTTCATCTCGTAAGTGTGTGCATACCTTCCAATCCTATTCATGTGCATGAGGCAAGGTATGGGGGTCAAAGTACACCTTCTTCCTTCATGATCAATAAAAAGTACTTTTGAAATGAACTTAAGGATCTAAGAATAATGAGCTAATTCCAAACATTAGGCCCAGACAGAACAAATTCAAAAATGTGAAAACTCTTGCTTGGGAAAGTCCTGTTTTCCACAAAACCTTCAGGGAAGTTGGCTTCATTCAAAAACATTGGGACAACAGGGCTGAGCCATGTCTACCTAACTCCCCTCAAACACTCACCAGTCAGGGAACTGACTCAATGTCTAGGGTATGAAACTTTGGGAAAACCCCGTTACAGAAAACAGAGCAGGAGGTGAAGACGTAGGAAGCCTGCCCTGTTTCCTCCAGGTTCCCACCTTGCCTATGGAATGCAGGCTGCTGATGTTTACACGGAATGTCTGCAGCATACCAGGCAGCCTTGCTCCGCTGTCAGGGCACGAGCCCAGCCACTCACGTCAGACCTTACTGGCTCTGTCTGCAATTGCTTATGAGAGACAGCTTTCCCTACCCTGGATGTCTAAAAGAGGCATTGTCTAGAATGTCTAAAAGTTTGATTCTTTCACCCACTTTCCATTTCAGCTCAGATTATTTTAGATTCATTGTTCAGACTTACCAGGGGGTTTGGAATGATGTTGGGTGATCACAGGAAGAATTTGCAATAACAACATGCGCCAAAGTAGCCATCCTAAATTGAAATAAAAATCTCCGCTTGCTTATACCTCCCTCTGCAAACTCAAACTCCCGAAGAGAAACCCATATTCAAATTGAGTCCCAAGAAATTAGTTCAGAAACAAACCTCCCTCCATTTTCTGGTTTTGGTCAGTGTTAGCACAGCGTGCTGGACAGCTGCGGAAATCACAGCACGAACGTCAGCGCCGCGATGTCTCGCGGGATGTGTGTGGCTCCTCCTCAGCTTCTGATCTTGAGTGGAGTCACTGTCAACTTTCTGACGTGCCTCGGGTTTCAGTGGAAGCTTTAAAAAGCATTATGGCGTGGGCTGCCCTCCCATCAAATTTACAAAAGCCATACCCGGATTCTAGGAAAGGCATTCCAGGGGATAGTCAGCCAACGATTCTAGCAGCCACTCAGTGAGACCAGGGGACCAAGAGTGGGGATGGTGACTCCAGTCTGGTTGGGATGCCTTTCCATTCCTGGAAGTTTTCAGGATCTATGACCTGAGAAATGGGTTTTAGTAGGGACCAGTCACCCACATGATTTAGCAGGAGCATCACCTCTTGAAGGGAGCATCTGTCAGTGCACACACACTCCTTTTCCTGTGAAGGGCTCTGTTCACAGTAGCCTGCAGGGCTTCTAGGCTCTTCTTTGGAGAGGGGCCTGGCTATGCTTTCCAGGAATTGTGATGGGAATCTCATGTCCTAGTCATGAATCCTTCACTTCCCCCATGGTGGACCCTTTGCTTTGGTCATGATGTCACTTAGCTACAAGAACTCCTGCACTAGACTGACCCCAGCCTTGCTGCAGAAGCACCCGGAACAGATCCTGAACCCGACAAGCTGGTTTTTTAAAATGTTTTGAAGGTGGACCCTTCGAAGGGTGCAGGAGGAATGGGCATTTTTCTGTTCTTGAAGATACAACATCTGGTCCAAACGTAAAGTTAAGACTTCAACATGTGTTCTCTCCAAAGCCCTCAGTACGGAAATGTGCCTGTGTCCTTTAACGGCAACGTCTGCATACACAGTTTAGAAGCAAGATCAACAACAACAGCAACAAATGTTCTGTGTGTTGTTTACATACAGTGGGTAGGTTAAGCCTAAGCTACTATAGCCAGCTTCCAAAAGTTGCCTGCTCTTTGGTCACTTCCCCCTGGTGATGCAGCCTTACCAGGCCACAGAGGAAGAGGACCCAGGCAGTCCTGATGAGACTTGAGAAGCTATGGGCAGATGACAGGGGAGGAGAACTCCCCCTTTCCGTGGACTATGGAAAGGGGGTGGGGGAAAAGGGGAGGAAGGGTGGGACTGGGAGGAGTTAAGGGAGGGGGCTTCAGTCAGGATATATAATAAATAAAAATAACATATATGTTTAATCTACATTTAGAATTCAGAAAAGGCAATCTCACAGCTGACTTTCCCTCATTTTTGATTCAAATAAGCTTTTAAGCTGAATAAATCAAGGGGAGAAAAAGTTTCAGTGGCCTGCAAGGCTTTATTTAAGGTATGGTACGCCTGGTTGGGAAAATCAGCTCCCCTGTATAAAAACATCTGCACGTATGTTGAGCAAACCACCAGAAACTGTGGCCTCCGCCACAAAGTCCTCGAGCGCCTCATCTCTTTAAAGTCTGAGGTCTAAGGCTGCTGTGTCAGCTGTGCTGGTTAGAGGCACAGACACACAGCTGTGCACACAGCTGCCACCGTGTCACGAAAGCCACAGAAGTCTACACCCTCACCCGGGCCATCAAGACTCAATGCTGTGTTTGCCACCCAAATTGTGCTTCAGTCCTTTTCTCGGCATTCCGAGATCAAGGCATCATATATTCTAAATCCCTTTGAACTGAATCTCCAGTTTGAAGGCACAGTCAGCCCTGTGTTCTAAGAGCTTGAAACACCAGCGAATGTCCCCGCTGTGCAGCTGGATCATAGCAGAGCTGACAGAACAGGTATCTCCACAACTTGCTTGTTCCTGAACCACGTCAGGTAACTCGCTCCATCTTTGTGCCAAGAACTGGAGGTTTTTAGGAAGGATGTCAACTCCGAGGAAGCAGAGGGTAACGTTCTAGTCCCCCTCAAGCTGAAATGCCTAGATGTTCTTCCCTGTGGCCCCTTTGCTAGCCTGTTCCTGAAACCAGGTTCTCTCTGTAGAATGAAAGAAAGCCAAACAAAATTAATAAACACACCCAAGGGACTTAGGCGTTCTGTAACCAAGCAGCCCGGCAGGCGGATGGCTGGATTGACTCACTTCGGTTCAGTTCTGCAGCAGCTTTCCCCAGGCACTTCCACGAGTTAGCAGTAACTGATCTCTGCAGACTTTTCTAGAAATGCTTGGTTAGGTCTCATTTTCCAAAGTGTACTGGAAAGTTATCAAATGGCATGGAGGGGGAAATCCCTGAGTGAATAGAGGAATGCACTGCCGTATGTTATGGGGTGCAAATACATTCACTTTGACGAGGTGACTGTGGAAAACTGGGTGAATGTGAAGACTGCCATACGGAGGTCTGGTTTAGCGCCTGCAATCTTCGAGGACGACTTTGAAGTCCATAGCTTTCTCTCACAAGAGCTTTAGTGGGGAATTCACGGTCTGATTCTGTCATCTCTGAAGGAAACAGAGGCCTTGCAGGGGTAAAAAAGTGCTGTAGGACTAGAGTCCCCGTCCAAGAGTGACCAGAGCTGAACTGGATCCTCTTAGGATCAGCCCCTGAAGCTGTTGGGACCTAGAAGGAGATGAAATGTGAGTTTCTGGGACATGAGGCCCAACCGAGATGAAAACAAGATTGCAGACAATGACCCATCATCAGCTTTAAATGTAAGAGAAAAGAGATGCACATATTTTAGGATCAAAGAAGAATTAGTTGACTGTTTTATCTATAACATTAGGAAGTTAGTTCATTGATACTAGCTAATTCAAAAAAGAAATGAGAAAAAATTTAATCCTTCTTCCTTCCTCCTTCCTTCCTTTCTTTTTCCCTTCCTTCCTTCTTTCCTTCCTTCCTTCCTTTATTTTGAGACAGGGTTTCTCTGTGTAGCCCTCCCTGGCTGTCCTGGAACTTGTTCTGTACACCAGGCTGGCCTGGAAGTCAGAGATTTGACCACCTCTGCCTCCTCAGTGTTGGGATTAAAGGTGTGTGCCAGCACCGCCTGGCTATGAGAAAGTGTTAAAGAAAGCCTCAAGGTTATTTTTGACCTTCCCCATAAACTAAGAGTACTCAGCTTATCTAGAAGATCAATTAACAACTTTTTGTGCCATTTAGACAACTTCATGTTTATGGGTGTTTCTCCTGCTGGTATGTCCATGTCCGGCTTTCCTGCAGTGCCCGCAGAAGCCAGCAGGGGCATGAGAACTTCTGATACTGGAGTGAGCTGTCCTGTGAGTGCTGGGAACGGACCCTGGGATCTCTGGAAGAGTACCCAGTGCTCCTGTCCACTGAGCCATTTCTCCAGCTCCTTGCACCATTACAAACAAAACAAAACAAAAAACCCCAAAACTTAATTCAATGACAGATTCTCTTAAATCTTAACAAATTGCTTTAAAAAAAATCCCAATAGGACTGACAGCATACGAGACTGCTCCAACACAACTTACAGCCGGAGACAACTTGAATTCGTTGCAAATTTTGCCTCTTTTTCTGCACAGTCTTGAGTGAAAGCATAGGTACAAACAGTAAAGCACAGCCAGCTAAACCTGCAAGGAGGGACTCCATCACTCGGGCATCACTGCCTCTCAGAAGTTACCCCTGACATCATTTCTCCACATACATCACAAACCAGGCCCACCCATGTCTGGCCTTAGAACGTCAGACGCAAGAAGGCACGTCCTTTTCCGCCATTGCACGGCTGCTTGTCCTGTGGCTCCAGGTTTTTCTCAAGCTGCACGTCCACACGTACTTGAGAGTGCTTGTGTGTCACAGCCGGTCCCTCTGTGCAAAACTGAACAGCACTGTTTCCCAGACTCCTGCTTTCTTTAGATGCGTTGCCGATAAAACATTCCTACATGTTTGTATCTTTTATTTGGGGTGAGG
>CM053743.1:12860584-12927476 GCA_028658305.1 Pachyuromys duprasi | reverse complement strand
TCCACCACGGTCAGTTGGCATTCTTGCCAACAGGGCATAGAATTGTTTTCCTTCTCTTGTTCCTCATCAGTGTTTCTGCCAGTTGTTTTCTGAAGAGCAGCCCTTCTCACAGGCTGGAGATGGAATCTCAAAGTAGTTTTACCATTCTTTTCTCTGATGGCTAAGCCGACTGAACGTTTTTTGTGTATTTATTGCTTAATTGTCTTTCTTCTTTGGAGACACATTTATGGAGATCTTTTGTCCACTGATTTTGTGTGTGTGTGTGTGTTTAAATGTTTTGGGGTTATTTACATGATCCAGGTAGTGCTTTCATTTGAAGTATAGTTGACAACCACTTTTCTTTTGTTCTTTGGACTTGCCCTCACTATGCTCACTGTTCCCTTTTCTGTGCTGAAGCATTTTCCCATTACATTCAGTCTCATGTATTAGTTTTTCCTGTCACTTCCCAGGTCTCTGAGTCCTTTACAGGAGTCCTTGCTGTTTCCCTCTACCAGAATCAGAGCTTCAGGTCTTCCCTTGGGGTTTGATTTGATGTTTTATATAAAGCGAGGAATGTGGATTGATTTTCATTATTCTGCATGTGCTGGGTATCCAGTTTCTCCATCGCTGTTTGTTGAGGAAGTTATTTTTGTCCAGTGCAGTTTTTTGATATCTTGGTCAAAAATCAATAAGCGGAGCGAGCTTATTTCTGGCTTCTCTGTTCTCTTCTGTGGTTAATATGTTTGTTTTCATGACAGTACCAAGCTGTTTCTGTTACCATTGCTCTGTGGTATAATTTGAGATCAGATATTGTGATACCTTTCAGCATTATCCTTTCTCCTTAGAATTTATTTGGCTATCCAGGGTTTTTTGTGTTTCCATACAAATTTTAACTTTTTTTTCTAATCCTATGAAGAATGTTATTATAGTTTTGATAAGTGTTGTGTGGAAACTGTATATTGCTGTACATTACTTTCAGCACTATGGCAATCTTATGATATCGATTATGCTGGCCCACAAGCACAGAGAACCTTTCAGTCTTCCAGTGTCCTTCTCAATTTCTTTAACTGTCTTAACATTTTCATTGTGGAGATCTTTTACCTCCTTTTTGAATGCTATCTTTACCTATATATTTTTTTTCAGCAAGCTTACTTTTAGCGTATAGGAAAAAAAAGTTTTTTTTTTTTTTTGTTTTGTTTTTTTGTATATTGACTTTTGTATCCTACTACTTTCCTAAAGGTGTTTATTAAATCTAAGTGATTCTTGGTGTGATCATTTAACCCCAGGATCATGGCACCTGTAGGTAAGGGTAATATACCTTCTTTATATCCTATTTTTAATACTTTTGTTTCTTTCTCTTGTCTGTTGTTCTAGCTAAGACTATCCAAGCACCATCTTCAAGAAGAAGGGAGTGGGCCTGCTTATCTGATTCTTGATTTAGAAATATGCTTTCCATTTTTCACAAATTAAGTATAAATATTGACTGTAGGTTTGTCATATCTAGCACTTACTTTGTGGAGCTACATTCATTCCATTCTTGTTTCTTCTGGCCTTTATGGTAAATTGATGTTGAACATTATGTAATGCTTCTTTAAGTTAAATATCTCTACCATCTGTCATCTATCTATCTATCTATCTATCTATCTATCTATCTATCTATCTATCATCTATCTATGTATCTATGTATCTATTTACCATCTATCATCCATCTATAATTTATAAAATATGTAATGTTTTGATATTTGTGCATATGTTATGGACACAATAGAGTTTAAAGGGTTACATTATAATTAGCTTCAGCTTGTCAACTTGACACAAACCTAGAGTCACCTTAGAAAAGAGAGCTTTAGCTGAAAATTTTTCTTTATTAGATTGGCCTATGGCCATGTCTGTGAGACATTTTCTTAATTGCTATAGCAGTGCCCAGCCTACTGTGGGTGATGCTATTGCTAGGAAAGTACACCTGGGCAAGAAAGCTAGCTTAGCAAGCCAAAAGGAGCAAGCCGGCAAGCAGAGTTCCTCCGGGGGTTTCTGCTTCAGACTCCTGCCTTGAGCCTCAGCTCTGGCTTCTTTTGATGGATTATAACCTGCAAGTCAAATAAACTCTTGTCCTTTCACATTGCTTTTGGTCATGATGTTTATCATAGCAACAGAAAGCCAACTAGAACATGACCACAGCCATTTTCTCAGAAGTTCTGTAGTTTTAATTATGTGATTTTGCCCAACATAGAGATTTAAGTAATGTAGATGTCACATTAAAGCAGAACTGACTGTATTTTAAATCAGTTTGTCTGCTTATTTATATTTTGTAGCAATAACAACACAATTTTCTGTTTCCCCCTACTTTCCCTGTAACCATTCTTTTTAGATAAGATTGTACCTTCTTCTTACTGATGATTTGTTTATCAGTAGCTTTCTGTGGGTAGCACACCTCTCTGGACTTTCAGAGGCTATGGATGTGTGTAAAGATCTACAATTTATCAGATAGGTAGATATTTGATGGAGTTACCTGAGGTTCAGAGATGTTAGTTGACAAAAGTCATGTGTCTTTGATTTTGAAATTTCTGGGTCAAAACTTCCTCATGTAAATACACACACACACATACACACTTAACATTATTTCTTCTAAGGATTTTGGTTTTGTGCCTCTGTTATAGACCAGATAGATAATATCACATATAGGATCATTTGCCTTTAGCATTATATTTTTTTGTGTGTATGTCCGTGTACATGTTTATGTGCATGTATGTGTGTATGTCTGCACATCTGTATGCATGACTGTGTCTGTGTGGAGATGTTTCCAGATGTTGCTGTTAGTTGTCTTCTCCAGTCACACTCTGCTTTATTTTTCGAGTTTAATTCTCTCACTTAGGGTTCACCGTGTATTCCAGGGAACTTCTTGTCTCTGCCTCTCCAGCACTAAGGTCACAAAGGTCTGTGCTACAAGCCCTGGTCACATCATTCTTGGGCCATGAGCATTTTCAATGGGGCCATCTCCCCAGCCCCTGCTGTGATCTTTATTGTTGGGTTCGCCTGTAGAAACGCCTGTGTCCTCTGCTGTGCTCAAGCACACTGTGTAGATATTGCCTGTGGTTGCCGGGGAAATGTGCTCGTTCGTGAAAGCCAAGATGGGGCGCCAGTGTCTGTTAACTTCTGTGTGCCCGGAGGCTGCCTATGACACGTCCCACTCAACCCCATTGAATCCCCTGCGGGCTTGTTATTTTCAACCTTAGGGGATGCAGGGCATTATCCCTACACAGGTCACTGTCCCAGTTTTAAGTAGTGGAGTTGAGTTTCAGCTTGGGGCCTCTGAGAAGTGAATGCACCATGAGACTAGATTTGTAACTGGTGTGTTGTTGGAAATGCCTATGGAAGAATCAGGGGGCAGGAAGAGAAACATCTTTAGACTATGCTGTGGGAGACAGAAAGAAGGGGGGCTAAGCAGAAAGAATGTGAGACTTACAGGTCTGAGAAGACCTTGGGTACATCAGTGACTTCAGAATGTCCAAATAAAGGAACTTTCAGAGAGTTCAGCCACGTCAGGTGGCCACATGTTGCAGTAACAAAAGACCTCAGACAGACAACTTACAAAGATGAAAGGTTCATCTACTTTAGGGGTTCTCAACCTGTGGGTCACAGCTGTCAGAAAACACCCATTTGCAATGGTTTTAGGAACAGAGAGACTGCTTAGTAGCAAAAGCACAGTGATGAAGTAGCAACAAAAATGAATTTATCGTTGGGGGGTTCCAAAGACCACTGGAAATTCATGATTTCTGATGGCTGTGACCCACAGGTTGAGAACCACTGATCTAGCTCATGATTTAGGCAGCTTAGGGTGTAAAATGAACAAAGCATCTTTGTTGTGGAAAAAGACAAATGTTAAGTAGCAGATGGCATAAAATCGTATTCCCCAATCCTGGTTTCTTAGCCCATGGCACCCAGCCTTGCAAGGCAGTAGAATAAATTGCCCTCAGTGCTCATTATCATAAGGCCAGGGAACCTTGTTCCTCAGGGGGTTATAAAAGGGGAGAAAAGGGGGACCAGTAAGTGTGGGGCCAGGAGGACAGTGGTGCAGTAATGGGTCAGTAAGAACATAGTATGTATAAAAATGTCACAAAGAGATCCAATCGTTTGTATACTAACTTTAAAACCAATATAAAAGAAGAAAATACATAAAATAATATAAAAGAAGTGAATCAAACAGGATAAATATTCAGATATTTGTGGAATGAATAAGTTAGTTCTGACCTAGCTCTGTGAATTTATCAGAATGTGTCTTAAAATGCAGTGCCTGGAATGGAAAATTATTCCTCAGTTATTCTAAATTATTGCAGAATAAAAACAGAAGAACTATTCTATGATTACAAAGCTAAAAAGAAATACAATTCAGGGCAAACAGCAGTGGAAACACAGCAAGTCTAAGAATAGTGCTGTCAGCCTCGCTACTCTCTCTGGAGACCTGGGTTCTCATTTGTGTTGTGAGCAGAGACTCACACTGGGAGATAGAATGTCTGTTTCCTAAGCTCAGACCTTAGTTCCTGCATGATATAATTTGTTAAACTCAAAGAATATCTCTAACTGGTCTTATTGTTTTGTATCTGTGCTTTCTTTAAAACTAAAGAACTCACCAGGGGTGTGATGTCATCAAGGCTGTGATGTCATCAAGGCTGTGATGTCATCAAGGCTGTGGTGCAACGGTGCGGGATCCCCAGCATCCTGGGGCAGGAGCAGTAGGAGCATGAACTCAAGGCCAGGCTGGCTTCATATGGAGATCTTGTCTCAATCATTAAAAAAAAATCATCAATCAAACAAATGAATAAAAAATGTGGAACTAATCAAAGAAATAATGCAGTGTATCCGTATTTTCGGTTTACATTTTGGGGAGGGACTAAGGACAGTCCCTGAGGGACTGCAGGTAGTTGGCAGTTGGAGGAGAGAGAAGTTTTCTCCAGGGTGTGGCCACTGGTCAGTTGCCTTTGCTGGGCTAGGTAACCTGCAACTCCTGCGCCAGCAAACTCTAATACACTCCGTGCCTCTCACATAAAAGGGAGACTTGACATTAGAATTTTGGGAATTTGCATTTCAATGGGAGAGGGAGGGCCGAGAGAGCAGAACAAGGAGGAAGATGAACCAAATCTATTACACAAATGTTTGAAACCGTCTAACAAGAAAATCTATAACACAACATTTAATAAAAGAAAATTTTCTGCCTTTGTAAGCTTTTAAAGCTATTGCTCACTCCATTTCACAGTTATTGCTGAAAATAACTGTGTTGTGCAGGGTAGGAGCCTGTTTAACAGGTGTCTGCTCTCAGTGCTGAATAATGGCGGCATGCCTCAGCTCAGAGGCTCCCAGAACCCTGGGGGAAGTCTCTTCAGTGTCTCTCATTATGCTGCCCTGCCCCCATCACCTTTGCTCACTGCTACACTTGACCACAGGGAGCATAGGAAGGACTCACTAATTATATTTACAGTCCCGGCTTTCTCATGTTGTCAAAGAAGCTTAGCGTAATCCTGCCGCTGACCTGGTCAAGGATTAGCTGGGAAAGCCTGAAGACACCAGTGAGGTTGATTTGCCTGCTGCTGCCGCCAGCGTGGGGAGCATTCTACAGAGACAGGTAATCTGATTTGGGCTGTCAAAAGAAGACCAGTCAGATTAAACGGTCACTCTATTCCATGATTTCTCTTCAGTAGAAATGTTCAGCTGCTTAATTGTCCTTTCATTGGAAAGCAAAACTGACACCTTCCTTTTGAGGGCCGGCAGTGAAGGTGAAAGGGAAAATGAGTCTCTCTAGATCTAGAAGATTAGAGCTGGAAAGGGAAGTGTAGGCGGGAGTCGTTGCTCTATGCCCATGCTCCTGCTACTGAACGGAAGGCATCTGCCACTCTGGACGAATGCGCAGGCAGAACTCATGAATCTGAGGAGAGCTGGGATTGGTGCCCTGACTTCACGCCTCGGTCACGAACCTATCAAGCCATGTACCATCCAGGTAGAAAGAGGGCTTGGTATGTTATCTATACCTCGCCCTGGGAGCTTCTTGTATTGGTGTATCAGAGGTTTGCTTGAGTTAGAAATATATGAAGACAGAATATCTCCTTTGCATTGGTGCTTTTGTTAGCAAGAAATAATTTCTGATGCTGCTTCGACTTTTGTTACAAAAACAAACTAAAAGAGACTTATAAGTTTAAACAAAGGCTTCCATTCTCAGATATGTCGAGCACATTATCAGTGGAATGTGTGTGTGTGAGGTATGTTGACTGTGTGTATGTATGTATGCTATGGTGTGTGTGCGCACTGTAGTGTGTGTAAATGTGATGTATGTGCACTGTGGTATGTGTGTTTGTGTACTGTAATGCATGTATATTGTGTGTGTATATGTACACTGGTGTGTGTGTGTGTGTGTGTATGTAGACTGTGGAGTGTATGTGTATGTAGACTGTGATGTCTGTGTGTATGTGTGTGTGCATGAACAGAGGCCAGAGAGGATTCTGGGAGTCCTGCTCTATCACTCTCTGCCTTATTCTCTGGAGACAGAGTACCTCCGGGACCCCATAACTAGGTTGTCAGCATGCAAACCCCAGGAGCCTGTTGTCTTCACCCCTCACCCAGCATTGGTATGCTGAGGATTTGAACTCAAGTCCTATGTGTCTGCAGCGAGCACTCTTACTGACTGGCCATGTCCCCAGCCCCAGGTCAGAATCAGTCTGTGTCCTCATTTTGTTCCTGTTGCTGTGGTGACGTGTCCCAACAGATGCAGCTTTAAAGCAGAAGAGTCTATCTGCCCCCTTTCCTTACTGGGGAGACGCTGAGTAGGCAGGAGCCGAGGCACAGGCCACGTCTATAGCCAAGAGCACAAAGCATGCTCAGCTCACTTCTTATTTTACAGGCCCTGACCCCAGGCAATGGTGCTGCCCGCTTTTCCACTGGGTCCTCCTACCTCAGTTACTGTAACCAAAGCATCCCTTCACACAGATTAATCTGCCAGTCAGCAGCTTAATCCAGGCCAGCGGTTTTTGTGACCCTCCTCCCAGATGGCATGTCAAGCTGACAGTTAAGAATAGCCGTCACAACGCATATTTTAATGTCCTGAACTTTAAACTCTCTTTCAAACATAGGAAAGGATGAAGAGAATAACATAAATACTTGTGTACACTACGCTTAATTCTAAAACGTTATATTTTGCCACGTTTCCCTCAGAGACCTTTTGGAAGAATGAAGCTGGGAGACGCTGAGGAACCCCTGCTTAGGGCTAGCTCATCCTGTCTTCCATTCAGTCTCTTCCCCTTCCCTAGACATGTGCACCAGCTGGCATACGGTGATGGTCATTGCAGCGCATGGTGCGTGGAGATCTGTCTGTTTCTAGGTCCAAGTTCAGTAGACACAGTTTAGCTCTGTTCTTTTCTTTGCCATTCAGTCCCACAGAAGTCTTTATGCCTTCTAGACACTCCAGATTCTCCTAGCAACGTGTGTCAGAAACAACTGGCCACACCCTTCAGCCAGAGCCACTGTATTGGCTAACAGTTTTTACACAAGGACAACCCAGGGGCACTCACCAGGCACTGCCTTACGTGTCCTGCACCTCAGGTTCTTGCTTGGACCTGTGATCACATGGTCTCAAACACACACAGACTGGAAATGTATGTGAATTGGGGAGAGGAGGGAAGGCATATTTCAGACAGGCTTAGCCTGTGGAGTAGAGAATCTCCCTTCTGCTATGCCTGGGTAGTAATTGATACGACATCTCAGAATACGCCCATGAGGCCATCCATCAGGCAGGTCTAACACCGTCAGCTGACTTTCCTCCATCTCCGTCACCTTCCCTTTTTGCTTAGTTCCTCTTCTTCGGCTTTACATCCTTCAAAACAGCAGCTCTCCTTGTCTCTGGGTCGGGGGACCAGGTTAAAGTAGAGCTGTGTGTCTGGCCTTATCTGTCCACATTTTAGCTGTCGTTGCTTTGTGTCTGAAGCAGGAGAGGTCTCTTGCACTGCATCCTGTTGACGAGAAGCCCTGGATTCTACCTCTGTAATTGTGTTGCCGTCTGGGACAGCATTGTTATTTTTATATCCATCACAAAGTCCTTTAGATGACTTATTTGTATTTCAAATTATATCTAAAATGGTAGAAACAGACCCTATCACACGGCCTGACAAAGCATGATGTGTCTTCCCTAAAATGTCGTTACCAAATTTCCACTTTTTGGACAACTTCCTTTTCTGCTTTGTCCAATTAGCATTGCTATAGGGACTTTGTTTTGGGTCCCTCACCCCGAAACCTTCTCCAATGTTTGTTAATTTGGAGGTAAGAATTATGTCTTACACCTCTGTACAAACAGTATATTGCCCAATGCCGCTGGCAATTCCTGAGTGACGAGTATGTGCAATGATAACCAGGAAAAAGCATTTTGTGTGTTTATATGCAGTTCCCTTAATATCGTCCTATAACACACTGTCAGTGGCTTGCTGGCAGTCACTCTAGGATACCATGTGTGAGTCTTGCTGTTGCTAGCAGCTGTTTGAGCAAATGAACTCGCTACTATGATAGGTGGATGGGTAATAGCATACTTCCAGTAACTCAAGACATAATCCCCAAAGGGAACCCTGTAGTACCAAGAGAAAGGGCCTCGTTAGCAGTAAAACCTATTAATGTCACTTTTCCCATTTAAGGATTGAAATAGCATCCCTCATTAGATTAGAAAGGTCAGCGGTGATGCCATCACCACTGTGGCTAGAGACTTGTTGAAGAATCCATGGATGCTGGGATGGAGAAAAACCTGATATCCAAGATGGCCCCAAAGTTTACAATTTGAATATAAATGATTGTGGAATTTTATGAGGCATAGAGTGGATTTTATTGACAGATCCTGTGTTTTATTGAGAGAGCAATTGAGAAAGAATTCTATAGACCCAGACTTCCATACATACAAATACATATGTGCCTAGACAGCTGAATGCACATACTTGTGCCCACAAACGCGCAAAACTCACATCACAGGAATAAAAAATATATATATATATGAAATTACAGAAGAACAAACAAAACAAAAATCATGGTGAGCTGGTAAGATGGCTCGTTTTTAGAAGGCAGTTTTGTGGCACAGGCCTAATGTTGATTCTAGAACACACACTAGAGAACACAGATGCAGTGGAACACATCTATAATCCCAGCACTTCAGTGACAGGAGAAAGAGACAAGAGAATCACCCAGAAGTGCACAGACCAGGAAGCCTCTAGTGTAACAGAATGAGAGAGAGAGAGAGAGAGAGAGAGAGAGAGAGAGAGAGAGAGAGAGAGAGAGAGAGGCTGCCTTGAAACAGAATGTGCTAGAGAACCATATTTATCTCCAGTACAGTTACTCTGGGGCAGCAGACAACCACCCTGCAAACTAATATAACTTTTAACAGTCATGGCTGTCTGGCTGAAACTCTGCAAATCTGGCAGGAAATATCAAGCTATATATATTCATGAAGATGAGTGAATCCCAAATCGAATAAAGCCAAAGAATAAAGCCAAAGAAACCCACAGTCATCCACATCATTATTAACTTCTGAAAACTGAAGAAAAACAAAAACAAAACTGAAATTAGGCAAAGGAGAATGACTATCAACCATCTTGTAATCTCATCTCAATTTATCTAGCACACGGTATCTTGCTACCCCTTATCTATTCTTTTCCTCCCCTCTCTATCTCCCTCCATCCATCCCTCTTTCCCTCTATCCCTCTCTCTAAGAAACCTTACAAAATTTAGATGATGGCACATTTTCCATCAGATACCATGGATGACAACAGAGGCGACATGCTATTTTTCAAGTGTGAGAGAAAAGAAATTTCATTCCTCTCAAAAAATATTTCTGAGGGGCTGGAGAGATGGCTCAGTGATTAAGAGCATTGACTGTTCTTCCAGAGGTCCTGAGCTAAATTCCCAGGAACTACATGGTGGCTCACAACCATCTATAATGAGATCTGGTGCCCTCTTCTGGTGTGCATGCAAAATGTAGGCAGAACACTGTATACAGACAGAGTAAATAAACAAATCTTTAAAATTTTTTTCTTCGAAGGAGAGTGAAACCAAGACTTTCTCTAAAGATGAAAAATGAAGAGAAGTTGTCACCGCTGACCTACCAAAAAAGTAGCTTGAATAAATCTTGTGAACAGAAAGGAAACTGAACACATGGACAGTTAATTCTACACAAGCAAACCTGAGTAAGAATGGGCCACACAACAGAGCTGATGAAACACTGAGCCACAGTGCAGAGACCTGAAAAGAGAAATAGACAACAATGTAATTTTTTCAGTTGGAAACTCAAGTCCGTTTTCTTAATAACTGATGAAAGAGAGTATACACAATGTGAGAAAATGTCTAGAGGAATCCGAGAACATCGTCAGTAATGGGTCAAATAAGCACATACAAACAGAATATACACATTTCACCCTTTATTGTTTGTAGATCAACCAGATACTGAGACAAGCCATATCCTGGTCCATAAATGAAACCTCCATAAATCTAAAATAATAGAAATTATGCACCATGTTCTCTAATGCTAATGAAATAAAAATTAGTGACATAAAGATAATTGGAAAATCTCCAAATAGTTGAGATTTAAGCAATGTACTTGTAAATAATCCACAGGTCAAAAGGGAAGTCTTAAGGAAATTTAAAAATTCATCAAACTGAAGAAAAATGAAAATATAACATAGTGGCATTTGTGAGACACAGTTAGCACACTACTAAGAGAGCTCTACAGTTTCAAATGTGCACACCAGAGACAAGGGTAAAGTGTCAAATCAATAATTTAAGGTCTCACCTTAATAATGTAGAAATTCTAGCATCCTCCCTTGGGTCCTCCTTGTTACTTTGCTTCTTTGGGTCTGTGGATTGTGGCATGGTTATCCTGTAATCTGTGGCTAATATCCATTTCTAAGTGAGTAAACACCCTGTGGTTCTGTCTGGGTCTGGGTTACCTCACTCAGGATGACATTTTCTGGCTCCATCCATTTGCCTGCAAATTTCATGATGTCTTTGTTTTTAATAGGTGGTGGTATTCCATTGTGTAAGTGTACCATGGTTTCTTTATCCATTCTTTGGTTGAGGGACATCTAGGTTGTTTCCAGTTTCTGGATATTACAAATAAAGCTAGTATGAACATAGATGAACAAATGTCCTTGTGGGATGGTAGAGCTTCATTTGGGTATATACCCAGATGTGGTACACCTGGTTCTTGAGGTAGGTCTATTCCCAAGTTTCCGAGAAAGTACCAGATTGAATTTCTTTCCTTTCTTTTTCTTTTCTTTTTTTATCACATGGTCTTTTATTGAAATACTGTCTCATTGCTTAACTAGCTGGCCATTGCACTGCACCACTATTGATGTCATCTATGATGAAATGAGGGTGGTGGCCATCCACATTGCAGCCCATAGACTGTGCAGTACCCAGGATCTCCTTAATAGCTCCAGAAAGCTCTCTGGCTAAAGACCAGCGTCCCATCTGCCTGGCAATGTTGACAATCTCATCAAAAGTGATGCTTCCACTGTGTTTAATGTTCTTTTGCTTCTTTTTTTCCCTCGGCAGCTCCTTGAGGGATTATCTGATGATCAGGGCAGAGGCAGAGGGCACCACCTCAGTGTGGGCCTGTCCTGGATGTAATCCTCAGACCTTTCCAGTCCCCAGTAACCTTGGCAATGTCATCACCAACTTATTTTGGAGACAGACTCAGAGGACAGATCTTGGGGGCCAACATGGATGTGGTGCTGACTTCGCCTCCTGTGCACCTCAAGTACACAACTTTGATCTTGTTGGGGTCGAACTTGGGCAGCATGGTGGAGGCGAACCCAGATTCTAGATGACAAAAGAAAGTTACATTGTGGCCTCCTCTGTACCGGAAACAAACAAACAAAACAAAACAAAAACAGATTGATTTTCAAAGTGATTGTACAAGTTTGCACTCCCACTAACCCTAGAGGCATGTTCTCCTTTCTCCACATCCTTGCCAGCTTATGCTGTCACTTGAGTTTTTGATCTTAGTCATTCTGACGGGTGTAAGACGAAATATTAGAGTTGTTTTGATTTGCACTTCCCCAATGACTACAGATGCTGAATATTTCTTTAAGTGCCGTTAAATACTCCTTAGTTGAGAATTCTCTGTTTAGCCCTGTACCCCATTTTTATTTGGGTTATTTGGTTTGTTGGTGTTTACTTTCTTAAGTTCTTTGTATGTTTTGGATGTTAGCCCTCTGTGAGGTGTAGGGTTGGTGAAGATCTTTTTCCATTCTGTTGGCTGCCATTTTTTCCTATCGACAGTGTCCTTTGCTTTGTAGCAGCTTTTTGGTTTCATGAGGTCCTGCTTATTAATTGTTGATCTTAGTGCCTGAGCTGTTAGTGTTCTGTTCAGGAATTTGCCTCCTGTACCAATGCGTTCAAAGGCTATTCCTGCTTTCTCTTCTATTAGATTCAGTGTATCTGGTTTTATGTAGAGGTTTTTGATCCATTTGGACTTGAGTTGTATGCAGGATGATAAATATGGAGCCTTTTCTTCTACATGTAGGCATCCAGTTAGACCAGCAGTATTTGTTGGTGACGGTTTCTTTCTTTCTTTTTTTTTTTCTTTCATTGTATGGTTTTGGCTTCTTTGTCAACAATCAAGTGTCCATAGGTGTGTGGGCCTATTTCTGGGTCTTCAGTTCAGTTCCATTGATCAACCTGTCTGTTGTTATGCCAGTACCATGTGGGTTTTATGAAGTGGATGGAGGGAGGGATCTGGGTGGGAAAGAAAAGTGGGGAGGGGAACAGGGTTAAGGGTCAAGTGTGGGGAGGGGGAAGGCCTGGGAGAGAACAGAAATTGGTGGGGGTCATCTCTGGAGCAGAGGTGGCTCCTGGGAGTCTATGGGTGTGACCCTAGCTGAGACTCCTAGCAGTGGGGGATATGGAGGCTGAAGAGGGGTAAGAACGTCAACACACCCACAAAACCTTTCACCCCAAATTAGTCCTTCCTCCAAGAAATGCAAGGATAAAGATGGATCAGAGATTGAGGGAATGACCAACCAATGACTGGCCCAACTTAAGGCCCACCTCATGGGAGACTGCTAACCCCTGACACTGTTAGTTATTTATACTCTATGTACTTGCAGAAGGAGCCTAGCATAACTGTCTTTTGAGAGGTTTCATCCAACAGCTGAGGAAAACAGGGCAGAGACCCACAAACAATAGGCAGAGCTCAGGGAGTCTTGTGGAAGTGTGGGATGAGGATAGAGGGAGCTGGAGGGGTCAAGGACACCACAAAAGACCTACAGAGTCAATTAACCTGGGCCCATGGGGGTTCACAGAGACTGAACCACCAACCAAAGAGCACATATGGGCTGGACCTAGACCTCCTACACATATGTAGCACATGTTCAGCTTCTTCTTCATGTGGGCCTCCTAACAATTGGCATAGGGACTCTGAGTCTATTGCCTTTGGAGCTCTTTCCCATAGCTGGGATGCCTTGTTTGGCCTCAGTGGTAGAAGAAGCGTTTAGTCCTGCCAGGACATGATGTACCAGGGTGGGTTGGTACCCATTGGGGGATGCTCCTCTTGTTGGAAAAGGAGAGGGGATTGGGGGAAGGTGGTATGAGGGTGGAAATGGGAGGAGAGAAGGGAGGGGCCTGTGATCAGGCTGTTGAGTGAATTTTAAAAAGTGTAGACAACAGTAACACCCAGCAGAAGGAAAAAAATGGTCAAAGCATAAAGCATCAAAATGAAAACTGGAAAGCCAGCAGAGAAAAGTCAATGCAACAGGTTCAATAATGTTGACAAATGTCTAACAAGCCCGACAAATAGAAAGTTATCACAGACCATTAATAGTAGGAATCAATAGCAGAGGGAAAGCCATCCTTTGGTGGCATCCTATGATGAAGTCAGAGACATCAGAGGGACTATTCTCCATCCTGTGGACAGAGTATGGGACTTGAGAGCTGGAGCAGACCAATCAAGGCTCAAGGGTAATGGGCAGTCTACAGAAAATGCCATGCCCCTTAGCTGGAGAAGGATGCTATGAGTGATTTCATTCTGACGACATAACTTGTACACAGGAAAGACTTTTACACTTTTTTGAGATTCTGTATGCTTTTTCTTATTAAAATATTTCAGCGTCAGTGTAACTAGTCATGTAATTAGCTTTCACTCCCATAGAGTACTGTTTCAGACTTCTGCTGTGAAGGCCCTGGGCAACAGCAATAATCAGAATTTAAAATTTTCTGTGTTTCTGATGCGTTGGCTTCTGGACCCTGCTGACTGTGAACAGAATGCCCTCCAGAAGGATAACCCTGTGTTTTTTATTTATGAACCAGCCAGTCCAGAGCCCACACAGTGTCCACATCTTGTATAGGCTGACCCCAGGCTCCTCACCGGACAGTCTGGATCACTCTTCATTTGTCTTCACCATGGCAGGGCAAGTTTATGAACAAGCCACATAGTACACAAGCCTCAGGGTCTGCAAAAATGATCGGAACTAGCCAGTCTATGCCTGTTTGTCCTGCATGCATGTTGTTCATTGTTGCCATGGCAAAATACCCCAGAGAATGAAAAGAGGAGGGGCCCATCTTGGCTTCAGCAGCAGCCTGAGGTACCATGGCCTCATCTGGAGCTATGCATGACAGAGCTGAGCACCAATGTGTGGAGCGTGCAGAGGAACCAAGGGGTCACCATGGCAAAGCAGAGATAGGGGGTGGCAGAGGGATGTGAACTTGTTGTGTTTCCCCCTCTAGCTAGGCTTCTCCTCCTCATGTGACACATGACATAAAGCCATTGGTAGCCTTAGCCTCCCTTCCTCTTCAGCCCACAGTTCAATCATATATTGGCAGAGCCCAACAGCTGCGGATCACACCATTGACTCATGAGCCTTCTGGGATGTTTCATCTCCAACCAAAATACCCTGGCTGCCTTGCATCTCCCCAGATTAGCCACAGGAAGGGCTTCTCCTGCCAACTCACCAGTCCGGCTGCTTTCCCAAAAGCAGCCTGGTGGTATGTCCCTCTGCTCGTTAGAACTTAAGTTACCCTTTCCATGGAAATCACCTCTTGTTCTGTCTCCTCATACCCAGAGGGACTTTGCAGAGGGGGCTGGATTTGTGTATGTCTTAGAGACATGAGACTATGGTGAACAGTCTGCTCAGCTCTCCACAGAGGAATTTCTATTCAGTTCAAAATGGGCAAAGCTTTTGGCAAGTGTTAATTTTCACTTGCATTCTCAGAGCCAACCTAGAAAGACTAACAGTCATGTGACAGTGACCTGCACAACATCACTCACATGAAGTTGCATAGCTTACAGAATGTTTTCCAGTGCATTATGTCATTTGAAGCACACAGTGTTACCATAACCTTTATTTTATTTATTTATTTATTTATTTATTCTTTTTTTAAATTTATTTATTTTTATATCAATCACAGGTTAGGTACTTTGAATTCCAGGCGTAGCCCCCTCCCTCATTCCCTATAACCTTTATTTTATAGCTGGGGTAAACTGAAGCTGAGAGAGCTTGTGAATTATTCAAATTCGTGACTTTCAAATCGCAGAAAAGTGACTATCTCCAATTAAGTACTTTGCATGCTTTGCTTTGGGCTTCTATATTTGCAGTATTCTGATTCTTGCCAGACATGGTGGTGTGTGCCTTCAACCCGAGTAGAAGCAGAGGCCATTTGGAGCTTTGTTTCCCCAATATTTGTTGATTACATTTAGATGTCTCTATGTCTCTCTGTGTGTATAAGTTTATGGTGTAGTGAGCTTTCGTGTGACACCTCACATGGCTATCAGTTTTCTACCCTTCTCTGTCCCCCCCTTATTCTCCTCTTACCTTCCCCCTCCATTTAACCCTCCCATTCCTGTCCTTGCCTCCTGTCCTTCAATAACCATATATCCCATTTTCCCTTCCATGGAAAATCCTTCCCCTCCAGTCTCTTACTTAGCCTCTGTGGTTATATGGACTGTACCATGCCGATTGAAGGCTTGAAAGCTCACACTCACATATAAGAGAATACATATCATATTTGTCTTTCTGGGTCTTTCTGGATCTCATTCAGAATGATTTTTTTTTCTAGCTCCGTGCATTTACTTGTGGATTTCACTTTTCATGGTGGCGGAGTAATGTTCCATGACTGTGTACACGTGCACATTGTGTTAATGTCCCACGTTCTCTTTATCCATTCACCTGCTGATGTATATGTCAGCTGTTTCTAGTTTTGGCCATTATGCATAGACCCACTATCAATGTGGCCAAGCAAGCATCTCTCTAGTAAGGTGAAGCATCCTTTGGGTATATGCCCAGAGTGGTACAGCTGGATTTTGAGGTACATCTATTCTCAGCACCATGAGGAACCACCACACTGATATCCATAGTGACTGTACAAGTTTGCGCTCCCACCATCAATGGATGAGTCTTCTCCTTATTCCATGTCTTTATTAGCATGGCCTGTCACTTGTGTTATCGGTCCCAGCCCTAAGACATCCTGAATATTAACTCCCTGGAGGATGCAAGTGGGTGTCAAGTATACCCCCAGAACTTTAAGGTTCTCAGGCTCTAGAGCAGTTGTACCAGGAGGCTGGTTCCGGAATTGAGTTCAGTCTCTGAGGTAACGGTCTGTTGTTGAGATCTGTTCCCAGCCAGGGGGTGTTTTGCACATTATGCTTTCCCCAGCCTGAGCCCAGTTCCCACCCTCTGCCTAGCCCTACCTCTTCCCCTTCTGCTCTCCACCGCTGCCCGTGGGACCCTTCTCCCACCTGAAGGCCAGGACTGTGTGTTTCCAGGGTTTTAGAGTATACGTCAAAGAAGTCAAGAGTACATACAGAAAGCACAATAGCAAAGCGTTTTACTATGGAGCAAAGTACAGAGTAGACACCCTACACTGAAGCAGCAGTCCTGACAAAGCATGAGGCTCAAGAGCTGGCTGCTACCCAGACACTTCCTTTGTAGGTCATGGAGGAAGAGGCAGTTGCTTAGGGTGAACTGTGGGTGGCTTTCTGTTTTGACTGGTAGGCCTCGTCATGCGAGCCTTTTCTCCCTGCGTGTTTCCCTGATCCATCTGATTTTAATCGTATGCATGTTCAGTCATGCACAGGCATAAAACGGTAAACAGGAGATTTTCCCTGAGAGTTCACTCAAATTGCCTTTTTACACATGGAACCCAAACCAGGCCAGGCTGGTCGATCCCCAGCCCCAAGTTCTAAGACACACTTCTGGGTGGGGGGGTTTAGCCACAGAAAGAGAGTTCACTAAGAGTTGCTGGGGAGGTGTGTGTAAAAAGAGATGTTGATAAACTGAATCCTGAGTGACCAGTTGGTTTGGAGAGATATGTGTTTGCTGGTTCCTGCAGGTGGAGGTCCCAGAATGCCGAGCGCTTTGTTAGGAAAGGAGAGCTTGTATAGCTTGGGGCAAGTAAGGGTTCCAGTTCCAATTCATCTCTCTGTTTGCCTGGGTTTGTTGTGCGGTAGTGTCTCAGCTCTCCTATTGTTTCCTGTTGGAAGAACCTGCCTCGTCTCTTTCTGCCAAGAGCTGCGTGACTGAGACTCCTTCCCAGCATCCTGTTTCTGTTCCGGTCTTTCCCAGTATTCTTTCACTCCCTTCATGTGTTTTTGAATTTCCTCCTTCCAAATGCTCACTCTTTCTGTGGGTAAAAATAATTGTTTCCCCTTATTTTGACACTCCTTTGCCAGTTTCCACAGAGGCAACCATCTTACACACAAATATCCTTACATACTTTAGACACCAGTGGTTGTTTTTATTTGGTTTTGTTTTTGGCAAATATGTGCCTTGCAATTATTTTCTGTCTGTCTGTAGTTGGGCTTCTTCCTGTCTTTGTAAGGACTATCACAGGGCAAGAGCTTCCTCACTTGAGTCAAGTTTAGTTTGTCAACATTTCTTCCTAAGGACATCTAGGAACTTGGCATCATCTGTTAAGTGTCATTCTGCCCCATTTGTACCATTTCAAGCCTTTGGCAGAACCCAGCTGGGCATCTTGTACACACAGATTTCAGATTGGAGCTTTGGTTTTCCATCCCTTCCTGGTCATGATGACGTCTGGATTTAGATCAGTCACTCATAGATTGTAAAGTATATAGCAGATCACAGATGAAAATATACATCCTTGTAGGGGGCAGGTAATTTAATATCTGCGATGTCTCTCCTGTTCTTCTCGCCAAGTCCAATCAGAGTGTCTTAGAGAGAAGGGAGGAGCCTACATGTTTTGGTTAATGCAGAGCATGAGATCTGCATTGTCCCCGCGGTTACGGGGCATCAGATCTCACTCCTCTTCCCAGAGAGACTCTTGAGGCAAGGGCATTTGATCCTCGTCACTTCGAGGGGAAACAGAAATGTTAGCGACACCTCGTCCCTTCTAGAGCATAGATCAGCAACAGCCTTAGTGCACTTGGTGCACCTTCCTCTGCAAGGGGTGTGGAAGAAGAGCATGGTGCCTGTGAAGGAACCCCACCTCAACCCAGGGGTTGCTCCTCTCATTCTCAAAGAATGACTCTTTCCTTAGTGTTAAAAGAAAGAAAAAGCTAGAGAAGAAATTTGTTGACAAGCAATTTCTTTTAAATGTAGTTTTAAAAGAGGAGATGAACTGGTTTGCAAATAAGCAAGACAGAAAATACATTTGGAGTAGATGGATAAACAACATTATAAACATTCCCTAGGGATTAATCATTGCCTTTGGCATCTACTAGTCAGGTGTTGAGCCCTTTGGGCAAGAGATTGCATGCTCCGACTTTCAGTGTTTTCTAGCGCCTTATAATCCGGGGTCAGAGAGCCCTCAAAGCTTTCCCTGTAGGAAACGGATGTACAGGGAAACAGAAGTAGTGCCCCTCCCCCTGTGCCTGCCATCCCCTCCCCCCTTTCTCCTCCTGTGTGATAGATGGTGTTGTCATGTGCCTGTGTTCCTTTTGATTGTCAGCCTGACAAAAACATTCATGTGAATGCTGCTATATTTAAAGAGGAAAAAAAAAATCTAACATTACAATTTGTTTTGTGTTTTTGAATGAACAAAAAAATAACACACTTGAAAAAATAAAGACTTTTGAGAAAAACCACAATATCGCCCTTCACATTTTATCACTGATTCCGAGCCTGATCTTGGTAAGTTTTGAATCCTTCACTTCTCAGCCTTGTTCATCTCTGATAGATGTCAGTATTATCTGTTACACTATTGTACTTTGAGAGGCTCCGTCAAATAGCTGCAGCTGCTGTCGGGGCTGATGTAAACCAAGCAATCACATGGGGTCTGTTTATATCTTCAGGCTGTACAACCACCGAGTGTTTCCTCATGCTCACTCTCTTGGCTGGTGCTGTGAATATAGCCATCAGCTAAAAGATGTGGGTCCATTTCACAAAACTATCGCCACAGCATCAACCCCGAGTTACAAGTCTGATAGCCACATGGGTAGAAGCATTACTTTATTGAACAGATGTCCGACTCCTGTGTTCTGTTCTCCAAATTATTTAGATACATCTCAGTTACGCAGTAAGGAAAGACACTTGTTGCATAGTATATATGTACATTTACAAAAACAAGGGGAAGGCCCGAGTTCTTAAAGTTCAGAATGAACTTCAGTGGGGTTCATGCAGCTATAAAGTTTTTATATTAACACTGAGGATTTTTCTGGTTGACATCTCTCTGAAGATGTTTGTATTTTTACATGCTACAATATGCAAGAATCAATATAACCGCTTTTTTAAACCTTACATACCAAATAGCTAGTGACACTAATAAACATTTCTTGAGTTAAGATAGTGCTTCTTTGTGTAAAGGGGGGGGGCTGGCTGTCACACACAGCCTCCTCCCTTTGAGAGTATGTGCAAGGGAGGTGAAGGAGTGAGTGTTTTAGCTTTGTCATGGTCTAGCCTTCCGGTGTTGTTTCCTGGTTGCCTGGTTTGCCTCGGAACTCACTCCTTTCCAGCTTGGAGTACACTCTCCACCCTCAAAAGCCATGTCCCATCTCACTGCATTGTTTTTCCTCTGATCCGAAGTAGAAACTGGCTGCTATATTCAGGGTGAGAAACAAGACTTCTGACCCTTGTCCCGTGTTATTTATGTCTACAATAGTAGATATTTTAATTAAATTTTTATTTTTTATATTAATTACAGTTTATTTACTTTGTATCCAAGCTGTAGCCCTCTCCTTCCCATTCCTACCCTCCCTCCCTCATCTCCTCTCTAAGTCCACTGATAGGGGAGGTCCTCCTCCCCTTTCATCTTAGACATTTTTTTAAAGTTACCTTTAGGGACTAAATCTTAAACTCAGAGAACCAAGTGCACATAGGAATTAGAGGTGTGACAGAAGCTGTGGAGGTTGGTAGCTTCATATATCTTTCTTACCTGGCCTATCGTAAGCCTAGATGCCAGCACTGTTTTCATAGAGGTCAGTCCACAGAAGAGAATAATGTTTGTCTTGTTTTATTTTTACCTTGAAAATCAAGAACACAGTCCTGAAAATAAGAAAATAAAACTCCGTGTGACATGATCATTTCGGTCTGTGTTTTACAGTTCTAGTATGTGTGGGAGAGATAATGAGTAGACATGTATATATAGTAGATTATGCTTTATGCCATTTTGTGATACAGAGGATTGAACACAGGGCCATGTACACATTGGGCAAGTGCTCTTTCACTGAGCTCCACCCCAGTTCAGAGCAGGCTTTTCATTGGATGCTCAGTTATGTGAACTAGCCACAGTATGCTGGCCATCTTTTGCAAATGGAGCAGGGGCAATGATGGAGAGATGGCTTACCTGTTAAAGGTCCTTACTGAGCAGGGTGTGGTGGTGCACGTCTGTAATCCTATTAGTGTGGGAGACAGAAGCAGGCTGATCTCTGTGAGTTCAAGACCAGCCTGGTCCACAAAGCGAGTCCAGAACAGCCAAGGCTACACAGAGAAGAACATGAGTGGAGGGGGAGGACAGAGTTTAGTTTTGGGTGCATGGGCTCCCCTTTCCAAGCCCCCGATTGGAAAGCTGCCCCCTCTGTGGCCCCAAATCTCTATTCACAGACTCACCTTGTGGACATTAAAGAAATGTTTTCTCAGTGTGCTCATCTACAGCTCAGCAACGCTGTGAGGCAGATGGCAAATTTGCATTTAACTGTGTGCTCCGGAAAGCCTCTCTGCTTTGATATCAAGTCAGCGGTTTCATATTATTAATGAGACAGTCTGGAGCATCTGTTAGCTGCAATGTAGTTTTTAACCAGTTTTCATTATATTCCATATTTAGAAAGTTGATTCTGTTTTCTTAACCCCACACCGTTGTGAAGACTTCAGTTTAGTGACTGCTCACGACGAAAGTATCCAAGTCCCCTCCTGCCTGTAGAAGGCTGTCTCTGAGAGCCGTCCGTGGCCTTACATGAATCGTGTTTCCTTTCTTCTCTGGTTAAAATTCTGACTAGACTCTAATATAAATGTACCATCCAACCTAGAACAAAACTGGGTTAAGAAGCCTAGAAACAATACGTTCATCACCTTCCCGTTGTTTCCAGCAGCTTAAAAACAATCTTGTTTACCCTGTGCTGATCATAGTGTTCTTGCAATCCATCATTTGTGTCATGGCAGGTGTGGACATAGCTGTGTCCCAGAGAAAACTGTGAGGGCCTGCTCTCTGTCAACAAACAGTGTTGCTAACCATTCCCTGTGGCTTTATGGTCACATGTTTGTGACTAGCTGCCCTAAGTCACTGTCGGGAAATCAGTGGCCCTTGGACTTCTTGTGTTTTCATCTGGACAACTCACTGTTTCTGCTTCCCTCCCTTTACACACTTCGTGTGCCGGGAGGCGGGCACATGTCTTTCATGGCATTGTAAACCTCTGCAGTTTTCATCTCCCTTCAGCTTCTTTTAAGTGTCCACACCCAGATGGTCCCTGGGTTGGTCTCATTGGTCACCTGGTCACCTTGGCATGGCCTTTAAGAAAGATCAAGTATTGCTGTCACTGAGACACTCTCCGTTCACAAAGCTCTTGCCAGGCAATAGTCAGCGAGGACAGGGCAAGACAGGAATATCCAGATAAATCTCTCCCTCCCCACTTCTGCTGCAAGAGTTCAGGGAGAATCTAGTTAGTGCAGTCTGAAAGGGAGCCTGCTTTCCCGCTCATTGGCTGTCAGATCTTCCTTAAAGTGCTGAGCATGCCAGCACTTAGGCCCTCCACCCACAGCCCCCTGCACAGTTGTCAGTAGTGTGGAATGGGGACGAGCGGGAACATGCTCGTGTCTGCTGGCTGCCGCTGGTTCTTTCGGTCAGAACTGCTGGTGTGTAAGCTTCTTGTGGATGGACCTTCAAAGCAGGACTGGCTCTTGCACTTACAGACCATTACTGGCTCTGTGGCTTCCTGAGCTGTGGTGTTTGACTTGTACACACTCCTTGTAGACCTTCCAACTCCCCTGGGAGTTTCCCAGATAGTGAGTTTTAATTGGTCTTATATTTTGCGTGCCTAAGTACTATCTTCAGTTTTCAGCCTTTGTGCTGAGTGCTCCCGAGAAAGGCTAAGTAGTAGTAATGGGAAATGACATAAACACACAGGCCCTACATATACATCTAACTCAGGGGCTGAATCAGATGGCAGAAACAACTGTGAAGAATAAAAATATAGTATTTGTGGTTTGTGGGAAGTGCTGGGCCTGTGATGACGAGGAGAGTGAGCGGCTGATGACATGGCTAACCTTTGGCTATGAGGTTAGAGGGTCAACATCAAAGTGGGAAGTTCAGCAGCTTAATGCTCATCCGAGCACAGCTGGGAGACCGGTGGAGAAATTAAAAGCCAAGCTTCGTCAAAGTGAATCGGATGAGATTATAGCTGCTTCTGACAGCCTCTTCTATAGGTGCTGGGCCTATTTGCATCATCAGAAGATCAAAGTGAAGAGAGAGGCTGTGAGTGCTGATACTGTAAGTTCTCAGAAGGAGAGCTCTTTACCCAGTGAAGAGGAAATTGCTCTTCTTTGGGGAAGGATGCTACTAGAATGTATATAATGGTGGCAAATAGTATGTCAGATGTTAAGGCTTTGAAGGCACAGTTCACACATCTCTGGGAGACAGCCCACTCCAGCTTTTCAGATCATCATCATTGCGACATAGAGTCTTGTGTGTGACCTTGGACTTGCCAGGAGTGGAGGATAACCGGAGACTTCTCACCCTCTTGACTCACCTCTGGAATGATGGGATTGCAGGTGTGTACTACTGAGCTTGAGCCTGTGCAGTGCTGAGTCTCAAAGCTGGGGTCCTCGCATGTGAGGCAAGCGCACCCCAGCCAGCAACACCCCAACTCCTAGGGTTAGTACCGAGCAGAGATTATACGCCGGAGACAGAAGAGAGTTTCCACTGTCATTTCCCTGGTAATGTCACTTCTGAATATCCATGACTTAAACCCTGAGTGTTGTGGCTATGTTTCTGGTATTAACCATTTCTATTAAAATTTCTTTTTCATTATCGTGGTGAGACATAATACAAAGCTCACTGTTCTGCCAGGTTGAAGAACATAGCCCTGGGGCACTAAGCATATTTGCGTTATGTGACTATCACCCCATCCATCTCTTACCTCATCTTTTGCTCACCTGATAATTCTGTACACACTGACTCTTCGTGTCTTCTTCCCATGGCCCATGAACACTACTATGCTACTTTGCTTCTATAAATTAGACTGCTATAGACCCCTCATGTGAGTGAAATCACATGAGTGAAGTTCTAGAACTTCATCTTTTGGTCCCAGAGTAAGTGTCAGGACCCCTTTCCCCCTCCTCATGGTACATGGTGTGTGTGTCTATGTTCCTGGCACATCTTGCCTGACTTTTTCTCTGCTTCCTCCTATAGGCTATTGTGACTACTTTGATTACAAGCATGGCTTACATAATACTTGCTAAAGTCCTTTCTTCAAATCCTTTTGCTATACTGATTCTGAAGTTGAAATTTCTGGATTGCATAGTGGCGGTGTTTTATTTTTTAAAAGAGTAACTGTCATATCACACACTTCCTGCTCAATATGCATTTCTCCCAGTGATGCCCAAAGGCTCCAAGTTCTGCACATTTTCAAAACCACCTGTTATTTTTTTGTCGCCTTTTGCCTTTAAGTTTTTAGGTAACAACCATCCCAACAGGGGCGCTACAGTACCCCCCCCCCCCGTAGTTTTGATCTTAGATGATGATTTCCCAACATTTTGAACACTGAGAAACTCCTCTTGGGAAAAGAGAAAGTCCCGAGTGCCTTGCTTCAGTATCACAGAATAATCGCCAGTGCATGCTTTATGATGAAAAAGCAGTGAGTTAGCAAGTCTCAGCATTTGAAAAACATAACGTCAGTGGACCATTCACTGCTACAGTGAAACACTGTGCTCGTGTCGTCATCTCTGTTCTAGTTTATGACTGACTGCGACATTTATTAGATTAAACTCATGGTAACTTTAGTTTTGACAGTTTTTTTTCCATCATGACTTTGCAAGTATTTTTAGGTACTTTCGATTCAAATATAATTATGATAATATAACTTACCAGAAATGGAATGTTTTGTTAAATTAGGAATTTTATAAATGTTTTATTAATATGAGCTTCCTGTTAGGAATTGGTGGGGAAACAGAACTGACCTTTCCCTATTCTGATTTCTTTCTGATAGTTAACATTGTGGGCCTAATCATGTACTTTGTAACAAAATTTGTATGGCTGTGAATAGTTTGCTAATTGCAGATGTTCAAAACATTGAATAATTACATAGAAAGATGGTACATATAATTAAAATTTTCTATTCTGGCTATGGAAAATTAAGAGCTATTTATTCCCATTTTAATACAGATGGGCCAATCTAAAATAGCTTTAAAATGTAGCCAGCCACTCAGGGAGGCAGAGGCAGGCGAGAATCTCTGTGAGTTCGAGGCTAGCCCAGTCTACAAAACGAGTCCAAGACAGCCAAGGTTACCCAGAGAAATCTTGTCTTGAAAAAAAAATGTTGCAAGAGTATGATGTACATTGTTATTTTTATTTAAAATCAGATTTCAAACCAAAACCAAAACCAAAAACAGAACAGGCACATGTATCTCACACAGCCTGTGTTTCAGGCTTCCTGTCCTTCCTTCCTAGTTACATAAGTTGACTTGTAAATAATAAAATACAGGAAGTAATGTCAATCAGGCCAAGAACTAAACCACTCAAACACAAGCATGAAGCACGAGTATTTGAGCTGAGACACCAGAGTCATTTAAACCTTCAGGAAAAGTGGGGGGGAAAGGCGTTCTGGGAGACTGCCAGCACCCGCGGCAGGCAGGGTTCTCCTGACCCCTAGCCGCCCTTGCTGCTCTGCCTCACTTGTACCTAATGGGATGGAATGTGCAAGTGTTTCTAATTGCCCCAGCCCAATCCACATCGCAGTCATGTGCCTCTATCGCTCTTCAGCAAACTAGGACACATCTGCTCAGTATTTGGTTAATTTTTGCTTCCTTATAAAAGTTTATGGAATCACTGTGGGTTCTAGTCAACATTTTCAACCCATAAATTAAATGCAGAAATCATACTCCTTGCCAAAATTTAAGTCACCATAAGACTATATGCAAAGAATCAAGCTACGCATCATCCGTGTGCTAGACATTGCGTTGTCTCCCTGGGGTGGGTCTACAGGTTGGGTCACCTAGGATAGGGTAGTGCAATTAAGAAAAATAGATTGAATTGCTTTAAAATAAGGTATCATTTTTTTCTAACTCTGAGCCTGGAGGTCTGTAATGGGGACACTAGCAGGGTTGAATTCTGGGGTGTCATATACAGGGGCCTTCAGCCAAGTGTTCAGGTGGGCTTTCTCCAGTGTATGTGAGAGATTGCAGGAGGGGGAGGGGGAAAGGGGAACAAGCTTATGGGGGGGGGTCACTTTTCTGACCTCATCTAAACCTAATTGTCTTTCCCAAACCTTACCTCCCATACTATCACATCCAGAGGTAGGGTTTTAATATGTGGATTTGGGAGTGCACATTCAGTCTATGGCAATAGTAAGGAAATGTGGACTTTTGTAACACAGACAAAAAACCCTCTCACTTAAATATATTGTAACACGTCATTAAAGGTTTCATCTATTTATTTATTTATTTATTTATTTATTTATTTATTTATTTATTTATTTATTTATGTTTTTACAATGCCTCAGAAATGTCTCGACATTTGGCCAAAGTTATATCCCTGCCCACACATGCAGGGAAAGGCAAAGGATAATCACTGGCTCTGAACATTAAAGTCAAAAATTGTTAGAGAAAATTGTTTTCATTCTTTATGGGAACACATGCTTGTCCTTGAGGGACTCCGCTCTGCTGGGCGGTTGTTTCTGGCCATGTAAGGAGGTCAAGATAAGTCATTTCTTTCGTAATATGATAGATAGAAGGCCTCAGCAACTCTTTAGGGTTTGACTTCAGCTAGTATTAGATAGTACTCTTGTATGTTTTACTAGTTTAAATAAAAATTAAAAGGAGGCCAAATATTCTTTATATTACCTAGTAATTATAAAATTTAAAGAAAAAATCAAGAATAAATTGGTTGTATTTTTAATGTTTTATTTTTTTAGAATACTGATTTTTTTTTTTTCTGGTTTAACTCTTGGGCTCCTTTGTGCAAAAAGCCAAATCCGGGTATCCTAATGATGGAGTAAAAATTTAACACAACTTTCTAATCGTACAAAGGAATTTTAGTACTAGGAATAGAAGAAGTGTTCCCTTCCCCAAATCCAGGGCAAGTGAAAATGAACTACTTGGTATAGAATGTATCGCTGAGGCCATGCAACAAAGCAGGATTCCGGATGACAGCTTAGCGCTAATGTTGTTTCTGTTTATGGCCCTGGAAAGTGATGGTGTCATTTATAAAATGCACACACCACATACTGAGGTGGGCACCATTCAGGAAAGAGTTGTTTTATTCTTCCGTGCACATGTTAACACATCCTCCTAATGTTTCACATCATCCTTTGGCAAGTATTGCTGTTTCATGGTATAGTAGTAGCTGTTGCTCTGCAGGCAACTTAAATTTTCTTCTTTTTCTTTTTTTAATCTGTAACATTCTTTTTATTATGTCCAAGGTTCTGCAGTTTACTAGATGTATAATAATGCTCATCTGTCCTATTTGGGACTTGATGTACCTTTGGTCTGAGAGTGACTTCTGTCTTTCCTCATTTCAAAAATAAATTCTTTCTCCAAATAGGATTTTTTGCTTTTTTTCATTCTTCATAGTCTTTCTATTAAGAACCCCATCACAAATGTCTCAGAGCTGCTCATCCTGCTAGCCATGCTGAGGCCCTTTCAGAATGGTCTCTCCTTCAGCACATGTGGCTTACTTAAAACCCAGTCCAATTCATTTTTTCGTTGATTATATCTATAATGTTCAGCCTACCCACTAAATTCTTCATTTGCATGACATCAGTCTTCATTTGGGTCATGAATAAATATTTAAGCCTCTTTTTTCTTCACATGTTTCTTCTCTCTTGGTTTCTATACCTCACTTTTATATACTGCTATGATCAGTTTTGTGTTTACAGTCTTGATGTGCTCATGTCCAGGGCAACTGTCTGTCATGGGAGCCAAGAGAATTATTTCCTGGAGAAGAGTGCTCTCAGATTTCAGAGGCCATGGAAGGTCACAGACAGGACCATCCAGTTTCTCTGATCTTCCTATCTCCTCCATGCCAAGCTTGAGTTGCTTCTTCTGCATCCTCTTTTTCCAGTGAAGAACACCATCAGGGTACCGATTCTGTCATCAGAAGGTAGCACAGGCCTAAATAGAATGTCTTTATACTCCGGAGATATGGGATCAAGGTTTGTCAAAGATGGATTGAATAAAAAACAAGATTTCCTGTATTCTGTGAGTTTATAACATAATGGCAACAATTTCCCCTTCCCTTTCTGTTTCCTTCCTCCACTCTCTTTCATATACCTCCTTTGCTCTCCTTCAAACTCTTGGCCTCTTTTAAAATTAATTGTTCTTACATTTATATTTACAAATAATTATAATATAAATATAATATAACTATACTATAATAATAAGTGTACACACACATTTACAAATGTAAATGTTGTCACATATATACATTTTATATAACACATACACACACACACATTTTAAGGACGTGAGTCATTTTGAGTCAGGGAATGTGCTGATGTGTTCATCTTAACCTAGTCATCACATACTCCTATCTCCAAGTACACTCACTCATACTCAGAAGTTTAAGGGTTTTCCTAAGATTTATATTTTATTTGTGTGACTGTCTTGCCTATAAGTATGCATATGTGCCATGTGTGTGCTGGTACCCACAGGATCAGAAGAGGGTCTTGGGCTTCCTGAACCTGGAGTTGTGGGTGCTTGTTTGGGGAGCTAAACTCGGGTTTTCTGCAAGCACATGTGTGCTCTTAGCTCTTTCCAGACTCTAGCGTATGAATTTTAAGAGGACAGAATTTATCTCATGACACATCAAGCAGTTCATCCATGTCACAGATTTGTCTAACCCTTCTTTACTGCCTATATCTTAGGACACATAGTCACTGTTAGGCTCGCTTCCCAGGTACCTCTCAAATCTGCCTACTTCTGTTCATCTTCATCCCTGCATTCTGATGCTGAGCTATAATTTTAATTCCTCTGCCCTAGAAAATAGCCCTGCACTCACTATGATTTTTCTCTCCAGTGTCAAATTTCTTCCACATGAACAGGAAGTAATTCCTCACACACACACACACACATACACACACACACATACACACACACACATACACACACACACAATTTTTGTGATTTATATCCTTGACTATCAATGCTCTATTCTTTCCCCAAATCCAAAAATCTCTTCCACCTATGGGTTATGGATAGTTTTTGAGCTCCATAACCCAGAATGGCTATGAACTTTAGACGAAGCCAAATTTCTCCTATTTCAGCCTCCTGTGTGCTGGGGTTACAGGTGCATAACCCTGTAAATGTAATGGCCAGCTTGTTTATGAAGCATGCATGACACTTGCCTTGTGTCCCCAAACTCATTCGTTTATCTTTTGCTTTGTATTGAACCATTTCAAATGTACTGTAGGACATGTCCTCTCTGGCCTTTGGCCACATGCACACTGTTACTTATACTTGGAACAGTTACCTCCTTGCTCACATTGGACATTTTTTTTATCCTTTAAAGTTGAATTTAAGCAAGGTAACTATCCTACTTCCGTACCACATTATATATTGTAGAGTAAATGCCTGCTTAATGGCCATTATTACCTTTTATTCTGAAGTCTCTACCAGGACAACTCTTATTTGTTTATCACCCACAGTTGTCTCAGGAGTGACTAATTCTACAATACCAACACTTGGCAAACTACTCCTGAGATTCTCTCCTCCATCTCTTGTATTCTGTAGTTTCCTGTTCTTGTCCCTAAGTTTTATTTCTTCAGGATTTCCTCAGTTCGTTTTCTTTATTGTTTCTATTTCCATCTCTTGAGCTCTTTCATTTCCTTCACCTTTTTGTGTTTTCCTTTATTTCTTTAAGTGTTTTGTTAATTTTCTCTTTAAAGTCCTCTATCTGATTGTATGTCCCTGTATTTCTTTAAGGAATTCATTTGTTTCCTCTTTAAAGGCCTTTGGCATCTTCACAAGCATAGATTTAAGGCCATTTTCTTGTTTTAGCTGTGTTAGGATATCCAGGGATTGTTGTAGTAGATTAGCTGGGTTCTGGTGGTGCCATATCGTTCTGGATCTTGTTGATTGTGTTCTTACATTGGCCTTTAGCCATCTGGTTGTCCCTGTATTTGGCTGTTTTTTCTTTTCTGATGTCTACTGGTCTTCTCAGGCATGCAGGAAACGCACTGGGCTGGAGGCTGGGTGTCCTGGGTACTGCAGCCCTCCTCAGGATGGTGGGTAGGTCTGTGAGTTGGAGGCAAGCTCTCAGAAAATATCCTGTAGCTCTCCTCTGCTTTCTGTGTCCCAGTTGACCTACAGGCAGGGGCTTGGGATCGGGGTGTCCAACCTGTATGACCCTGAGGTCCAATCTCCTCAGGAAGGGCTAGTAAAGCCGTGGACCAGAGGTGGGAACCGTACCCGGCAGCTGGGATTCCTCCTCTCTCTGGGGAATGGATGCTGGCGTTGAGGAATCAGCAGCATGGCCGCTTGCTCACCCACAGTTACTGAGCTTCTGCTACTCAGACCTGTATGATCCTGTAGTCCAGTAGGTCTCCTCAGTGAGATGGTAGAGCCCTGGACGGGAGGCTGGGAGCATGTCTGTGGAACCCAGGATCCATCCTCGGGAAGGCAGAAAGAGTCAGGTGGCCAGAGGCTGGACCTCGGTAGGTGTCCTCAGGGAGGTGGAAAGAGCTGTGTGGCTGGGTGCCGCCATCTTAATTGACAAACTCCCTATGTAAAAAAAACCTACATGTAAAACACTCCAGAGTATTGTTTTAAATCTTCCAAGAAATGTTTGTTGAATAGTTACTGTAAGACCCAGAATCATGCATGGAGGAGACAAAGTCAATTGAGCTCCTTCCCTGCCCTGTGTTCCCTGAAGATGTTACAACAGAATCAGTAGAAAGGCAAGCTAAGAAGTCCCTTGCTTGGGGAATTATAAGAAAATCATCAACTGCAATGCTGGCTCTGAGGAAGTGGTCAGGGACTAGATGGTATTACAGATCTTATTGGAAGTTTATTGATCAGTCTTCTCATGTGACCTGGTGGTTCTCTAAACAACCGGTTAGCTAGGTGGGGCCTGGGATATTGGATTTCCAGCAAGCTTCCAGGTGCTGCTGCTAGTGGTTGTGGTGGCACACAGCCCACGCTCCAAGTGGCAAGGACTCAGAGTGTGCCTGGCAAAAGCCAGCACTCAGCACTCATGACCCACATTCTCCCAGACTGAGCCTTAGCAATGTTAGGTGACTCTGAGGCAATGACCTGAGATTTAGCATTCAGATCCCAAAACCTTCCCAGAATGAGGGTCAGATAGAACTTCTGAAAATGAAACTGAGGTCAGCAGTGAAGGCAAGTAGGAAAATAGTATAGATGGTGGCTTTAGTCCCAGATATCTGGCCTTGAAGTGCTCTGTGGGGAGGGGTGGGCTCCAGGAGGTACTTGGCTCTTGCCAAGATTATTTGTACATCGTTTACTCTTGTGTCACTGCTGACTCAGTCAGTGTTTGTGTTTGGTAAACTCCCTGTCAATGTTATTGCAATTAATAGATTACTTTTTCCAATCACTCATTCAGTTACTCTGCATGGGCCTCTGCAGGTCCAAGCACTCCATGCCAGTTGAGGTGAGAGGTCAGCCTTTGACATCAGTTCTCTTCCCTCTCTTACACACTCACACACACTGAACAATGTTCCAGCCCTGGCCCTACATTTTAAAGGTTCAATTCATTCGTTTGTTTGTTTGAAACAAGGTCTCATTTTGAAATCCAGACTAGCTTGGGATTCACTATGTAGCTCAGGCCAGTAGGAAAGTTAGGGCAATTTCTTCTCATATTTTCTGCTGCTGGGTTTACAGGCACAAACTACCATGCCTGACTTTAAAACTTCAGTCTTATTCTTTTTTGAAAAACATTTTATTATTTCTTTGAGAATTTTGTACAATGTGTTTTGATAATATTCACCGCTACTCTCCCAAATCTTTCTGGATCTTTCCCTTTCCTTCCCCCTCAATATTATATCCCTTCCTCCTCCCACCAGGACTAGTTTGTGCTGCCCAAATATTCTTGGCTGTTGGCATTTCTCTTGGGGCACAGTCAACCTACCAGGGGTTGTGCTCTAGAGAAAACTGTCTTCACAACCCCCTTTCTTATTTTTTTAAAACAAGGAACATCAACTGCATTTATATACATGCCTTTTATTAGTTGATTATTTTCCCCAAATACCCCCTTCCAGTGTAGAGATTACCCCCTAGACCAGATATAGAGAAGGACTGAAGAGTCTACTTCTGTTCCTACATGTCATATGATTAGAAGAATTTTACAAGCACCAGTTTCTAGCTTGGTCCTTTCGTGCACCTCATAGGACCTATTAGCGTTTGTATCTTGATGGTAAGGCAGTGATGGGAACATCCTTGGCAGCTGCAATTGCAGCAGAGTCTTGAGCAATAACTCAGCTCTAGCTAGATGTGGCTATGACATGCACACATATGGCTCACTGAATCTGCCTCCAAATTTGTCTGACATTTCATCACACTAAGCCTATGGCTACTGTACCACCACCTGACACCAAGTAGAAAATAACAGAGAATCCAGTCTACTCATCCATTCCATGTCGCCACGATGAAACATCTGAGGCAACTAACTTTTAAAGAGAAGGGATTATGTTTGCTTGTGGAGTTAGAGGTTCAGAATTATGAGCTCACCCATTTCTTTACACCACCAGCAAGGTGGCCTGTCAGTGCAAGAACAGTTGGTGGGGCAAACCTCTTACACGACAAAACAGGAAGCGTAAAAAGAGTATAAGACAGCCTTATGACCATGTCTTCAGCCATCCAAGAACATCCGTGAAGTCCACCCCTTAACTTTCCACTGCCTACCAAGAGTGCCACCAGGGGGTAATACCTTTAAGACGTGATATCTAGAAGACGCCACCAGCATTCTAACTGTAAGTTAGAATGGAAGGGGACAGTGGTCTGACTTAATTTGGTGAAGTTTTTAACTTTTGAAAATCTTTAAAACCTACGACCGTGTGAATACATTGTTAACTGTGGGTCTGGGAAGAAGGGTTTAAATGAAGGCTGCAGAAGCTATGCTTCCTCCACTCTGAAGGAAACGCTGCTGAGGGCAGGGCTACTCTAATTGTAGCAGGGTATCAGTGGGATTGGGGTGGCTACCAGGATTTGATACCCCCACCTGTCCTGCTTCTTTCCTGAGAACACCCTAAAGGTTTTCCTGTATCTCTAAGCAAATGAAAACAACTGCAGTCTCATTTCACTCTGCAGTGTACATTTCTTTGTACTGCAAGCGTCAGGGATTTTCCAGTGAGGAACATTCATTGTTTATAGGCATGGAGAGAAACTACAGTTCTTCCAGCGTAAGGGTTCTTGCATATTTTGGAGCTCTAGGGAGGGGATAAGAGATTTTTTTCCCCTCAGGGCTCAATGAAGAAAATGGAGAAAACTTAAATTGGGGATCCAGAAAGAATGATATTACAGGGGGAGAGGGAAGAAGAGATAAATAACATGAAGAATGTTTGGAAAAGCCACAGAGAAGCAGATTCTTATGTAACCTAACTTGATGTATGTTAATATATAAATGATATCTGTGTGTACATACATATGCATATGCGTGTGTGTGTGTGTGTGTGTAGTTATGCTACAGGAGGTAAGGGTGTTTCTTCCCAAGAACCATGAACTAGTTAACAAAATCCCCATTGCTAGTCATAGGATACCTTCCCCAGATGTCAGGAATCTGAGGGAAGGACACAGGAGGAATTGCAGCGAGGAGGAAGGGCATGAGTGATAGACACAGCACCCACATATAAAATTCTCAAAAATAAAATTAAATCCAAAAGCGATTTCATATTTTTTACAAAGTTGTTCTGATCATTTATCATCAAAAGGGTAATTCAAGGCTGTGGTCCTGAGCTGGTGGAAATCACATCAAAGCAGCCAGGGCCGTCTTTTGAAGAAGCAGTGATGGATGGGTGCAGAGTACTGCCGTGAAGGCTGTGAGCAGTGGAACAATCAGGCCGTGATTGCCCATGTGCCACCCTGGGCTGCCTTCAAACCTGGGAGTGGGGATTCGGTTGCACACCACACGCGCTTTCACTCATATGGACACAATTTGGCAAGCGGTGCATGAAAGTTTCCAGCCATCACTGAGGAATCACATGCAAGAAGAGATGGCTGCAAGCCCGTCCATGAATGCCATCGGCCCCTGGACGTGGAAACCACTTCAGATTTCATGATCTCCAGGCTTCTGCAATCTCATCTTCACATAAACAAAGAAGTCAGAAAGCAGCTCTCATTCCAAACAGCACATGCGTCTGTAACTGGACTTGGCTCTAACTTCTTGAAAAGGGTTCCTGCTTGTTTTTTGTCTGTTTGTTTGTTAAGTAAAATTTGTAGTCTAACGCTTATTTACAGAGACGATGGCAAAGCAAAGCACATATATGAGGTTCTTAGAATGTAGGAAATGGAATTTCGGGTGCTAGGGTGAAGATAGCTAATGAAGTACTTTCAGGATTTGGAAACTCAAACAGTTTCTGAGAGTTCAAGTTAAGTAGTAAAAATCCAAATAGCCGGGACTAGCTCTCAGCCTAAGAGTGAGTGAACAGGTAAAGCACCAGAGAAGTGAACTGGATAGAAGGGGTTATGGGGCAGAGGGAGGGTGAGAGTGCAGTGGGGGCAGCTCATGCCATGCTCAGGAGGGCATCCATCCTGATGGACAGATGCAGGACACCACTGTCCTCACCCTTCATCTGGCATCTGCATGCTCCATGGTACACATACACACATGTAGCCAAAACACTCACACACGTCAAAGCGAGTAACCAAAACTTAAAGAACAATGAACCATTTTGCTGACTACTAAAAGTACGTTGTAAAATTTCTGCCATTTGAATATTTTCACATGTCCACTCTGTGCTTACTATTTTCCAATGTCCATTTGCAATGAAGAACATTATTTGCATAATTTTAGCCCTTGGAAATGAATTATAAACAATAATGTTAAAACTGTAAATTTTAATTCATTTTTAATTCTTTAATTCTTCTCATATATAATTTATATGCATATACACAGACACATTTATTTATATACTTAAAATCCCGAGGTTTAAAACTATCTTTAAACTATGTTCCCAAGGCAACCACCTTTAGAATTATATCTTTCTAATAGTTAACCCTTTCATGTAACAAACTATGTTGTATAACTACTTGTATTTCAATTAACAACCTCAAAATGAAGTCAGTTTCTTTTTAAAATTGTTTAAAAATTATTATTGCTGTTTTTCATTTTTATTTATTCTTCTCTTATCCATACACCCCAACAATAGCTTCCCCTTCCCCACTCTGCCCAATCCCCCCACCTCCCTTGTTCCTCAGATCTATTCCTCCTCCATTTCCTTTTAGAGAAAAGCAGGCCTCCCAGGAATAACAAGATGCAACAAGACCAGGCACACCCCCCACATCAAGGCTGGATGAGGCAGCCCAGGAGGAAGAAAAGGGTCCAAGAAGCAGGCAAGAGAGTCAGAGACACCCCCCCCCCCCAACACACTCATACTTTCTTTACCTCTCTTTTTGTGTTTCAAAGTCCTATGAAAATTTTTATACATGTGTTCAAATGCTTTCAAACAATAGTGAGAATAAATATAGAAGTAAATATATAACTAAAACACAATGAGCTTTCTATAAAATTTTCTCTTCGTGCCCTCGAAGCTGGAACCCAACAGCTACATGGCATGGTTAGGAGACTCCTGTGACCCTGTGCAGGCCCCCATTGGCAGGGGCTGCAGATGCACACCATGGATTTAACAGTGCATATTTCCCCCTCACATTTTACAGCACAAGAGATGCATGTATCAGACAGTGGGTAATGTCTGATAGATGGAAACTGGTGCTTGTGTCCTTCTGTAAAGCAGATATCATGATACTCTGTCGTGTAGATCACTGCGGGGGGGGGGGATGTGTGGCCGTATTCAACTGCTTGCTGTGATGTGGGTGCCTCCTCCTCCCACTTCCGCTTCTCTTTGCCTTTCTTCCTGTTGTTACTATCTGCCATAGTAGAACATGAACTCACTCCTGCCCTATGTCCTTTGTCTCCCTCTCCAGAATTGCTGAAATGGTCCATACAAAGAAGGAAGCCTTTACTAGATGCTTAGACACAAATCAAGTTCTGTGCTAGACCTGAAAATGGGTTGAGGTAGTATCTGTATGGTGTCATGTGTATACATATCTTGAACAGTGTGAAAACGAACAACGTTTTGAAAATGGCTAATGAATCTAAGTAAATGTAATCACTAGTCTATCACTTCATGATTGAGAAATGATTAATAAAAGGATTTATAACAAGGTCCAGTTCATTATGAACTCTGTGAGGGGTACTAGTCCAGGACTGGGAATATATAGCTTAATACAAAAGAAGCTATATAATAATAGGTTTTAAAGATTGGACATTTGCTATCAAAATCCCTCTAAATGTTAGCAGATCCTGATGAGATAGGAATAAAATTTATTACACTATGATTTCATTTTTGTTCCCTAGAATTAGCAGAGTAATGTTGCATGTAGTAATTTCTTCCAAAACTTCTAATAGTCTGTTTCCTTACCTGTTCTCTGATACAGTAAAAACTGGAATTAATTGACTAGCTGGAGGTCAAAGTCCTTTAAAATGTCTGAAGATCATAGGTGGCATTCAGCTTTATCTTGTGGAAAGCTTGTGTACTACCTCTGTACTTCACTAAGTTGTGTTTAATTTTACTTAGAGTACCTATTAGATATTACACTGAGGTTGGTGCCTGTGGACTCCAGAATTTCCCTCACTAAATCATTGTGTTCAGCTTCTCGGTACATGAAAGTAGTTTATTAAAACAAGCCTGATTCTCTTGGGTTTACGTTGTGCTAACAGAACTCAGCAGTAGCAACGAGTCTATTTTTCCAAAGAAAGCCCTTGGAAACCTTTGACATATCAGAGAAAATGTTACCTTGAGTGATACCACTTTATAGTTTTTCTTTCATGAAGATTTTCTTGTTAAGTTTCTGTTGTTCTCATACTTTATTTTATTGCTCTCAGATGTGCTTAGCTTTTAACAAATGTTTTTATTATTCTAAGTATAATGTTGAGATGGAATTACAAAGACGAGGGGTAAAACACTGTGGAGTCACCCTGAAATGTCAACCACCACTGTCATGGTGTGCAGTTGAGGACAGGCGTATCAGGAGGAGAACTGTGACAAAGAAAAAGCCCTTCTTAAGACATGACTCCCACATGTTTTGCATGGAAAATCACCCTCAGCCTTGTGTCCCTCTTCAGTCCAAGGCTAATGTGAGGCAGTCAGGTGGGGATGGTTCTCTTCCACAGTCTGCAGCAGCAATGGGGCTTCCTCAGCCAGGACAGCTTTGTCCAGCCCAGACTTCTCCAGGGTGTAGTTCCCCTGTGTCAGAGCCTCAGATAGCTCCACTTGCTCATCATGGGTTGAGCCATGCAGTCAAGGTTCAGGCTGTTTGCCTCATGCTCTGCAGATCACGAGAGCCAAGGCAAGATCTACATAAAAGTTGGTGGTGACCCGACATGTGCCCAGTCCATGACTCTGCAGCTTATAGTTAGGATGCTTCAGTGGATAACTGATGGGCAACTGTTCTGCTATGGGTTTTAATGCTGCTCCTTACAAACCTAAGCTTTAGGGTCATTCCTCCCATGGTACACCTTAAGGAATGCCTCCCGTGTAGCACCCCACAGTCCTGGGAAAGATTCTGTTCCGTGGCATCTCCATTGAAACTGTTCCGTTTCTTTCTCCTTGCGGGACCACCTGGTATCACCTCTCTAGAACTAACATGTACAGACCATAGGCAATATGCTCTCTCCATTGTTATGACTCATCAGGGATGTTTGCCAGTCTTGGCATTTAAAACTTACCTATTTCACGTTCTCTCTCTCTTTCCCTACCAAGGACAATTGGTGCATATGTTTTTTTTTCCTGTAATTTTAAAAGTGGATGCCAAGTTGGTGGTTCCCATATTTCAATCATTTGCACATCTGGCCTCTTGTCCTAAAAATTCACAAATTAAGACATATTTTATTGCTGCTTTTAACCACAATTGATGTGAAGTGTAGATAGTATGGACTTCTGGATATAGCATTAGAGAAAATAAAATATTCTTATATTCTCTGGAAAGGTTGTTTAAGTGTATACATTCTTTAGCTACACTGTATTTACTTACTAGATCTTGGATGAGATGTTCTTTCCACTTATAAATAGAGCTTTGAGAGATTTACCTACAGTTTGCAGTTCATCATTTAAAATTTTTATTTTATTGTGCAAGCACAATTAATGTGACACCAGCCCCCTTAGTCTGTTTAGTGTTGGATGCATGATTGCTCATTGTGGGTACGGCACATTGCTCATCTTGACTACTTGGAGCTTTGTGCCTGTTGTTTTGTAATCCTCCATTTCACAGGGTCTTAGTCACTGGCAACCACCGTTCCACTTTTTGGTGCCATGAATTTGAATCTTTTAAATACGTATGCAAGTGGAATCCAACACTGTTTTTCTTTCTATGTCTGGCTTAGTTCACTTAACACAGTATCCTCACGGTTGATCTGAATTGTAGTGCATTGCAGAATTCCATTGCTTTTTAATTTTGGATAGTATTTTGCTGTATGAATTATATTTGCTTTGTCTTTCTGCTGATGAACTTTTGGGCTGTGGATATACTCAATGTTGGGGGTGGTGCATCATCAAAGGGGTGCTAGTGTGTCTTTAGGAGCCTGTTTTCAATTTTTTGGACTAAATATTCAGACCCAGAACTGTGGGTTATGTGGAAGTTGTGCTGTTAATTTTTTTGAGGACTGTCTTATTTTCAGAGTGACAGCACCATCTTTCATTCCCACTGATAGTACGCAGAGATTATTTTCTACATCCTCCCCAACACTAGCCATCCCTATTCATTCATGTGTTCATTTTAATACTAGCTGTGGTGAACTATGTGGGTTATGTCCAGTGTATTTGTATACATTCCATGGTCAGTGATGGGGAATTCCCCTCCCCACAGCTGCTCTTACCTCCTTAGCCAAAGTTTAAATATTAATAATTATTATTATTTTGGCAAAAGTTACAGGTGGATTGTGTGTTCTGAAAAATTTGTCTGCTCTTTTTAGGTTCATTGGTGAGTAACTGCTCACAACAACCTGATATGATCCTTTTGATAATATCAGTTGAAATGTTCACTCTTTCACCTGATTTTCTTTCTTTTGTTTTATTGAATTTTCTCTGTTTCGTTCTCTAGATTTTATTCTGAAATGTCTTGTATATAGTGACACCTTTGTTCCTGAGTGAGTTTTATGCTACCTTGAGTCTATAGGTAGATAAAATACATACACAAATCAAACACTTATTACTAAAATATCACAAAGAAATACTTAATATGATTCTTTGGAATATATACAGTCTTACCACTAATTAAATATGAAAGAAAAATTCACATTAATGAGATGGATGTGCTTATTTATAAGCACATTATTTTACATAGAGAATTAAATCATGGCTGAATATTTTATAGTGTAGGATAAAGAGCACCTTCAGCACATTTCAGAGTCAATCTGTGCTTAGATTTTATAATCACCAGTGCTCAGAATTCCACTTTCCATAAATCAATAATACAAATAGGCAAAAATATGCTTCAGATGCTTTCATAAATCATTAGTAATTCTGTCCTAATCCCAACCCAAAATTCATTGAACACTTTTTAAAATGAAACTCAAGCCAGGAATGCAAATAGCAGTATTTGAAGTCAAACATTCTAATGTATAACAATCCAAAAATATACTTCAGATGGTGAAGAATGGTGGCAGAAATTTTTCTAATAATTTTTTAGGTTGGAATTCAAAGCAGTGGATTTCCTCATGGCATCTTCACACTCACACGCCTCGCTGTGCCTTGCTTTCATTCATTCCGTGCCATTACCTTCTCCCCCTTTGCATCCTCCTGCTGCCTCCCTCCTCTCCCTGGCCAGTCCCCTTTGAGTTCCTATCATGTGCATCCCATGAGTCTCCCTGTTTCTGCTTCCTTCCCATCTCTTGCTCTCTCTTCACTATTCCTTTAACACTCTTGTGACCAAGAACATGCACATATGAATATAGACATTTAACGCACAGATACGCGCGCACACAGCTTAAAATATGCAAGAAAATACACAGTATTCTTCTGGGTCTAGTTTATTGCTCTTAACCTAATAAATTCTAGTTGCATCCATTTTCCTATAAATGCCTTGATTTCACCTCACTTAATGGCTGCATAACATTCCATTGTGTGTCTGTGCTGTATCTTCAGTATCTAGCCATCTGTAGCTGGCCCTCTCTGCCTTCTCTATTTCCTAGCTGCTGTAAACAGTCCAGCCAAGTGTTCTTTCCCTATAGCCACACTGCCATTTGTTTTCAAAATTTTCCCCTGGTGATAGCCATTCTGACTGGGGTGGTTGGAATCTCCTAATAGTTTCAGTTTGCATTTCATGATAGCTAAGAATGCTGGATAGTTTTTTCAAGCATTCTTTGCTTTTCTCTTTCTTTCTTTCTTTCTTTCTTTCTTTCTTTCTTTCTTTCTTTCTTTCTTTCTTTCTTTCTTTCTTTCCTTCCCTCTCTCTTCTTCTTCCTTCTTCTTCTCCTTCTTCTCTCTAGACAGGGTTTTGCTGTGTAGCCTTGTCTGTCAGGGGACTCACTGATCAAAACTCATCCTGTATCTACCACTGGGATTTTTGTTTAGAGAGAACCATCATCCACTCATGTAGGATTGCTTCATTCGAGCGCTTTTTTAAAATCACATATTAAAGAAGTTTATGAAATATCAGGTTTCCATATGGCTTTTTCACACAGCATTACTCTTGGTGACCTATTTATAGTTACTCTTCTATTGCTGTGGTAGAATATTATGACCAAGGAAACTTTCGGATGGAGATTTATTTGGGATTCAAAGTTCCAGATGAATAACACTGCATGGTGGCGAAGCAGAGGCTGCAGGCAGCTGGAGCAGCAGCTGGAAACTCACGACTTGAGCCACAAACAGGAGACAGAGAGAGCCAATGGGCATAGCATATGGCTTTTGAAACATCAGTGCCCACCCTGCAGTGACATACTTCCTCCAGCAAGGCCACCCTTCTAAGCCTCCCCAAAAAGCCACCCATGGGGAATCAGTGTCGAGACGCCCGAGAGCACACTGGACCCCTCATTCAGTCCATCCCCTTTGCCAGTCCCCATGCCCTCTATGCCCTGCCTTCCTGTCCCTTCCTTCCTGTGTTCACCCCTCTTCACCTACAAGTCATATGTTTTCTGTCCACTCTTCCTTAGGGTCTCTGTTGTCTCTCTCCCTCTGCTGGTTTCTTTCCATTTTCCTGGCCTCTATGGGCATTCCAACTTAAGTACACTACTCTAAGAATTCATAGGTAGGATCCGTATAGAAGGGAAAACGAGCAGCATGCCTCTTTCTAGGCCGGGGTTCTGTCACTCAATTCAGTTTTTTCCAGTTCCACCATTTTCTCGCAGTTTTCATAATTTCATTTTTCTTAATAGAATAATCACATTCTCTTTTGCTTATGTAGTGTACTTTCATCATCCACTCAGCAGCTGATGGACATCTAGGCAGAATGTGCTATCTGTATGCAAGGTGAGGCACATGGGTCTAGTTTCTGACTTTGAAGTGTGCAAATCCAGTTTTCCCATTTGTTAAAGAGGCTTTTAACCAATGTATATTTTGACAGCATAAAACTTGATTTTGGGTGTTTCAGTTTATTCTGGCTATTCTAGTCTTCTATTCTATTCTGTTCTGTTCAATTTTTTTTTTACATCTGTTTAGTGTCAGTGTCATGCAAACCCCCCCCATTGTTTTAAAAATTTTTTTATAATTTGTGTGTGTGTGTCCAACACACACGTGAAGGTCAAAGGGAAACTGGCAAGAGCTGATTCTTTCCTCCTAACATGTAGGTTCTGGGGATTGAACTCAGGTTGGCGGCAGGTATTTTTAATCTCACAATACCCAATCATACTGCGTTACAAATGGCCAGTGACATTCTAGCACCCTTCCTTGGGCCCTCCTTGTTACTTAGCTTCTTTGGGTCTGTGGATTATAACGTGGTAATCCTGTACTATATGGCTAATATCCACTTATAACTGAGTACATACTGTGTGTGTCTTTCTGGGTCTGGGTTACCTCACTCAGGATGATATTGTCTAGCTCCATCCATTTGCCTGGGTTGTTTCCAGTTTCTAGCTATTATGGATAAAGCTATTATGGATATGAACATAGTTGAGCAAGTGTCCTTGTTGTATGGTGGTGCATCTTTTGGGTATGTGCCTAAGAGTGGTATATAGCTGGCTATTGAGATAGAGCTATTTCCAATTTTCTGAGAAAGTGCCAGATTGATTTCCACAGTGGTTGTACAAGTTTGCACTCCCACGAGCAATGGAGGAGGGTTCCCCTCTCTCCACATCCTCTCCAGAATGTGCTGTCACTTGAGTTCTTGATCTTAGATATTTTGACGAGTATAAGATAAAATCTCAGAGTAATTTTGATATCCCTGATGGCTGAGGGCGTTGAACATTTCTTCATGCACTGTACCATTCGAGATTCCTGTATGATAATTCTCTGATTTGCTCTATATCCCAATTTTAATTGGATTATTTGGTTTGTTGGTGTTTAATTTCTTGAGTTCTTTATGTAGTCTGGATATTAGCTCTTTGTTGGATAGGGTTGATGAAGATCCTTTCCCAATCTGTAGACTGCCATTCATTCTATTGATAGTATTCTTTGCTTTACAAAGCTTTTCAGTTTCATGAGGTCACATTCATTAATTGTTAATATTAGTGTCTGAACTGTTGGTGCTGTGTTCAGGAAATAAATGTCAGCATTGGGCTTCTTGGTGAGTTGCAGGGGAGACCCTGAGAGCTTGGAAATGTCTGTTCCACCATTTGTCTTGAATGCAGGTTGAATACCAGTTTTTAGGGAAAATTTTTTAATCCAATAGCATAATAACTTCTATTGTCATATATCCTCAGAGTTTCTTTTTCTCTTAATATATTTGTGGCTAAGGTAGATGCATGAACAAAGATTACTTTTCAAATATTTCGCTTTTTTGTGTTGATTCCCCCCTCCTTTGAACTGTTATACTAAGATTTCTGGATATTATACATAAAAATTAAGCTTTATTTTTCTCTATCTCTTCTAATATTTCATAGAGATTTTCAACATGTTCCTTAGATTGCTAGTATCTTCTTAAAGGAATTAAACCCTGTCCTAAAATCTCTGGAAGATTCTTTATAAGTACTTACCTGGTATGGAAAATGTTTTGTAAAGTATAAGAGTTTTGTTGAATTTGGTAGGCAAGTTATTTGCATTCTTTTCCCCTTATAATCCAGCCGCTAGCTCTGCAGTGAAGTTGCTTGCCAGCCAGTGTTTTAGGGACTAGTTAGATGAAAAGAAGCAGGTATGGTTGAGGAAATGGAGCTTCAGAGTCTGCTAGGGAAGTGCAGGTGTAAAACCAGCTGTTGTAGTCCTGTGAATAAAGGTTCTAATAAAGGTGTGTGCACCGGGCTCACAGATCAGAGTGATGTGGGAAGGATTCTGGAAGGGTCCCGAAGTAGGTTGCTTTTCAGGTGAGTATGAAATGGTAAACAGTTAAGTGGAGAGAGTCTGAACGAGGACACATGTTTAAAGAATTACAAATGTGCTAATCATGTGAGTGACTGATGGGGAAAGATAGAAAGGACAGCCACTAGTCCTGAAAGGCTTTGCATGTGTGTAGACGATTACTCTAATGTGAAAATCAGAGATGTGAAGGATTTCTGAGCAGAATACGGAAAAGATTTATATTTTAGGAGTGTCATTTGGCAGCGGTTAGGAGGAGGAGTTGGAATCAGGCCAGACTGAGGAAAGCCACTGAGTCATGCCTCTGCACTATCCCAGGAAAAGGCAACGGGGACATAAGGCAGAAGTAGTGAGGGAGAAGGATCTAAGCCAGAGGTTCCCAACTTTCCTCATGCTGCAACACTTTAATACAGTTCCTCATGCTGTGGTGACCCCACCACAATATTATTTTCTCTGCAAGTTCACAACTGTAATTTTTCTACTGTTACAAATTGTAATGTAAGTATCTGTGTTTTCTGATGGTCTTAGGTGACCCCTGCAAAAGAGCTGTTCAACCTGCAGTGGAGTTGTGACCCACTGCCTTGGGGGACCATGTTGCACTTTGGAGCCATTTGGCTTTGGGCTCTACATGGCATTAACTTGTTAGTTTATTGTCATCCAGGCCCTGAGCATGATATGAAAGAAGCAAGTCATTAGTGGCTCAGTATCTGTAGAGACAGCAACAGACGCCCGGGGCTGTTTGTCTACAACTCTGGATGCTAAGGAAGAACACATGAAGAACTCAGTTTCAAGACGTGTGAGAATTTTAAAGACTTCTTAATACTGAGTGAAATCTCTATCCAGCACTGTCCTGTCAGCCCTAAGGTGGAGGTAAGAAGCCATGTAGTAATATGGCTTTGTTAGTTTATCTCAAATAGATCATTAATCCTCTCTCTCTGTAGCCTTTTACATTTTAAGCAATGTATTTGGACCCCAGGCAACCATGTTTCACTTTGCTTAAACATTCATAGTGTAGCAGTTTGGATTAGAATGGTCCTCATAGATTCATATGTTTGAATGCTTGATCTCAGTTAGTGGAATGGTTTTGGGAGGATTAGGTGTGGCCTTGTTGGAGTTGGTATGTCATTGAGGATTGGCTTTGAGGTTTTGAAATTCTATGCCATGCTGTTGGGAGCAGATAGAAAGAACTTAAGTACTGCCATTTTGACTTCAGACTCCATTTTACCTGAGCTGACTAACTCTCTAAGCAACAATAGTTCCCTAAACTGTAATGCTTGTTTAACATGTCTATTCCCAACAGCTGAAACAACAAATGAATCTGATTGGTTGGGCAAAAACATTTACATCCATTGTCAGTTGGTGATGGTGGAACACTGGGGAAAGTTCCTTGTACCCAAGTTCTGATTGGTAGAAATTATAACTGTGACTTGGCTCAGATGTTCGTGGGTTTTATGCTTATAGATCCTGCTTCAGCCTCTGCCTGGTGCTGCCAGAAGAAACAAGGCTCCCGAGTTCTTGTCTGGTGGCCTTAATTGACCAGTGACTCTGCCTATTAGTGGGAATAAGAATAGATTTTTGTCATCTCACCAGCCCACTGGTGTTCTCTCTCACTGTCCTCATGGCACACAGCAGTCAGAGTGTAACAGTTCCTGTCTGCCATGGTGATAATGGACTAACCCCTGAAACTGTAAGCCAGACCCCAATTCAAATGTTTTCCTTTAAGTTGCCTTGGTCATGGTGTTTCCTCATAGCAATAGACGCTTAGCATGGTTCTTTTACATGTCCTTAAAGTTTTGTCATATATCTATAATTGTTGTTTTCTTATATATTGAAATTTTTTCTGCTTATTGTTGTTAGGCAGTGTGTCACTATGTATCCCTGACTGATCTAGAACTAGCTATGTAGCCTAGGCTGACCACTAACTCACAGCGGTCTTGTGCCTCCAAAGTGCCATGACTTAAGGTGTGTGTCACCACATAGGAGTGACTCTTTTGTTTATTAATTCAGTGATACAGTGAATAATCTATGTTCTTTTTGAACACTGAGTAGATTTATCACTTTTACTCTTCAAAGGTTTTTGGTTATTTTTCCTAGCAGTTGTGCATCAACATGAAACTTTTCAGCTATTTCTTGAAACCAAGTTGTAAGAAGAGATGATGGTTAGCCATGCACTGCTAAAATGAATTGACTTAATAGAAAGAAAACCACTCAAAAAGATGGAGCTAATTAAGCAATGGCCATTCATTAAAAGAGGCAGTTGAAGGCAGGCAGGCAGGTGGCAGAAACGGTTCAATGCAGGCATGAGCTTGAGGCTAGTAATTGGAGAATACCATTTTCTTTTAACCCCATCAGAAAGCCTCCTGTGCAGAACTGTCAAGGAAACTGTCAGCCACCCGCTTCATACTCCCTCAACAGACCAGGCCTGCTTGCCTCACCTCTTTTGGATCAGCAGAGAAAGGACTGATTAACATAAAAACATCGTCTGAAGAGGAGGAGTCCTTGGAGCCCTAATAAGAGAGCTGTGTGAAATGGCTCAGGCACACACAAGACATATTTTCATTATCAATAGAAATCCAATGGTATTAGGAGCAGTTTGAAGATGAAGTGGCCTTGTTCTAGTGCGCTTTGCAACAACAGGCAGATTTTAACAGTAATATGCATCAGACTACAAAATGGCTGCTTGGGAAAAATATATCAGCTCCTGGTTGATATTCCTTAGTTGAATCTAAAGCACCAGAAAAGAGTGGATCACAGACCTTTAGCGCTGGCCACTTCCAGAGACCAGACCAGGACTGGGACTCCAGTGTGTGTGTAGGTAGCTCTGTACACTTGTGGTCCATGGGTCTGACTACCACCTCAACATCTATTGGTGTTGATTGACATTATGTCTCAATTATAGCCGTTTGTCTGTTGTTCTTCAGCTTTACCCCTGAGAGATAAGTCCCTAGGCAACCATTCAGCAGGAATGATGAGAAAGGAATTTTAGGGATACCACAGTCTCTTCCACATGCGACTGATCATAGTGGGAAGCCAGGCAACACAGGAGACACCTGGCTTTCTTTGGGAAGGTTCCTGGTTAAAGAATAACACATTTGCTTTTGTCTACTTTGTTGCTCTAGCTCTTCAGGAGGTCCTGGTCTTAGCAAACCCATTTGTTAGGCACTTAAAGTTTACGTAGCTAAAGTTCAGGGACACTGTTCATGGCTGACACACAATGGGTACACAGTCACTATGCTTAGGTTACAGGTAGAGAGGATGGAGACGAGAAAAACCTTACCTAAAGTAACGAAGCTAGATGGGGGACTGAAGCGGAGTTCAACCCAAGTTGGAATGCGTGCATGCAGTGTTAGTCATTTATCTCATCGCTATGACAAAATACCTGAGAAATCTAGTTAATGAAAGTAGGGTTGGTTTTGGCTCACAGATCTGAGAGGTATCATCCTCCATTGTGAAAGAGTCAGGGTAGGAAGAGCTTGAGGCAGCTGGATGTATCACACGCATAGCCAGGAAACAGAGAGATGAATGCTGACATTAAGCCTGGTTTCTCCTTTTTAATCATTTCAGAGCCCTAACCCATGGATTGGTGCTGCCCTCCTTACCTCAGTCAACCTAACTGAGAGAATCCTTCATGAACATGCCCAGAGCCTTCTGTCCTAGGTGGTGGTAGAGCCTGTCAAGCTGACAGTGTTAAGCATCTGAGACGTCTAGATTGACTTGGTAAATGCTGATGGTCTCACACTGAGACCAGTTCTTCTCTCTTCCTACATCCCCAGAGTGTGATGTGCTGACCTAGGCATGATATTCACATCTCTTTAGTTTCACCAAAATGTCACTTTAAGTAAAGACATTGATTAGGAAGTAGAATTGACGAAGGATTTCATGGGGACTCAGAAGACAGGTTTATGTTTGTGTGACACTAATGACTGTTACTCTTAAATTCACACACACACACACACACACACACAAACACACATTTATTTTTTTCACTTAAAAATTTCTACCCTGTCCACATCCTCAGCAAATACCATTTAGAAGCAATCAAACAAGGGCAAGCATTCTTACCCTCTCGTTTTACTTTTTTTTTTTTTTCCAAGCAGGATCTCAGAGCTTTCAAAGTCACTGTATTTTAGGTTCCTGATCCTCCTGCCTCAGCCTCCCAAATTTCAGGATCACAGGCAAGCACCACCATACCTAGCTTTCCTTTAGTGTTTTAAACAGAGCAGCTTTCTTCTTTCTCATGGCCTTGTATGTAAAGAGCTTAGGTATATCTGCTCCCTTCCTTCCCCTCAAAAGTAACCCACAGTGTAAGTTGCATGCAACCAGTCTTTCTGACAGAGCAGGAGATGGAATTCCCAGCTGTAGAACATGGAGCCTGACACCCTATGGCAAGCATGGGAGTGGATGTCGCTGACTCAGTTTAAAGCCTTTGGGGCTGAAAAGTTCAGGAAAGAAAGAAGACACTGGAAGGGAGAGAGGACACAGAAGTCACACAAACACAGAAATCTGCTTTTTATCTTCATATTTTGGGACCTGTGTTGTCTGTGGAGTTGAGAAACGCAAAACATAAGTTTCTTTTTTTAAATGCTTGTTCTCTTTTTTTCTGCCTTTAGGGTTGCTTTCTCTGCTCTCTATCCTTGCTTTAGCTCAGCTAATGTCCTTGAGAAAGCAAAAGTAGAGGCATGCATGCAAGGAGAAAAATTGGGCATAAAAGATGTTAAATTATTTTCTTTAGCCATTGTATAAGCTACAACATATAGCACTATAAGAAAAATAATCTTTTTAGAAGGATCTTTTTTTCACGTGTGTGTTTATGTGTAAGTGAATTGTACATGTCTCTCTGTGTGTGAGATACACATGCACATGTGTGTGTGTGTGTGTGTGTGTGTGTGTGTGTTCATGTGGAGTCCAGACACCAGCTCTCAGTGTCATTCCTCAGTGCCACCTATCTTGTTTTTGAGTTAGGCTCTTTCCTTGGCTTTGAGCCCGTCATCAACCAGGCTGGCTAGACAGCAAGGTACATGTCTCTGCTTCATTTTTCCCTTCAACTATGCGCAGAAACAAAGCTTGCCCCCTTAAGTTGGCCTCATCAGATTACTTTGTCACAGCAGCTGAAGAGGAACCAAGGTAGGGGTATCCTTATGATATGGAAAGGAATCCAGCTTGGCTAGAGTGTGGTTGTGTTGGGGCTGGTGGCAGAAGATAACACAGGAAAGTCAGGACAGAGATCTAATGGAAGGTAAGGAGGCATAAGCTAGAGTTGGCTTGTAATTCTGGGAGGCATATTTGGCAGACTTTGAAATGGTCCCACCCCTAATACCGTGGAGTGAAAAGAATGTGGGGGATGTTCCCCTTCTTCTCCTCAGGCACTCATAGCAGTGTGACCCTTAAGCAGTAAGAAGGATCTTGTGGCAAAGACTTAACTTTATCTTGCTTAACAATATTTTTCCCCCAAATACTGTTGACCAGGGAATCTTTGCTCACTGGACCTTTACGAGGTGAAGGTGGCTTTCATGAATCCCAGATTAGGAAAACTTTCAATCATTTATGCAGGCAAAGAATTAGGATAAAAAAGTGCTAAAATGGGGCACTTGAAATATTAGAAATATATTAGAGCAAAAAATATATGATCATTTATTGATTTGTATTGTTCAGATATTTCTCAATTTCATAGCATGCTGGGACAGTGTCAAGAATAAATGTTAATATTTGAACATGAGATTAGTATTACATGTGGTGAATAGAACTACACATTAATGCATAGTTCTGATTAGTGTCTGAGGGATAATAGAGTTCAGAATATGATTTTTTCCAGGGGCACTAAGAGCCATGTATACGTAGGCAACTACTCTACCATTGAGCCAGATCCCAGCCCAACAACTCAGTATTTTAATATATGAAAATTGTGTAGAGGATTCCACCCTATTAAATTAAGTGTCCAACTTTCACTGCCATGCTAATATCTTTCTCTCCACATCCTGAATGAAACAGAGTTGACAGTTTCTTTGACAGAATAGTTAACTTTGAAAAAAAAGGAATTTGCTTAAGCAAAGCAGACAGACTACATTCTTTAAAGAGAGAGAGTCACAATTAGGGGCTGGTCTCAGCAGCTCTTAGACCAGTGGTTCTCAACCTTCCTAATGCTGTGACCCTTGCAGTTCCCCATGTTGTGGTGACCCCAACCATAAAAAATTTTTTATTGCTGTTTCATAACTGTAATCTTGCCTCTGCTATGAATCATAGTGTAAATGTTTGTGTTTCCAGTAGTCTTAGGTAGCCCCTGTTAAAGGGTTGATAGGCTCTCAAAGGGGTCACAATCCACTCGTTGAGCACTGCTGTCTTGTCCATACAGAGGTCTTCTGTGTCAGGTTTCTTAGTACTGAAGTTTTACATCCTCTTAAATCTTGTGGTAGTGGTATATGCGGTTTATTTGCAATCAAGATGGAAACATTTAGACCACATTGAAGCCTTTAAAACTTTTAGGATGCTTTAGAATGAGCCTTTATACAAAGTTGAATAAATACAGTAGGAAATCTGGAATTCAAATAGTATTATTTTAAATAATATTTATTTGGGTAAGATGACCAATCCTTGCAGAAAGGCAAAGGTGATGATCATTGGAAGAGGGAGAAAACAGGCAACAGGACAGGAGCCTACCACAGAGGGCCATAAAAAGACTTTACCCAGCAAGATATCGAAGGAGATGCTGGGACTCATAGCCAAACTTTGGGCAGAGTGCAGGGAATCTTATGAAAGAAGGGGGAGATAGAAAGATCTGGAGGGGACAGGAGCTCCACAAGGAGAGCAACAGAACCAAGAAATCTGGGCCCAAGGGTGTTTTCTGAGACTGATACGCCAACCAAGGACCATGCATGGAGATAACCTAGAACCCATAGAACCCCTGCACAAATGTAGCCCATAGCTCCTCAGTTTCCAAGTAGGTTTCCTAGTAATGGGAACAGGAGCTGTCTCTGACATGAACTCAGTTGTTGGCTCTTTGATCACCTCCCCCTAATGAAGGAGCAGGCCACAGAGGAAAACAATGCAGCCAGTCCTCATGAGACCTGATAGGCTAGGGTCAGAGGCAAGGAGTGGAGGACCTTCCCATCAGTGGACTTGGGGAGGAGCATGGAAGGAAATGAGGGAAGGAGGTTGGGGTTGGGAGGGGATGAGGAAGGGGGCTACAGCTGGGATACAAAGTGAATAAACTGTAATTTATAAAAATATGAATAAATTTTTAAAAAGTGAAAAAATAGGGCATTTCTGTTGAGTAGTGTATTATGCTAGGACTAATAATAATATATAATATTTAATCATACATTATATAATATAAAACTTTTGTTATATTTATACATTATATATAACATACATAATTATTGCATATGATTTATATCATATAATTTACAATGATATAATATATAATGTGTTATTATACATTCATATATAATGTATAATTATTATATAACATGAAATTTAATAATTATTGTAATAATCATCTATAGTTATATAATTTTATTTATTATTATGTATTATATGATTATCATATAGAGTAAAAAAAATCTACCTAAGATATTAGACTTATGTCTAAATATATCTTGAAATCAGATGCTTATAATGTAATCCATGGTTAAGTCCTGAGATCTATTTATATCTTCAGAAAATGGAATTTTCTATGTGTTCTTTAGGAAGGTCTCACTCTGCTCTTTGCTTCATGGTGGGCTTTTGTTTCTTCTGGTCCATGAAGGCAGATAATTTACTTTGGATGAGGCTGTTTATGAGCTGGCTCTTGAAGGATAAGGAAGTATGTGTTGTGTGAGTCCAAGGTGGGTCCATGTGACGTGTCCTTCGGTTGGTGGGCAGTGCATGTATGTGTATGTAAGTGAGCTGAGTTGAATATTAAAGCATAAGGGTAGCAACTAGTGAGTACTGTGTAAATTTCTGTGAGGAATCTCAAGAAACCAAGGGAAAGAATTTGAATTACGGAACGACCATTTTGATAATATCAAATATTGATTATGGAGGAAGGTAGTATCAAAATTAAATGAAGGAAGGTTATTCGTATATTAGGTAGTGTTATGGACAAATGGTTATTAGGGAACTGGATCTCGACAACAAAACTGGAGAAAGTATGGGGTAGTGACAGGTGGAATAAAAGGGAGGAGTCTCGCTTTGGTACACCGACAGGATTAGTATTCGCAGAAGAGAGGGGCCGCCAAAATTTCTAATGTTGTCTCTGGTGTTACTTTCACTTCCAGTATGGGTCTAGGCCTTGATGACATGATTGTAGTGTCATCACTCAAAATAAGCAACACAGAAGGATGACTGAGTTTTAGAGGAGAGGAATTTAAGCAAGTTGTGCACACCTTGAATGTCAGATGCCACGGGAAACAGAGCTGTATCAGTGATTCTCAAAACATCATCTCTTTAAATATCCAGGCTTTCTATAAACCCATGCAAAGCAGCCTGTGAGGTCAAGATCATTTCACCAATGATATCAAGATATTTCCTTTCAATTGGGCCAATGGATATTGGAAAGCAGTGATAGGCAAAAGTGCTGACGACACAGTTTGGCAAAAGCATTGATGGCAAATGGCATGGCAAGCTATCACTGCAGGCTTCACTACCATCTACTTGCAACTTAAACATACCCAGTCTACTAAAGCAACTCAATGAAGCAATGACAGACATTAATTTTATAGCTTTTATTATTTTACTATATCTCTTTTATGTTGTATTTGGTGAAATATAATTTTATGCATGAACTATCTAGTTTTTCCAAAGAATTGCTTATATTTTTGTTAGATGCTTGGCCAGCCATGTTTTTCTCATGGAAAAACTGCTTCTTAAAGGAAATGTGACAGTGAAACTGTGGTTATCTAGGATTGACCTTCAGGCACCTTTGCTTATGAAAACAATTGAGCATCAATTTGATACACACAACTGGTAATATCTTGTTAAGGATAAAACTTGAGTTTTCATGACAAAATTAGGGGTTCTGCATCTTGGATAAGACCCAGAGTTCCCCCAGCTCTTTGTCATGGACCAACTCAGCCTCCTCTTCTAGCCCTTTTCTATTGCTGTGTGTCAGCCACCAACAAGCAGAACTGTTTCCTACCAGGGACCTACAGTGGCAACTCTGGGCCGAGACGCAGTCTCTTCACTATCCTTGATGTCCCCCTGTCTGGCCTCTGCAGACTTACTCTTAGTGCTATTGTAACCCAACCTCAGTCCCCTGGGGATCCACCTCTTGATGCAAACTCAGGGTTGCCCTAATTTTCCCCACTTCCCCTCTCAACCTTTCCCCCAGCCTTTCTTCATTCTGTTGTGTCACCTACCAACCTACAGAAACAGCAAATTGCCTAAGATCCAGTGTGGGTAATGGCAAGAAAGAAAAGTCAACCAACAAAGACAAGATCAGATATCTACACCAAGGAATACCTCAAATATCATGACTTTGGATAGCTAGATTACAGCATAGAAATGCAAACATGGATAGCCAAAGGCAGAATGCCTCTTTTAGGGGCCAGTAACCATATACCAATAGGCCCTGAGCAAAGCAATTTAACTGACGAACTCAGCAAGGTCTTCAAAATAGCAATTATGACTATGTTCAAGAACCTTAAAGAGGAAAGGAAAAATATATTAATGAAAACACAAACAGTTGAATGAAATAATTAAAACATTTTAAGACATGAAAGTAGAGTTTAAAAAAGAAAAAGAACCACTGAAGAAAACCCAAACTGAAGTAAAACTGGAAATGGAAAATTTAGGATGTCAAAGAAAAAACTCAGAGTATGCCTCATCAACAGATTATAAGATGTATAAGAGAAAATTTCAGAAACTTTTAGATATTGAGGACAAAGTAGAAGAAATAGTTCAGTCAAAGAAAATGTTCAACCAGAACAAAGGCATGAAACATCTATGAGATTTATGGGACACTACGAAGAGGCCAAGTCTATGAATAATAGGTACAGAAGAAGAACAAGTTTAGGTTAAAGGCATAGAGTATATATTTAACAAAATCATAGAAGAAAATTTCTCTGACATATAGAAGGGGCGACTGTTAAGGTACAAGAAGCTCACAAAACACCAAACAGACAGGACCAGAAGAGAAATTCCCCATGATGCATGAAAATCAAAACACTAAGCATACAGACCAAAGAAAGGATACTAAAAGCTGCGAGGGGAAAAGACTAGGTCACATATGAAGGCAAGTCCATTAGAATAACACCTGTCTTCTTAAAGACTTTTTTCTTCACAATTTATTTATTATATATCCTGATTGAACCCCCTTCCCTCAACTCCCCCAGACCCCTCTCCCCTCCTCTTCCCCTTATCCCCTTCCCGTAGTCCACTGAAAGGGGGAGTTATCCTCTATTGCCATCTGCCCGTAGCTTGTCAAGTCTCACCAGGACTGCCTGGATCCTCTTTCTTTGTGGCCTGGCAAAGCTGCATCATCAGGGGCGAGTGATCAGAGAGTAGTCAACTGAGTTCATGATAGAAGCAGCCCCTGCTCCCCTCACTCAGAGACCCACATGGAGACTGAGCTGCCAATTGACCACATCTGAGCAGGTCTAGGTCCTCTCCATGCATGGTCCTTCTTTGGTGCATCAGTCTCTGCAGGACCCCCTGGGCTCAGATCTTTTAATTTTGTTGGTCTCCTTTTGGGGCCCCTGCCCCCTCCATGTCCCTTTAATCCCACCCCTCTCTTCTTCCCCAAGATTCCCTGCACTCTACCCACAGTTTGGCCCTGAGTCTCAGCATCTGCTTTGATCCCCTGTTGGGTGAATCCTTTCAGAGGATCCTCTATAGTAGACTCCCATCCTGTTTTGTCTCTTCCACTGCTTCTGGTGCCTTCCTGTTTGCCATTCTGAATGAGATTTAAGCATCCTCCCTAGTGTCCTCCTTAGTGTTTAGCTTCTTTAGGTCTGTAGATAGATGTCCTATATTATATGGCTAATAGCAACACCAACAGAGAGTATACAAACTCATTGAAATCAGAACAACTCACTACTGAATGAAAAATGAATCAATACAGAAACCAAGAAGGAAATTAATAACTTTTAGAGTTGAATGCAAATGAAAATACAACATATACTCAAAACATAATGGCTAAAATGAAAGTAGTTCTAAAAGGCAAATTCATAGCACTAAGCACTTGCCTTAAAAATTGGAGGAATTTCATATTAGTAACTTAATCTAACAGCACTCCTGAAAGCTCTAGAGCAATTTAGAAATAACACTGATAAAAAGTAGACAGCAAGAAATAATCAAAATCCTGGCTGAAATCAATGAAATAGAAACAAACAAACCAACAATACAAATCATCAACGAAATGAAGAGTTGGTTCTTTGAGAAAATCAAAAAGATTTGGCAAACTCTTAGGCAAATCAACTAAAAGATGGAAAAAAATCCCAATTAATAATATTAGAGATAAAAAAATCACAACTGATGCTGTGGGAATCTAGAGAATCATAAGTGCATACCTTAAAAATCACCAAACTCAGGAATCTAAAATAAACAAATACATTTATTAATACAAATGACCTACTAAAGTAATTCAAGATCAGATAAGCACCTAAACAGAGCCATAACCCCTAGTGAGACAGAGGCAGTAATGAAAAGTCTCCCAACCAATCATTTTCTGAATGGGTTTAAGGCCCACTCCATGAGATGGAATCCATCCCCCAAACTGCTAAAATGGCCCAGAATCAGAGACTATACAGAGCATGAGTCTAGGGGAACCCATACTACTTTATATAGGTTATATAAGCTATTGCGACAACATACATTTTCAGGATACTCAAATTTGTTCATACCCCCTCTCTCTTTCTCATTCCTCTTCTATCTCTCCCTCTGCTTCTATTTCCCTCCTTTCTCTCTTTTCCTCCCTCATTACCTCTTCTTTTCTCATGTTTTTCTCTCTCCCTCCCTCCTTACTTCTCTCCATCTTTATTTCATTCCTTCCTTTCCCTTCCCCCATACTCCCTGTCTCCTTTCTTCTATCTTTACCTTCTTCCCTCCCTCCCCTCTCTGTCTTTCTTTTCTCCTCCCTACCTCCTTTCTTCTCTCCCTTTTTTCTTATCTATCGTTTTTTTCCTGTCCCCCATTTATTTGTCTTGTGATTTTTAACTAAATGCTGGTCATTTTGTGTGCAACAGTAGACAACAAACAGCAGCATATTTGGAAGTCTGTATACTATTGCTTTTCCGTAGATTTCCATAGAATTCTTATTGTGCGGACATGGATATGGTCAGGAGTTGAGCTAGGCTAGTGTTTATCATTACTATTGTTACTATCCACATACCACACACTGTAAATTTATACAACACAGTATCTGGACTGCTTTTTACTTTAGCTTAGTGTGGGGTTTGGAGTGCCAGTGGATTTTCATGTTTTCGTTCCACCTTCAACTTTTAGGCATCCCAGCAATACTTCTGTGGCCTTCCCATGTTCTTGGCCCTTGTGTGATGTAAGGTTAGTGACTGCAGTCATGGGCTTTTCTAATATCCTGGTACAGTCCTGGCTCACTCAAGGCTAAGGCCTGGATCTCAGAATCCCTGCCTCCCCTTTGTGGGTCACAGCGTAGGATCTGTGTTCTGTGTTGGGTTGGAGATTCCTACCCAACAAGAGTAGACTGCTCGCTCACTCCATGTTCCTGGAGTCAGCACGTTTGTCTTCCTGCCACTCCCCAGTGAAGAAAACCATGTTTCCCTCTAATCTCTCTCCATAAGCAGGAAGTTATCTACTCCGTTCAGGGAATATTGAATGCTGCAATCAACACAATCACTTTTATCATCCTTTCTCACTGTTAAACTGGAAATGACTTTCTCTTCTCCTTTTTGTGTTTTGAAGCTAATGGATTTTAATATAACAACAACAACAACAAAAAACTATTGACAGGATTTCAGCTTTCATACTGCAGCTACCTTTAGGGACTTACCATTTGCTGACTTTTAAAAACATGCAGTTATCTAGAAAGGCTTTTCAAATGCTTCCTCTCCACCTGTTGGCCTATGTGAGTCTTAGCTTTATTTTTGCACTTCAACAACAATAGCCCGTATCATAACAAGCTGAAAAAAACAGAGCTGAGAACCCACATGCCTGCTATTAAGATGGACAGAAATCCTGAGGACCAGGGAATTTCCTGTAAGATTGTATCTTCCAGTAATGTAGAAGCTATACATATGAAGTTTCACTAGCAGGACTGCCAAAACATGAGATGACTAAGGGCAACAACAGTTGACACGCCAAAGTGCACCAAGAGAGACCATGAGACCTCAGTCCTCCACAAAGAACTACAGATAATTAAGAAATACAGAGAACAAGAGAAATAGTGTCCTGAGGTAGAGAGTACATCAACTCTTTATCATTACCAAGTGGTCATCCCTAAGAATTTACAGAGAAGTAACATCACACAGACCGAACAGGTTATATTTAGGAATATATATGTATATCCCTATACATAAATGCATGTTTCAGAAATTAATGAAAAAAGAGACCATGAATATGAAAGAGGACAAGAAGGGACACATGGGAGGGATTGAAAAGAGAAATTTGAAGGGGAAAAAGATGTAATTATATTATAAATCTCAAAAATAAAAAGTAAAAAATTTCAAGATAGGTATAAAGAATATTTGTAAAAGTATGACATTCTTTTCATAAGAAGCACATTATTTCTTCTGTTATATGGTAGACTCAATATTATTTCCTAATGATTAATTAAAATAATATTTGGAAGTAGTAAAAATGTTAATTTTCTAAAATGATAAATATTTGTAGCTATAACGAATAACCCAATAGTTCTGTGTGATTCTCAAGCATTTTCAAAATTATAAGGAGTTCCTGAGATGAGAACATTTTTGAACCAGTGAGGTGGATAAACTCATTAGCATTGGATGTCTGTGGTTTGAGCTCAGGTGGCTAAACTCCTCAGAAGCTAAGAGTATCTAGTTTGTAGAGAGGACTGTGAGTGTGGAAAATCCAGAGAATAAAGAACCAAGAACCAAACCTAGTGATTCCACTCTTACGGCTCAACAGAGAAAAATAAGTAAGAAATACCGAGAAGAAACCCCTGGAGGCTATATTGTCACAGTGTCAAGGAAACCCAGAAGGGATGGGTTTCTTTCTCAATCCAGTTATTGCTTTAGTGATGGGAAAGTCCTTTGAATCTTTACTGTCATATATTTAGCGAAAAATGAGGTCTATACCACCCTCAAAAATGCCATAGCTTGACAATGATGTTGCAAGCCTTTAATCTCATCACTCACGAGGCAGAGGCAGGCAGTCTTTATGAGTTTGAGGCCAGCCCACTTTACAGAGCAAGTTCCAGAACAGCCAAGATGACACAGAGAAACCCTGTCTCAAAAAACTAAAAGAAAAAAGTTCATAAGCCATTGAGTTCTTGCTCTGCAAATACACAACACCACCACCACCATCACAAACAGCAAAATCATAGAAATGTGGGTCTATGCTGAGTACATAGTGTGGAGAACTAAGGAAACTGGTGGGAGCATCCCATAAACTCCAACTAACACCAAGCACATCGAAGGCATCCATACTAAAACATTTGTTTCTTTACAACTATGAAATTTTGAAGCACAGGCTTTCAGGCACTAAGCAGTGACACTTTACACACGCATAGTGTAGACTATCACTTTGCCATTTTCACTGGCAGTGAAATTATCACTGCCTTCAAATCTAGTTAGTTCACTAAATACCGTTAACATTTGTTTTTCTGGCATTAACTTAAAAGCCACCCCTCTATAGTCCAGAGTCAAGATTCTGGTACTATAGGTATCTTTGAATGAGGAATTTGAGAATCATACAACTCTTGGAGGAGTGGAGGAACAATGTCAATAATCTTAGTCTTGCTTGGCTATTATTTCTCCTCAATTTTCCTTTCTTATTTCTTTTTTTAATTTATTATAGTTTCTTCAATTTGTGTCCTCAGTGCAGCCCCCCCCCCTTATCCTCTCCCAATCCTTCCCTTTCTCTTCTCCTCCCATGCTCCTCCCCGAATCCATTTTGATGTGGAGGTCTTCCTCCCCTTCCATCTGACCCTAGCCTATCAAGTCTCATTAGGACTGGCTGCATTGTCATCCTCTGTGGCCTGGTAAGGCTGCTTCTCCCCTCAGGGGTAGATGATCAAACAGCCAGCCACTGAGTTCATATCAAAGACAGTCCCTATTACAATTACTAGGGAACCTACTTAGAGACTGAGCTGCTATGGGCTACATCTGTGCAGGGGTTCTAGGCTATCTCCATGCATGGTCCTTGGTTGGAGTATCAGTCTCAGAAAACACCCCTGGGCCCAGATTTCTTGGTTCTGTTGCTCTCCTTGTGGAGTTCCCATCCCCTCCAGGTCTTTGTATCTCCCCCTTCTTTCATAAGATTCCCTGCACTCAGGGGAGTTAATATGACATGGAGAGGATAGGAGCCCCACAAGGACCAAATATATCTGGGCACAGGGGTCTTATATGAGACTGTTCCTCCAACCAAGGACCATGTATGGATATAACCTAGAACCTCTGCTCAGATGTAGCCTATGTAGCTCAGTAACTGTAAGGATGAAAAATTTTAACTTGGCCCTAACCATGGGAACTAACCATGGGAACTGAGACTTGTAAGCTTTAATCATTACCAAACCCGGATCTGATACAATACCAAACCTGGATCTGAAACAAAACATTTCTAAGAGACGCCCTTCTGTAGCTATGGATACAATCTCTAACCGTCCCCTAGTCACCACACCTGGGCACAGCCAATCACAGACTGTCCTGTTAGGAAAGTCCCTTACCCCTAACCCCCCTCCTGTTTTGTGGTTTTTGCCTTTATAAATCTGTGATTCCATTGCTGGGGGCTCTGCATCACCCCCTTGCGTGGGAGCTGTGTGCGGAGCCCCGGCATGCCAGCTACTAATTAAACCTCTTGCTGTTTGCATCAAGTGCTTTGTTTTTGTGGGTTATTGAGATCTGGCATCTATCCTGAGGAACGGAGGTTCTCCCCACCTCAGGAGTCCAACATAACCAAGTGGAGTTCCCTAGTAAGGGGCACAGGGACTATTTCTGACATGTACTCAATGGCTGGCTCTTTGACCTCCCACCCTGCAAGGGAGGAGCAGCCCTGCTAAGCCACAGAGGAGAACTTTGCAGCCAGTCTTGAAGATACCTGATAAACCAGGGTCAGAGGAGAGGGGAGGAGGTCCTCCCCTATCAGTGGACTTGGAAAGGGGCAGGGAGGAGATGAGGGTGGGAGGGTGAGATTGGGAGGGAATGAGGGAGTGGGATACAGCTGGGATGCAGAGTTAATATAATGTAACTAATAATAAAAATAAAGGAAAAAAAGATTCCCTGCACTCTGCCCAAAGTTTGGCTATGAGTCTCAGCATCTGCTTTAATACTCTGCTGGGTAGAGCCTTTCAGAGGCCCTCTGTGGTAGGCTCCTGTCCTGTTTCCTGTTTTCTCCTTCTTCCAATGTCCATCCCGTTTGCCTTTCTGAATGAGGATTGAGCATCTTACCCAGGGTCCTCCTTCTTTCTTAGCTTCTTTAGGTGGACAAATTTTAGTACGATTATCTTATATTATATGTCTAATATCCACTTATAAGTGAGTATAAACCATGTGTGTCTTTCTGCTTATGGGGTACCTTACTCAGGATGATCTTTTCTAGTTCCTACCATTTGCCTGCAAATTTCATAATTTCCTTGTTTTTTAATTGCTGAGTAGTATTGTTAAATGTACCACAATTTCTGTATCCATTCCTCAATTGAGGGATATCTAGGTTGTTTCCAGATTCTGGATATTACGAATAAAGTTGCTACAAATGTGGTTGAGCAAATGTCCTTTTGGTATATTTGAGCATATTTCAGGTATATGCCTAAGAGTGGTATAGCTGGATCTTAACGTAGCGCTATTCCTAGCTGTCTGAGAAAGTGCCAGATTGATTTCCAAAGTGGTTGTACAGGTTTACATTCCCACCAACAATGGAGGAGGGTCTGCCTTTCTCCACATCCTCTTCAGCATGTGTTGTCACTTGAGTTCTTGATCTTAGGCATTCTGATGGGTGTAAGGTGAAATCTCAGGGTTGTTCTGATGGCTAATGACGTTGAACATTTCTTTAAATGTTTCTCTTCCATTCAATATTCCTCTGTTGAGAATTCTCTGTTTAGTACTGTACCCCATTTTTAAATTGGATTACTTGATTTGTTGCTGTTTAACTTCTTAAGTTCTTTATATGTTTTGGATATTAGCCCTCGGTCAGATATAGGGTTGCTGAAAATCTTTTCCTAATCTGTAGACTGCCATTTTGTTCTGATGACAGTATCCTTTGCTTTACAGAAGCTTTTCAGTTTCATGAGGTCCCATTTATTGATTGTCGATATTAGAGCCTGTGCTGTTGGTGTTCTGTCCAGGAAGTTGTCTCCTGTGTCAATGAGTTCAGGCTCCACTTTTTCTTCTAGCAGGTTTAGTGTAACTGGTTTTATGTTGAGGTCTTTGATCCACTTGGACTTTAATTTTGTGCAGGGTGATAAGTGTGAATTTACTTGCATTTTTCTACATGTAGATATCCAGTTAGACCAGCAACATTTGTTGAAGATGCCATCTTTTTTTCCATCTTTGTGAAAAATCATATGTCCATAATTTTGTGGTTTTATTTCTGGGTCTTCTATTCCATTCATTTGATCCACCATTCTGTTTCTATGCCAATACCATGCAGTTTTTATTACTATTGCTCTATAGTACAGCTTGAGATCAGGGATGGAGTTACCTACAGAAGATCTTTTACCATAGAGGATTGTTTTAGTTATTCTGGGTTTCTTGTTATTCCATATGTAGTTGGGACTTTTTCTTTCAAGGTCTGTAAAGAATTGTGTTGGTAATTTGGTGGGAATTACATTGAATCTGTAAATTGCTTTTCGTAAGATGGCCATTTTTACTATATTAATTCTGCCAAGCCATGGCATGGGATATCATTTTTCTATCTTTTGATATCTTCTTCAATTTCTTTCTTCAGAGACTTGAAGTTTTTTTCATACAAGTCTTTGACTTGCTTGGTTAGAGTTACACCAAGCTACTTTATGTCCTTTTTGGCTATTGTGAAGGGTGTTTTTTCCCTAACTGAATTTTTTGAGTTAATTTTATATCCAGCCACTTTGCTGAAGGTGTTTATCTGCTTTAGGAGTTCCCTGGTAGAATTTTTGGGGTCCCTCATGTATACTGTTATATCATCTGTTCCTTTATGTAACCAATTACCAATATCTACACATTTGTCTTTTATCAAGTTCCCATTTGTATTGTTTACATTTGTATCTGTGCATTAGTAACCCAAGTCACTAGTGATTTCTAATTGGTCGATGGTAACTGATTTTAAACTCAATTGTCTTCACCTGCTTTTTTTGAACTTGTATCCCACACAGTACTAACCAGATGGGAAATCTGGGCTGAGTGACATAGTCTTTCTTATGCATAATTTGCATATTAACCAAATGGTCAGACATATACTACCTTCTTACATTTGTTATGTAGATTAGTGAGCTAATATGTATAAACACCTGACAAAGAGTTCTCAGGCAGTGGAAGGAAATGATATTCTCAGAGATGTGATCTACCTTGCCAATTTTATCTTTCATTTTCTCACACAGTCTGATGGGGTCAGAGCCTTTATCACCCTAAATAATATTTACCTGCAATATTTGCCCTCTTTAATCTGCTGAAGTCCAATTCAGGCTTAGGGTTTAGTTCAGATGCCTCCCCCAAGTCATAGTCTTCACTTATCCAGACAGTTGAAAACCATTTTCCTCTTTCTGTATTTGCTGTTCCAAGTGTCTTCTGAGTTGTCTGCAGGATACTTTTGTGTTTTTTTTCCGTCATATTATATGACAACAGAGGAGTACATATAGACCCAGCTGTCAAGAAATAGGTATTCCACTTTATCTTAGGGTAGAGAGGCCATGCATTGTATACGTCTGTGTTGTATGTATATGTACATTTTCATGTGTGTACACATGTCTGTCAAAATCAAGTACCTTCTTCATTCGCTCTCTATCTTATGCTTTGAGACAAGATCTCTCACTGATTTGGCAAGGCTAAGTAGCTGGTGAGCTCCGGGCATCTTCCTGTGTCCACCTACCAGCAAGACCGGCTTCTCTTGGAGATTAAACTCCGGCTCTCCTACCTGAGCAGCAAGAACTTTACTGACTGATCAGTGTTCCTATTCCCGAGTCCGTGTGTTCTAACACATTAGTCTTTGATGACTTATTTTCCTCCACCCCCTGCTGCCTGTATCAGCTGTACCTGCAGGCTTATTGCCTCCTAATTCTATTTTCACAGGCGGTTTTCTCTGTTGACCCCTGGTGTCTCCTTGCATCATATTCTCTTCTCTCTCTCTCTCTCTCTCTCTCTCTCTCTCTCTCTCTCTCTTTCATTGTCTCCTTAGACTCTTTTGCTCTTGATCATGCACTGCTATTTTTTCTGCTTCCTGTTTCTCTTTTGACTAAACCACAGGCTACTGGTTAATACAGCAATGTCGTTGGTCTACAACTGTGCTTAAATGTCTGTCCGAGGGGTAAGAGCTGTTTGCCTCACTCCTAGTGAGTGAAGTACCGTTCCTTCCCAGGATGTTTACCCATCCCTGCTTCTGTGAATTCCTCTTAACTGGAACCAGCCTTGTCCTACCTCTGGGCTCCACCTTCTTCTTCAAGCTATTTCTCCAATCTTAGGAACTCTGTGGCTAAGCATTGGGAATACCAGTCATGACATACAGCACTGCTTACCTACGTGACGCTCACTGCATTCATCCCATCCTTTGGGTAGTGATGGCTTCCATTTTGTAACCCCCACTTGTTTTAAGGTCTTCAAAGGCTTGGACAGTAAATTCTTCACTCTCATTTCCTGCAATGTCTTCCTCAATGCCTTACAATTAAAAGGATCTTAAGATACTCAGTGAATGGAATAGATTAGGGTTCTGGTTTGGATTTGAAGATGTCTACTGTGTGCTGTACAGAATCCTCTCACCTGCATCTACTATATCAAGTTTCTTGAGGGAGGGAATGGCTTTGTGCACACCATAAGCACTAGAGAGAAAAAGATACCTTTGCCTACCGACACATGCTGCACAGGGCAAGTGCTCACGAGCTGTTTGTTGGGGGCTGTGAGGCAATGACACAGGAAGATGTCAGAGCCATCTTCAAAGTGTGAACTTTGCCCTCCTTGCTGCTGCTCTGCCCAGCTGTGCGCTGGCTTTAGTAGTAAAGAAGGCTTCTCGGGAGCCACCTGTCATGCAGTTTGCCAGTTCTCTGAAGAAAAAAAAATGCTTGCAACATACTAATTTTAGCCAACATTTGTGCTCAGCACTGTTATTTTGTTTTTAGAACAGAGAGAAACAATTAAAACCAATTAAATGATATATAGTTTACTGTTTTCATGTCAGCAAGGAAGCAATTTTTATATTGTCCTAAATTTGCATATTTTCATAATTGAAATATGAAATATGGTTCCCAGTGAATGTGTGTGTGTGTGTGTGTGTGTGGTGCTTGCATGCATAGGCTTTAGATCACTGATAACATTGCTAAGAAAATTTGAGAATTTGGGATTTGAAATTCTTTTTAATTTACTAACATAGCATACAAGTTAAAAATTGCACTCGTGGCAGAGAAAGAATCCAGGGGGATGATGATGATGATGATGATGGTGATGATGATGGTGGTGGTGATACAATAACTACATAGTAGCAAAGATAAAAAACATTTAAGTGAAAAATGAACAGAAAACCCATGACGACTGGTGTGGTGGCACTTTTAGAATGTACTTGATCCAGGAAGCCAGAAGCTTTCTTAAGAATGCCTTTCAGAGGAACTTCAGTCTTTTCAATGGGTAATGTGATTTAAAGACCTGGAAGCTGTTTATTCATTCATTTACTTACACAGAATCTCATGTAGCCCAGGCTGGGTTGGAACCTTTTGTGAGGTGGAGGATGACCTTGAACTTTTGATCTTCATGCTTCTTCCTTCTGAGTACTGAGGTTAACTGTGTTAGGGATCCAACCTATGTAAGGAAGGCCCTGTGCATGGTGGGTAAGCCCTCTGTCTACCAAACTATATGGCATACCAGATAGAAGTATTTCTTACAACGAGAAGAGCAAAGGGAAGCTGAAATCAAAGAAATAAACATACAAGAGAATCATCTCCAAAATTTGGAATATTTCAAAGCTAAAGATACTTTGGACAGAGAGGAGTGAAATTGGTCCACAGCCTCGGAGCAACAGGAGTTAAATGAATATCCTCTTTGCTAGGAGTCTGTTTAACTAGTTATAGATTTACAATGAGTACATAAGTACTTACACAATCACCATAGGAATGCTGTGTCTTGGTCTGTGATGTCATATTAAAGGGCTGAGCTATGAAGCACTCATCTAGAATGGGATGTTTGGCAAACCTTGATGATAGCCCAAGAGACTGGTATCAGCGGACTGGTGTTAGGAGGTGGAAGGCGGGAGGAGAGAACGAGTTTGGGAATAGCAAGTCTAAAAACCCAAAATGGGAAAGTCTAAAGAACAGATTTCAGAGAAAGGGATTTGAGTGGAGAGCTAAGACTTCCATGATGCCATGATTTGTCTTTGTCATAGGAACAAATCAACTGGGACAGTAAGACACCAAGCTTCAGTAGATTTGTTTAAATTATGAATGTCATTCTTAACTCTTCTTTTGAAAAGCTTTTACATTTTAGCAAAATACATGGAATTCAAGTTATTTGAATATTGAATTTGTAACTTACGAAAGCACATAAGACTGAGAAAATTTACAGTTCAAAGTAGTGAGTTTGAATTTGAAAAGGCCCGTGCATAATTAGACTCTAACAGGCTTGGACAAGTGGGCAGGTCTAAAGGAGTTAGTTGTTCATTTCTCTTAAGGAAATGTACTCTTTTGTATGTAGAAACTAACTTTTAATAAGTTGCTTAATTTATTAAGCCACATTGTGTTGAAGTGCTACAAAGCAATGGTCATGTGAGGTTGGAGTGTGTTTATGGCAAGATTGGTGACTCTAAGCTATAACAGGGTGTGTTGCAGCTTCGGCTTTAAGTACTTTTAAGTACTCAGCCCCATGCCCTGCAGTAGATTTGAACTATCAGAGAAATCAGGACCACTTATTGCAATATCTGCAATAATTTGATCAGGATATATCAGTGGAAATCAAAGTGACTGAAGAACAGACTGTCACTGTGTACTCTGATGTGATATGATGTTTCTGGTTCCATGTCCAGAATGGTTGTGTTTGGCCTCCCAGGCTTGTGAAAAAAATCTGAGGTGACTAATGCTCTGTGGCTCTAGACTTCCACCATCTGTGAATCTGGACTTCTACCATCAGTTACACTGCTGGTACCGTGTGCAGTCAGTCAACATGCCTTCCCGGGGACTTTCTGATGCAGGCTATGAGTCTTAACCATCTCGGGCATTCGTGAACCACACGTTAAATTTCAGTAAAACCAATAAACAAAACCTCGAGTAAAACCTCACCACCCTAGGAAACCAAGTTAATTTATTTATTGTGTGTTCATGTGTTTGTGTCTATGTGCGTGGACACAGCTATGCCATGCTACATGTGGGAGTTCAGAAGGTGGCCGTCTTCTACCTGGTTAAAGATAAGGCTTCCGAGCCCTTTGCTACCCTCTGTCTGAAGCTAGCTGATCTGTGCACAGGAAATTCTCCTCCCCATCTTCCATCTTGCTGCAGGCATGCTGGGATTACAGAGGAGCACCGCTACATCTGGCTTTTATACAGGTTCAGGGGAATTAAACATATGTTCACACCTTAAGCACTTATGCGCTGGGCCACTTCCTCAGCCTGGGACCAAAATATATGAGGGTCAGATAATCATAGGAGCCCGAGCAAGCAAATGCCTTGGAAGGAATGACTTGTTCTTTCCTTCCAGGTAAATTAATTCTGCTAGAGTCTGATGTGAATAAGTTCCTCACGTTAAGTTACACAGGCTTTAACTCTATGAAGCAGTAGCTTCATGCAGCTGGAAAGGGTGTGACAATTGTGATCACAGACATTTGTTAGGAAGGGTCTACCTTAGACTCCGGGTGCGCTAATCTGGAGCAGCACATTGCTTATAAGAGGGGTTGTTTGTTCTGACTTGATGCTGTTGGCTGTCTGCCAGTTCCTACACAGATTATTTTGGGGTATAACTCTCTAATTTTAGAACGTGGTCTAGTTTTCTTGCATTAGTTATAATCCCAGAGAGTCGTGGGTTAGCCAATCTTAGCTATGTTCACATCTTTGCTCCTAGACACTGTGTAATTCCTGAAATCAAAACTGGCTCAGATTTGAGGGGAAATCTTTGTAAAAGTCAACAACTACTTAAAAATAATATTTTTGCAAATATTACTATTTTTAATTGCTATTACACATTATTTCTTAAACATTTTAGGTACACATTTAAGTAATAAAAAATTTAAGTTTTGAGAAACAGGAGTGTAAGAAATGATAAATCGATCCAAGATGGCTGCCCCAGGAGGACACTGTGTCTGAGGAGCAGGACAATAGTGTAGGCACAGCGACCCGGAGACTGAGATCTGGGACCTAAAACACCAGCGTTTGCGACTGCCAGGTGAGCAGAATTCCTACGGTGGGGAAATCAAGTGGAAAAGTCCAAGGGACACCCAGATACTCCCAGGAAAAACTCCGGAGGG
>CM053743.1:12826537-12860084 GCA_028658305.1 Pachyuromys duprasi | reverse complement strand
GGAGATACCTGCAGAAGATCTTTTATTGTAGAGGATTGTTTTAGCAATTCTGGGTTTCTTGTTATTCCATATGAAGTTGAGAATTTTTCTTTCAAGGTCTGTAAAGAATTGCATTGTTAATGTGATGGGAATTGCATTGAATCTGTAGATTGCTTTTAGTAAGATGGCCATTTTTACTATGTTCATCCTCCCAAACTATGAGCATGGGACATCTTTCCATCTTCTGATATCTTCTTCTATTTCTAAGAAAATTCCCTTTTGCAACAGAGAAAACATAACTAATCAAAATGTAGTCACAGAGCCTTATCTCCAATGGATATATCTACCAAACACTCCTGTAGCTAACACTCAGGGAACATTGCAGGAGAGAGGGTGGAAAGATTATAAGAGCATCAGGTAGTTTGCCGGGAGACTGTGCTTCCTAGTAACACCAGAAGATACACCATAAAGTCTCAGCAACAAGACTTCCCAAAGCTGAGCTGAACAAGGATGGCATCAATGGTCACGCCAAATGAATGAGGAAATGCCAAAGAGACCCTAGACTTACTCAAAGAACTATAGGCAACAGAGGAAAGCTGGGAGTGGAGAGGTGCAGACAGGCCTTTCTAAACAGAAAAAAAAAAAGAAAAAAGCCTTGGTTCCATCAGTTGAGTTGATCTAACCAGCCCTCATGTAGTGCTAACTAAAGGCAATACTCCACAGTTTACAAATACGGTTTCAATTATTCTTCATGTCAGGTCACAATTTGATGAGAGCAAGGCTGCTGTTTGTTTAAAGATCTGTGGCTAACAAAGGACAGAATGAAGATGAGGGTCCAGGAAGCTTGGCTCCACTGCTGGAGGAAAACAGCTTCCCTTGGTGGGTCGCTTCTCCCCTCTCCCTCCCTTCACTCCAACCCACTGTCACCTGCAAATCCATTAACTTAGTTCCAGACCAGGAGGGCCTGAAACCCCTCTGTCCACAGCCTACCTTTCCTGGCAGGTTGCTTCTACCCCTCCCCCGACCACCTGCAAATCCTTCTCCTTTTAGCATCAAGGACCTGATATCATTATTGATGCTACAAGGTTGCTGCATCCTTATATAATCTGTTAGTTACTATATGTCTTTAGCCCGAGTCCCTTAAACGTTTTACTTAAAAGTAATAAAGTTGCCATAGTAACTACAACCACATAAAATAGAGCAAAATGCAAGTGAGTCTCAAATTTTCATGTTTAAGAATGCAAATTTTTCTTTTTCGTTAATTTTTGACCATTTTAAAATCTGCAGCTCTTTGAGCCATCCTTGACTTCAATGACATTCTTCTCTTTGTCACATTACCACATAAATTATTTTAAAAGAGCCCCTGTGTCTTCCGTGTAGATCTACCTTCAAAGAGTTTTTAGGTCAAACTTCTTTCAAATGCCACCTAGCCTAAAAATCGCCATTAGCTGCAGCCATATGAAGTACAGCGATGTCTGAAAAAATTCTGATGATAGAAGAGCTATGAGTGGGTGCGAGGGATATTCAGCCATATCTGGTGGAGGTCTTCACAAAATCAAGCAGCTATTCATTTCTGGGCCTCTAAAAACTGTTTTCCACATTTGTAGGAGGATGTGTGATACAAACACCTGTTCTTTATTTGTCTCTAAAATGGGTAATTCTACCATTTTTAAGCGTGAACAACTCAAGTTAGGCAATGATGGGATCAGGCTGGTAGGCTTCCGTCAGCCCGTGGATCCCACAGGATTAGAAGAGGCGTTTTGTTTTTTCTTTTTTTTTTTTAATTTTTATTAGTTACACTTTATTCACTTTGTATGTCCCCTGTAGCTCCCTCCCTACCCCCTCCCAACCCCTCCCTTCCTCCTCCTTATCCACCCATACCCCTCCCCAAGTCCACTGAGTTTTAACAATCTGGTTTAGAAACAGGGGCATCAGACAGGAGAAGAGTTTCATGTGACATGAAAGAGGAGAGGCTACTGGGAGTTACAAATATTAGCAAAGACAGGGCAAGAAAATAGGGGAGAAGGGGTGCTGGGAAAGGAAACGGAATACAAATGTAGGAAGGAAACACATGGGGACCTATGGCTTTATAAGCTAAATTTAAAATTCAGTTTCAAAGGGTGTGAACACAGGTATCCTGTGTAAGACTGAAACAGGAACAATATACCTTGCTTGTTAAGGTATCCTTTTGCAGGTGCGACAGTTAAGAATACGTATTGTTCCTGCTTGCCCCAGGGAAAGGCCTTGCGAGGTAAGGTTTCTATTAGTAATTAAGAATAAGTTCCTGTTTTTTTAGACCTGATGTAAACAGCAAAACAAGGTTTTGTAACCTGCACTAAACTTGTGACCCCGTTCACATGAAGAGTGTATCCTTACCCTTGGCCCTTCCCTTTCATTGTATCTTTCTGAGAATGTTAACAGCCAGTTCTCTCCCCCTGTGAATTGTATCTCTCCTAAAAGAAAAAAGCCTCCTAAAAGAAACCCTCAGAGGCTGCTCTCTCAAATCCCCACTTAGGGAAAAGAGCTAAACTGGCCAGGCCCAGTGCACCCCAATGTCAAACTTGCTTCAATTGGATAATGGTGGATTTGGTCTTTCTGCTCACAATTCTTAGGTTTAACCCTTGTATCAGTGGACAATGCTGATCTCGGAAGCCATGAGTTATTAAATAAAGCACCTAGAGCCAGCGGCTGGATGTTCCTTTTGCACTTCTGGTTAGGACACCCCCTATGTCCCTGGATCAATATAGCCTCTTGCCATCACTCTGCTCTATGTGGTAGGAATCTATTGCTGAAGACACTACACATCTTGGTTTCTGAACACCAAGAAATAATGTTGGGACGGAACTAGAAGCTTCCTCCTTCTTTGGCTCATGTCTACACCGGATCACAAAACAAGAACAAATACAAAACAAAAAGACCTGAGAATGGCGTGGACGCTTGGTGTGCAGCGCAGCAGCTGTTAAGGATGGGGGGAGGAACACAGAGGATAGAACACGACAAGCAGTATGTGTGCCTGGTGTGAGAAGAATGGGCTGGAGGAAATAGAAAGCAATGATACTGCACAGCCTGGGCACGAGTGTTAATCTCGAACAGATGAGGGGCCATTATGTAGATGGGAATTAGACTTATGTAGCTCCAAGGAGCATGACCAGGGTCAGAGTGGGGATTAAAAGGAAACAATGTCACTGTGTGAAGGGAACGCAATTAGGTAAAACACTCTGGCCTATAATTTCTCTCCAGGAACTTAACCGTTACCCCCATTCTGCTTTCTCCTCTTTGTATACAGCTATTAACCATTGTCACTTCATATTGCTTGAATTTCCCAGGAACTAATTTAGCAATACAAAGAAAGACTTCTCAGACTCTGTAGATATCAAAATACCTTACAAATAACGCCTGTGCTTAAAGGGTCTGGTTAATTTTAACTGCCTTTTTATCACAGGTGACACACTGAACAGATTCATCAGCATCTTCTGAGGAAATGTGAAGCATCATGCTTTGCAAGCACTTAGCAGGCTTCCCATGTAAGGAATGATGCCCTTGTTTTCTAGCAGTCACTGTAATTGTAAGTTTTATTAAGAACCAAAACTATACTTCCATCTGGTCTTCCTAGGACAGAATATAAGCCGCTGGCACCCATTCTTTTTCACAGCTATTAAACTGTATTAGAGACATAGCATGGACATAGTACATTACAGTCTTCAGAAATAACCCATTCCAGAGATTAGAGAGAAGTAAAAATGTGAAATGAGGAAAAAAAAAACTCTTGAAGTAACATGTCACATCCTAGTTCTGTTCTATTGTCTGTTTGGGGCACAGATCTCTTTACTATGTAGAAAAACTAAATCTTTTATTAATGTCTATGCTTTCTTAGGTGGGCATATGGCTCTTTTAAAAGTAATGTGTGGAAAAGACACACAGCTGATCTATGCACTTCCACTTGAACTCCAAGGCCCTTCTGACTTGACTCAATTGATTTCAGTGCATATGCCCCACTAATCTGAAAAGGGTATAGCAGCCTTCAAACAGCTTCACCTTCTTTCTTCCTGTGTCTAAGGAGCCTGAGAACATCAAAATGTTGTTGTTTTCCAGCTTCTCAGGGGCTCCAGATAAGCAATCTCCTTTTGAGGAGCAAGTGTTTCGGCGGAAAGCTCCACAGCACAACTTGCACAGCTTATAGAAGCCCACTTCCTGCAAGGCTCACTGGAACCTTGTGTTGAAGAGGTAGACAAATCAGTGCTTCCATCTTTATCTGAGCATAAGCCAATTTCCCCCTTGGAAAAAGCTTTAAACCTCATAGGACCAAAGCTCATTAGAAACAGTCTGGCAAACACTGTTTTGTCAACACACACACACACACACACACACACACACGCACATCTCTAAATAGCACCACTGAGCTACCTAATGTCTAGAAGTTTAATGACATTTAAGACACAAAATCCTAATAACAATGGCTAAAAAGAAAAAAAAAGAAAACAAAAAGTCAGAAAGTTGGGATAAATGTGTGTTGAGCTTGAATAATAAATATTTGCCAGAATGGCTTAAAATATTTATACTCTTTGAGCCAATAATTCAGAAATCTGCCTTAAGGAAAAAGAAATAAAAACACAAAACTCGGGCAAATATTTATACCCCCAATATTTTATTGCAATGTTATCTATAATGGCAAAAAAAATAGATGTAACATAAATATCCAGCAATGGAGGTTAAAGCAAGATACAACCATTTGGTTGGGCTGTTTCTGACCAAAAGTATTTTACTTTCTAAGAATATGTAATGTAGAAAGATATTTATAATACAGTGTTCAATGAAAAAGTCAGCAAATTGCAACCAGCACAGATAATGTGATCACAGCGTCTGAAGTATACTCACACAGGAAAGGCCTACCATAACTGGGGAGATGACTCAACAGCTACAGCGCATATTACACAGAGATGAGGACCTAAGTGTGAACACCCAGAACCAATGCAAAGCCAGAGGCATAGTATAAGTCTGCAACCTCAGCACCAGTCCTATAAAACGGGAGACAAAAGACACTGGAGGGCAGCCAGCCTGGTGGGGCACACAGCAAAAGCAGCTCACAGTGCAGAGAACAAAATCAATGGGATGGGAAGTAGAAATAGAGAAGAAAGCACCTGCCAGTGTAAAAGAGGGACGCGGAGTTTGGAGCAAGTGCGTACCAAAGCCGTGAGTGGACAATTATCCACGTTAGACTAGCAACCTTGGAATCTGATATAAAATCTGATGAAAAGTAACAACCCCAGGATATCTTTAGGGGAAGTCCCAAAACTAAAAGTTTTTTTTTTTAAGTCATAAAGGACTTAAGCAGAGAAGGCAACACAAGCACCTACAAAAACAGAAAGAAGGGAGAATTGTGAGAGTGTGAACCAGGCAGTTAATTTCCTTGTTGTTACTCTCTAAAACAGAAATGGAAATGTTATTAAATATAGTCAAAGAAGAAAATGAGTGCTCTAAGATTCACACATTATAGCTTTAGGGAGATATTTAAAAAATATATATATATATATATTATAGTGAGGAAATACTTATAAGAAGTTTTTTGTTTCAGATAATTCAGAATCCCTTTTCGTTTCAAAGGAGCTTATCATTTGTTAAGTGCAGATAAAGTGAAATTTAATGCTTATAAAATGAGTGCATAAAACAATCCATGTGATTTTCTCAAAGTGTGTTTTTACAAAGCTTATCTGTATATATGAGCAGTAATGATTTTTAAATGATGCTATCAATTTTTGACTATTTCCTGCACATGAAATCTAAACATTCTTTTTTATATTATCTACATTTTGCAGGATGTTTGGTGAGAAAGCAATACTTACGTATTAACAAACAAGAAACAGCCAGCTTGACTGCCTTAATGCCTGAGCCCTCTGTTAATGACTGGAAGGGCATTGGAAATGCTTTCACAGGCATGAGCAAATGATTTGCATATATTTAACGCTTTCTCTATGAGACTTTCTGTAATGAAAACTGTCAAGTGTCTCATCAGGCAGTAATTGACCTGAGTGTTTGTTACAAAAATGTCCTAACAGGTGAAGGAAAACACAGACGACTCAAAGTAAACTCTCTACAAACGTTAACACGAGCATTAAAATGTTTGCTCCATCCCTGTATTTCATTAGAGCTCACTGCAGTTACTGACCTACACCGCACGTGGTCTGCTGCATGTTTTGTTGTTGTTGTTGTTTTTCTTTAACTAGGTCTGTTAGTAAATTGAAGTTTCCCTGGACACAGTCACACTTCTGTTGGGGTCTGGAAGTCGCTGAAAGAACGACCTCAGCCTCTGGAGGCATGCCAGCAACAAAGGGCATTTATTCTGCAGAAGTCCAGCATGCTGGGGTCGTCACCTTTTCAACATGGCGGTGTCCTCCAGGGGAGTTGAAGGCCCCTTTTAAAGCCAGAGAGGGGAATTCCTCCTGTGGCTAAGGAACCTTGATTGGGATTGGCTGGGGCCCATGGAGGCTACGTGACTCTGGTCAGGGCTTAGGTGCTTTTCAAACTCTACTTAAGCAACCTTATCTTCCCCAGACCAGATGTCTTGGCTGTTTCTGATTGGTTGTCTTTTTTTTCTGTGGTTTTTTCCTACAACTCTTAGGCCTGTTCTGTCCAGCAAGAAATGAAGACCATCATGGAGTTGGTCAGGCTTATTTAGCCAGCTCTTTCACTTTGACAATTGATAGCTGAAGGAAAGGCTTGGAGTATAGGTCAAAAAGCCATGTGGGTTATGAGGACTGCCAGTATTCTATATTTGTAGTGTTGATGTTCCAAACAGTATGTGCCCCTTCATCTTGCAGCAATGAGTTAAGGTTGGGTGGAAATCCCTTGCTTTCAGAACTCTGTTCTTTCTGCTGACCCCACTCTACTGATTGGCCTCAGTTCACCATTCCAGAATGATCTTTCCAAAAGTTTAATATGGCTCTCTTACTTCCATTCTTAAAATTCCTTAGTAAATTCCCAGCTAAGTCCTGCTGTGTCACAGATGGTCCATGATGATCTGGCTTTTCCCTCCCTTTTATAAACCAGTGTTAGAGAATATCATCCCACACAAAGTCTGCAAAAATTATTCCTCATCACAGAGCTGGCCTCTCCACCTTCTTGTCTCTGGGGAGACAGTGGTCTGATTTGCAAGCTTAACAGGAATAGGTGGAATGTGGCCTGTGAGCAGCCTCCTGCTTCCCTTAGGAAGCTTTGGGGTTTCTGCCCCTCAAGACCTTCATCTTATTTCCTCACTGGTCCAGCAAATCAACTCTATCCTGGGCTAGATCAGCTCATCGGAATGCCAAACAAAAGTCCACATTTTTCAACCTGGCTTCATCTAGTAAAGAGTGTTTCATCCTCATTTGCTAATCTAATATCTTCTCAACTGCTGTTCTAGAACAGAGGGGAAAGATGGTGCTCGCTGCCATCTACCTTGGAAGATGCAATAAAAATTCACAGTTTTATTTTTCTCTTAAGTTTATATCATTATGTCAATAGAGTCCTTCACTCATTGCCAGGCTGCCCCTTCACTGCTCACCTTGGTGAAGTTCCTGGAGCCCCCTCTGCAGCTACGTTTCGAAAGGACACAGATTTTTTTCCTTCATCCTGGCTGTATATTTTGAGGGTACTTACAGCCATCGTAAGCAAAGACCAAGGGGAGGTTAATTTGTTCATCCTGGTTACTCCATGCTGGCTGCTCAGACACAAAGCTGAGGAACAACAGAAAAATGTCTAGAATTGACAATTAAAGTCAATCAACTGCAAGAGATGCTGAGGTGGTAGTCCGAGCCACGGACCACAAACGTACTGAGCTCGGCCCATAGGGAGCAGCACTATCAGGAGGCCTTGTTGGAGGAAGTGTGTCACTTGGGGGTGGGGGCTTGGGAACTCAGAAGCTCAAACCTGCCAAGTGGCTCATCAGTCTCCTTCTGCTGCCCTTAGATCAACATGTACAACTCTCAACTCCTCCAGCACCATGTCTGCCTGCATGCCACCATGCTTCCCGCCATGATGATAATGGACTAAACCTCTGAAACAGTAAGCCAACCCCAATTAAATGCTTTCCTTTCTAAGAGTTACCATGGTCATGATGTCTCTTCACATCAATAGAAACCCAAACTAAGACATACCCATGTCTTAGTGTTTTTCTGTGAGGTAGGGATAGGGCTGGAAAGACAAAGATTTCAGTACTGTGAGGCTAAGGCCACAGAGATTGATAGCACAAAGAATTTGGCATCCATGTGCAAATATGCATTTTCATCCATTTATTTTTTTTTTTAAAGTTTGTCTAAATGGCCAGAGGTCAGTAATGGACATTTTTGGGTTTAGTTTTGGTTTTTCAAGACAGGGTTTTTTTGTGTAGCCCAGGCTGGCCTTGAACTCAGAGATCCGCTTGCCTCCTGAGTGCTAGGAGTAAAGGCCTGCACCACCACTGCTTTCTTTATTCATTTGACAAAAGTTATTAAATATTTTTAAACACAGGAACTTCCTAGCATTTAAACTGAATCTGAAATTATTCAGTTGTAGTTCTAATTTATGCTCTTACTCTTAGAAAACTGACTGCGGTGTGGGCTTATTTCATGATCACCCTTGTCAGTCAGTGACTTCAATAATTGTCCTATCATGGGATTTCAGGTATGTGACAGATATAACACTGATTTTCCCTCTTCTGCCCAGGACAAACACCACCAATGAGTTTGAGCTCTTTCTTCCTCTGAACATAAAGATGGCCTTTTAAACCCACTAAGATTAACCAACAGCTTTCTATGATCAATCCTACAACTGGCTAATGAGGCAAAAATCTATTTGCCATTTCTCACAGAGCTTACACTTCAGAAGCCACAGATGATTCCTATTGTGATATTTAGGAAGAATGACCAACTACCAACAGCCTGTATTGCTCAAGGTAATTAATACCTATGACAGTTCCAACATCGCATTGGCTTACCACTGCGAGCATCCATTTGCTTTTCATCTCATGGGCCTGAGCAGATGCTTGAGGGCTGAGAATGAGGGCTGGGGTTCTACCCAGTGCAGATAAGAAAATCAAGTCTTTGCTTGCCTGTTTTGCTATTGTTTTAGTTTTCAATCTAGTTGCCTCTACATGTGAACTTAATGACCTATAAAAGACACTCGGTCTATAGTACCAAGCACTCCATAATACTTGAAATTTTGTATTCGTGACCAATATCTGTAAACATTGCTAAGTGTGTATGAAACCTCCCATTGTTATACATGTACCATTAGGCGATAACACTCTTAGAGAGAATTTTTGTTTGTAATTATATGGCAGTTTTGATATGATAAACATGTCTATTTTCATTGTAGTTTTTTTCATGTGAACCCTGAAGTCTGCAGATCTTTACTGATCTACACCGAAGTCCTAAGAAAGTTGCATAACATGTAGGCCAAGTTGGCTTTCAGCTAAAACATGGCATCTAGTTTGGTATTCTATTTATAGAATTAACTTGGCCTGTCAATCAGTGAACAAATGTCTGGATATCTGAAAAAAAAATTTCTAATTTTTCTCATTGGATACCACCAAGATGGTACCCAATGGGAGTGCATCCCAAGTTAAGAAAATTCACATGGGGTTTGCTGTGTAAGAAATTAATGATTATTAAAACACACACACACACACACACACATAAACAATACTGTGTTAAGTGAAGTAAGACTTTTTCAAGCCACAAGGAATCCTCGAGATGATGAAATGTGTGAAATGAACAATCTTGAATCCATAAAAACAGTAGGCCCTTCTGACTTGGGCGTGGCTCACAATGGAGTATCAGGGATGGTACCTCCAAAGAAACAAACTCCAGTGTAGCCTTAAACTATTGAGGTGTTGGGTGTGACCACTGGGAGGAATGACCTGATAAAAATTGCTGGACACAGAGTGATCAACGATTGGGTCAGTAGGTGCTATAAGGAAAAAAGGCCAGCAGCTGGCCAAAAGGATGATGATGATTATATAAATGCTCTTTGGCGACCAACAAGTAGAGAAAACTGGCTGATGACTTCATAACACCAGGGGCCTGGAGAACAATATTTTTTTTAATTGAAAATATTGCTGATTTTTTTTGTTTGCAGTGAAAAAAATCTTGTAAAGATGTCAATATTAAGAAGTCCTATGAGATAAAACACATTTCCAATTGCACAGCCTAGAAGACTGGCAGGGAAGAAAATAAATCAATTTAAAAACAAAATTTAGTCAGTTTCCATATTCCCTCATAATAACAATTTATTGTAGATTCTGAAAAAAAAATCAATTCAGTAAAGAAACTATTCCCAAAGAAACAAAGCAAATCTTACATATGCAAGTGCTGACGTTCTTGATAAAGAATGAGCATAATTTAAAAGTTATGTTTTGTTTGTTTTCAAAGAATCTTTTCCTCAATTGACATTCATGCCAAGTTGTGAGTTCACAATACATCTACCCTACTGCCCTTACCTTGAAGAAAAAAATTTGATAAGAAGACCATTTAGCCATAAACATTTGGAATTCCCCAAATGTATAAACAGAAAGTAGCCTGTGGTCTGCAGAGACAGGGGTCCACAGTCCATATGACTGGGAAGAAGGAGCCCACATGAGCATCTTTAGGGCACTGTTTCTATCTATAGCCAGCAGAGAGTGGCTACTGGTTATAATTTTATCTACCTTAATTTGCAGACTATTTACATTATATTTCATTCTAGGTAGGAACTGTAGATATAGGTGCATGATACAGAGTTGATACAGTCAATCAACCGACTGTGCTGGTATTTTATATGGAATTGCCCAGACATACCTGCAAGTGGGGAAGTGGGCAGATTGTGCCAGTGTAATAGTAAAGAGCAGGGTTCTTTTAGCCATCTGCAGTATGCAGAGATGTCATCTCAAAGGTTTGAAGGCTGAGCTTCACCATAAATAATTATAAGTGATAATCCAGGCTAAAGGCAGAAATCAATACAGTATCTCCTAAGATTAGGGAAGCCACCATGAATCTCATAAAGTAAATCACCTCTGCATCCCAGAAGGGACTCATCACTCAAAACCACAACACGGCCTACGGATAAAATTGTGTAGAATATAATGAAGGAGTGTCCCGTGAAGTGGAAGACAGGTAAGTTATGTTTATAATTGACAGCTTCGCATGAGCAAACCTAAGTGGCATTCAATCCATCCCTTTTGTTTATGGAAATGTATTCCTGTCCTTACAGCATGACTGGTCCAGTGGGACACGGAAACATCATTTTAGCTTATTACTTGTCTATTCCTATTTTCAAAACAAACTTTTGGTATATGACCCAGAGTGGTCTTCTTCTCACCCATATTAATCACGCTGACCACATTGACCGCACTGCCCATGCTGCCCACGCTGACCACACAGACCATGCTGACCACACCGCCCACATTGACCACACTGCCCATGCTGCCCTGGAGCTCAACTCCTCCTGACTCAGCCTCCCAACTGCAGGTGGACACCAACACATCTTGCAGAAATCAGTGGCTTTAAACAGCGGTAGATCCTTTCCCTCTTCTCCAGTATCTCAGGGTCTCCACTCCATTCACGAAAAAGCCCATCTTTCTGCACACAGCCAACAAGTAAAACAATGTTCCCAAGTTTCAAACCCCAAGCTCTAGAGAAACTTCAGGGCAGAGAAACTGAGTGAATCGGCTAATTTCTGTGTTAATATTTTTGGGGGATTTGTTCTTTGGCAGTTTCTGTCATGTTCACAGTATATTCTGACGGCTGTCACCCTCACTCTCTTACACCGCCTCCCTGTGCCTGTTACTCTCCCTCCTTACAGTTCCCTTCCCCACATGCATCCATTTGTGAGCCATGGACTTACACCAGCACCACCTCTGCCATGGGTTTGGAGTTCCCCATCAGTAGATAGAAAACTGAAGACAAAGCCTCTCACCCTGCCTGATGCTGTGACCTGCGTTGCAGTGACCCCCAACCATACATTATTTTTGTTGCTATTTCACAACTGTAATTTCTCTACCGTTATGACTGGGAAGAGGGATGTAAATATTTGATATGCAGGATGTCTGATTCGCGACCCCTGTGAGAGGGTTGTTGGACCCTCCCCTCCAAAGGGGTTGTGACCCACAGGTTGAGAATCACACTGCTCTAGAATCCACCTGTAACTCATAGATCCAAATAAAAATCCTCCAGGGACCAAGGGGGGTTAGTGAGTAAGCAGAAATGGGAGGGGGGGGACAGTTGAGGTTGGAAAAGATGAGGGGTTTACGAAGCCCACTATGGAGTCACCAGTGTCATTGTTGGAAAAACCAATGACAGTGGCCTTCAGCAGAGCTTCAGCTAAAATCACCTGAGTCTACAACAAGCCTGGTAACAAGATCAAGAAACTGCATGTCATGGTGTCCGTTGTTGACTGTGCAATTCTAGAGAGTTATTTTTCACATAAATTTCTGTGAATGGCAACCCCTTGTGCAGTGCCACTGTGTGATGCAGGATGAGAGGCTATGTATAGCAGCTAGGAGTCTTGGTCCTTACGCCTGAGTAGGCATCGCCGGCACAGTGCCCATGCTGGGAGTCATGGCTTCCGCCTTCAGTGCCATCCACGAACTGCTGTTGGCAGAGCCTGGCACACTTCACCCACTGCCCACCCATTAGGCTGAGGCTTTGGATTACCTCCCCTCACACCCAACACGCAGGACACATTTACACAGTTCTTCATTGCTCTAGAAGGAACAAGGCAAAATAAATGCATGGAGGTAGGCTTCATCCTTGATGGTAGTAAGATGCCAGGCGAAGCTGTGAGGAAAATGATGGAAAGATGAAGAAAAAAAATGTAGCAGTTGTCTGGATTGAATTTCAATCAAGATAAAATTTTGCCCCTTGCCAATATTTTATAAAAATTAATAATTATGTCCTTTTCTTGCGACAGTCCTGTATTTAAAAGCTTTAGAAGAGAATCATGGAGCCTGTCACACTATTAGATATGAGAATGCAACTAGTAACCAAGAAAGACAGCTCTGGAGCCGGGCTGTCTGGCTTTACTGTCTGCCATTCCTAACAATTCCCCAAGCTTGCGCAAGTGTCAGATCTTGTGCGTTTGTCAACTCCCTCATGTGTGCAATGCAGTGACATCGAGCTATAAAAAGACGAATCAGACTTCTAATGACGAACAGAGCTATACATGAGGAAAACCTCAAAAGCATAAACAGTGTGCTCCACAGTGCTAGGGGTCTGGTATTCACAGAGTTCCACGAAAGGCCAGTCACCCTGGAGCACAGCAGCCTTGGGATTCTCATGACCATGGATACCCTTCCCACCACATTCCAGAAAAACTGTTTTGTGAACATGAAGGTAAGCAATGGTTTATACCAAATCAGAATTTAAATATATATATTTATATTTAAATATATATAAATATTATATATATGACTGAAAAAATGAATAGAGCACCTGCAATCTGTGAGTAAACTTCAGATAGAGCAAGACAGAGGAGTTAAAGTCACTGAAGAAAAGGGGGGAAAGAGAAAAAAAATAAATGAAAAATATTTTCTGATATGATAGGAAACATAAGCCTATGAATTCAATGATCTCTTACATACACACGCATACACACACACACACGTGCACTAGGCAAGGGAGTGTGGCTCAGTTAAGCAGGCGTCAGCATCATAAGTAAGTAGCAAGGCACAGCAGCATCAAACGCAGCAGAGGGATTCGTGACTTTAGCAAACCTGGAGGATTCCCACCCCCCAACATCATCAAATCAATCTACACAACAAAGAAGAGTAAGATGGTGATGGTCTTCAAATGCCACATTATAAAATCAAAGTAAAGACCTGCTTAGAGACAAAACTACCAAAACATGAAACTAGAAGATACTGCTGAAGCTGAAGATGTGCTAAACAGGGAGAATGGATCCAGTGAGAAGTACTGCAAGCCCTTGAGAAGAGGCTGATGAACTGATCCTGAAGTTCAGGCGCAAATACAAAGCATCTGAAATGGTGCCGGCAAATCTGAAAGGAGGATGAACTTGGAGGACTCAGATTTGGGGTTTGCAGTACTGCCTGTAAGAGACAGTAGCAAGGGCCACTGAGGCGGGTCAAAGGGTGAAGGCACCTACTGCCAAGCCTGACCACCGGCCTTTGATTCACTGAAGCCATGTGGTGAAAGGAGAGAACTGACTCCTGCAAGTTATCCTGTGACTTCCACAGGGACACTGTAGCATGTGTGCACACACACATATACACATCTGAACATACACACACATATGCATACACACACACAAACATACACGGGTACACATACAAAAAGAAACTTTTTAAATATAATTTTTATTTGTTACAATTTATTCACTTTGTATCCCATCTGTAGCCCACACTCTCATCCCCTCCCAATCCTGCCCTCTCTCCTTCCCTCATCTCCTCCCATGCCCCCTTCCCCAGTCCACTGACAGGGGAGGACCTCCTCCCCTTCTATCTGACCCTAGCCTATCAAGTCTCATCAGGACTGTCTTTCATAGTCTTCCTCTGTGGTATGGCTGCCTCCCCCTCAGGAGGAGGTGATCAAAGAGCCAGCCACTGAGTTCATGTCAGAAACAGTCTCTGTTCCCCTTACTAGGGAGCCCTTTTGGAGACTGAGCTGCCATGGGCTACACCTGTACAGGAGTTCTAGGTTATATCCATGAATGGTCCTTGGTTGGAGTATCAGTCTCAGAAAAGATCCCTGGGCCTGGGGTTTTGGTTCTGTTGTTCTCCTTATGGAACTCTGGACCCTTCCAGGTAAAAAGAAACTTTTTTTAAAGATAATTTTTTAAAAAGAGAGAGAGAGAAAAAAAACTTTTGCTATGGCTCATGTCTGGTGAAAACAAACTTTAATGTACCACAAATATAAATTTAATTTCCAGAATTAAAAACATCTATAGGAAGCATAGGAGGTAATATTTATGAATTTGAGTTAGTGAACATATTTTAAACATGACACAAGTAACACAATGTATAATTTTTTAATTTATAAACTGCTTTTTATTAAAAATGTCTGCTCCTTCAAATACCCTGTCAGGAAAAAGAAAGCACTGAAAACCACAAACTGGAAAAAAATGTTGCCTGATCACTGAAGACAAAATCAGTTATCCATCGAGAAATGTGTATTTGAAAAAAAAAACCCCACTAAACTCTATTAAAACAATCAAAAATTAAAAACTAAGCAAGGTTGGCAACTATTTCAACAGGAATTCTCATATGCTTTTGCGGAGGGTAGAAATGGTACAACCACCACACACACACACAAAAAGACTCTGGGGATGTCTTAAAAAATGAACTATGCACCTACCTTGTAATTCACTCTTCCTTTTCTTGGTTTTTATCCAAGAAAAAAAAAATCACACACCCAAGGACTCAAACATGAGAGCACATCACTGTGTTTTAGACTTTCCAAACTGGAACTCACACATTTCTCTAAGCAAGCCCATGAAAAAGCAACTGCAGTCCAGCCATGCAATGGGCTAACATTCAGAAGAACACATACACAGTTAGAGTCCCACATGCTGGCTTATGAAGGGAAGGCAGAGAGAGGATTCCACTTTGCTCATAGAGTAAACCCATGCATTTCCTATGTCCTCTTGACAGAGAAGCTCAGTCACCACACAGACATGGCAACTGTGAAGGAGACAGAACACCCACTCATTCTGAGTTGCATAGCTGCTGAGACAGCAGTATAACTATCTGACTGTTAATAAGTATCAGAATGCTATCAGACCTTTAATAATTAAAAAATATATATTATTGCTTCCCATGTTAGCCCCCTGGAAATTAAGCACAAGCTGGTGGATTTGTCCTGTCAGTCCATCATCTGATGGCTAGCTGAGGCCACAGAGGGCAAAGAAGACAGCAGTTTACATATCACATTAAGCATGTGGTGACAGAAGAGCCAGGAAACTTCGCTTTTATTCTCATGTACTGCAAAGGTGCAGGCTGGAAGGCGGAAATGTGTTTAATGTGTCCCAAAGGGAAGTGTAGGCTCTAGAACAGTCAGGAAATCCTTATTTAAAATAAATACATCACTGGGGGAAAGACACAAAATACTGCCACAGATGCCTGTGGGGAAATAGAAAGGGAGATGGAAGATGATAGAGGAAGAATTATTTTTAGTAGAGCTTTTAAAAAATATATTCTTGAAAGTGATCATATTCACAAACTACTTCTAAGAGAAACTAGACAGTAACATTTTGATGGTTGATTGTAGTTCTGCCAGGGAGATTGCTTGCCTCAGTGTAGTCCTGAGAGATGGCTTGAGTACCAAGGCTTCACACGTCAGCTGAGAATGATTATTTTTTTAAAAACCTAGTATTGCCTATGCAAGTTGTATTTGACATATTAGCTGCTGCAGCTCTTGCAGAGATGATTGGGAAAAGGTGGCTGGCCATCCTGCTTTTAGAAATAGGGATACAATGTGAATTATTCGTGCTGATAAGATATCTCACAGCTGTGGAAACAAGGCAATCTGATCGATTGCTCTTTTAGGCACGGTGTGAGGCTGACCCTCATCCTTCTCTAAGCTAAAGCAAATTGGCACTCATTTGCCATCGTTTGAAACATGTCTATGCACAGCACTGATGTCAAGTGCTTTCCACAGAGAAAGACACTGTACAGTTATCCCTCCTTAGATATGTCGTTGCATTTTTCTTTGTCACGCAGTATCTTTGCATCCTATTTTAAAAGCTTCTGAAGTGTGAGAAGGCCTCTGCTACCAGATCAAATATCTCTTACTTGCAGCTGTGCAGGGATACCAGTTAAAGAATGAAATAATGTTCTTGGTGCCTATACTTGGTCTCCTGGGATATTTTATTTAGGATGGGGGCACTGCTTATATTTAAGGAAACTTACTAGACTTTTCAGTAGACCCTGGTGCACAAACCACAGAAAAAGCTGTGTCAGGGCAGAGCTTGAACATTTTATTTAAGAAAGAATAAAAGAAAGAAACACATGGAAATTGTTCTTTATGAACTTGTGAACTCTGAGGTTCATAAAGAGTCTTTGTAATAATACTACTACCTCTTTTACATACTATAGTACTTCTCCACATATTGTTAAAGAGACTCTCACAGCAAACTAGCATGGCCAATGTCACTGTAAATATGTTTTTAAATCAAGTTCTCATTGACAGAGCTATAATTTGAAACAAGAAACGGGATCTCAGTGATGCTCAGTTTTCTCACCTAGAAGAAAGGAATTTGTACCAAACCCTAAATAAATAAATGCCAGGTTCTGGGTAAGGAGTATTTAAGGAATGTTCTTCAGGGTTGGAAGCAGAGATGTCTTGATCAGCATTTTTAAAAAGGAAGGAGGTTCTATTTAATCCAATGCTTGCACTAATAATCCAATCTTATAGAATTATTAATAGTTTAGCTTAATAGGTCATTACTAGATCTAGAATATTATATAGATGTGTACTTGTAATAATTATGTGTGTATTAGTTTGGGGCTTGTACTTTCTACATTTGGAAGTATGTACCTGCAAGCATCAAATATGTTAACATGCATGCAGCTTCTCGTGGAGGTACTCTGTACAGGCTCATATATGACTTTATCTGAAAACTCTTGGCAAAGTCTCTGCAAGACTATAATCCCAGGACTAAACATCTGAGGCAGGATGATCACTCGTTTATGACTGTCCTGGTCTACATACAACAAGATGCTGACTCAAAACAATCAAGCAAGCAAACAAAAAATGTGTTTTAAAGCATGAATTATCATTTCAATACTTTAATGCTTTTGAGGCCATCAAAACAACAGCAGAACAAGTGAGGAAGTATAAGAGAGCAGTTTACCAAATCACACTGAAAAGTGGCCTGTTGATCGTTTAGATGTTTTTTAGTGTCTTGGCTGAAAGACAAACATCCACAGTGATTAACTGACAACAGTAACATTTTGTTTTGTTTGTTTTATTTTGCTTACCAATGACCACATTGGGAGGACTTTAGATGAGAAAGACGCATTTTCCCAGTGGCTGAAGCTGAGCTGTCAGGCACTTAAGTAGATTGACAGTTGAGGGTAGAGCCTGACAAAGCGGTTTGGTGAGAGAAGTCTTTAGAAACAAGATAGTACCTGAATTGAGTCTGATGGAGTAGGAGGAGTTAGCTGAGCCAAATGGACCAGAGGTGCGCAGACAAGCAATGTGAGGACCTGCTCAAATGAAAACCTGGCTCTCAATGAGAGGCTAACGAACCATTCGAAGCTCCTATCTTTGTAACCCTAACTGGAGAGCCTTAGAATGAGATCTAATTTCACTGCAGCTTGCTAGCCTGCTCCTTTCCCATCTTAAAATTGCAAATATGAGATGCTGAACTAAATGGCCAGTGCCACCACATGTAACTCAATCTTTGTTAATCAAAATGGTAGACAGCATATTTCAAGAAGCTGTATCAGCAATCAGCAACAACCAGTACAGGCCGAGAGATGAGAAGAGTTGGATCTTGGAGAGGAGAGCTTGGCGCACATTCAGGAAAGAACATGCTTGTATCCAAATGAAATCATTAGCAGGACCTGGCAGCTACTTGCCTAGTGCTCAGAAATGAAGAGCCTATTGAAGTGGAACACAGCGGGAACTGGGAAAGGGGGAAAGGACATGGAAATCTTCATCACCCTCCCCCAATTGCAAAAACACAGCCACTGGTGTTGCCTAATCTCAAAGAGTATTTCCTTTCTTAATTTGAGAATCATGCTAAAACAGAGATCTGGTTTTTGCTTATTCTTGTATATTCATTTACCCAGGACTTCTATACTGTATGTTTCTTATACAAGGTACATTTAGACACAAAGCTACTAGCCTTCATAAAAAAAATCAATACAGCTGTTTGAATAAATAGTTATCCAGCATGAATATTTGTTACATAGAGAATCATAGTATTAGAATGAAAAGGGAGATTTTTTTTCCCTGCACATTTCAAAGAAATCTGCACTGGCACTTACAGATTTCAGTCACAAATACACAAGTGTTGATGTGTGACAGTCCCAACTCCCCATGAATACTGACAGATTCCTTCTTACCTACAATCGAACTCATTAAAATGGCAATCTGCTTTTAGACAATCAAATCAATGATGAGCGCCTGCAGTCACCTTGTCATGTTTTATAATGTGTCATCTTACCATGACAAATTTGTCTTCAATATGCAAGCACACACCATTCGCCACCTTGTATGGAAAAACACTGTCACAGTTTCTAACACAGCTCTCAATTGATCCCGCAAATACAATTTTCATATCAATAGCCTAGGGCATTGTGAAAATAATTCATATGCACATTGGTCGGAGCTAAAGAACAGATTATAAATGAGGTTTTTACAGAAAGGGGAGGCACATGGTGAAAAAATCCTTTGAGCTACCTTCTGCGGACAGGTTGGGGACAAGGGGAGGTTGAGTGTTTTAGCTCGGCAGTCTGCATGGCTGAGTTCATAATCCACGGAGATCTACAAGTCAAGTTCAGGCTCTAGGTGTGTCTAGAAACAAAACTGTTAGCAAAATCACCTGCACAATCAGAAAAGGAAATGTTTCCCGACCGTGACAGAATCAGGGAAAATATCTCCACCTGTGCCGCTTAGGGGCGGTCCCTCTGTCACCTCAGATCCTTGTGTCCTCATTCCACGAGTGGGCGTTTGAACAAGATCAGGGCATCTCTTTCCTTTCTGAGGCCTCCCAGCACCTGGTGTGGTGTTTCCAATTAGTAAATGGTCTCTATCTAAAATCATTAACCGTCTGTCATTGAGTTTCTCGTTTCACAGAGGACAGGTAACCACCCCAGGAAGAGTCAGACGCTGGCAGGAATCCAGCCTGCCCATGGAAGAGCTGTCAGCTCTCACTTGCCCTGCTAGAACTTGACCTTGACCCTCTGGCGTGTCTGTTAAGTGAGTCACAGAGTAGAGACATGATTTGGGGGTTTTACCTGCCTTTCCCCGGATCCTTGAGAGTTATCCTGAAGCTCCATCGCATACCCAGCTGGAACTTTTTCTGAAACGTGAGCTCAGCATCTTTGAACTGTGACAGGCCTTTGGAGAACTGAGTTCTTTGTAGCAGCAGTGTTGTCTCGAAGCCCTGGCTTCTCACTGCAAGTATTTGTTACTCGGGAATTTTACCCAAGAGTTAGAATGCAGTCTCTACATGTATCATCATCATCTTGCTTCACAGAACCTTCTCCCAACTGTAGAACACACACACAGCCTGTCCTCAGCCATTCCCCCTTCTCCCTCCATTGTTTACATTTATTTATGACGGAGGATTGCTGCTGAAATGAATACACAGACAGAGCAGACTAATGGTTCCTGAAGGCTGTCTCGAAAGACGGGTTTCTAACCAGGTCCTGTCCTCTACACCTTCATCTAGGGACATGAAAGCTAAAGATTGTGGAAACAACACACACTCAAAGCCTGGATCTTCGCCCTGTAGATGGTGAGAGGCTTTTACTCTTTGTTCTTCTCAGGATGTTTCCCTGAAAATTACTGTTCTCTAATACTTTCAACAAGAGAAATCCCCTGTCCCAGGAAAAATGAAGAAATGGGATGATGGGTTCCCCAACTTTTTTGAAGAAGGAAGCTTTTCAGTACAATACATTAGTATTCAGGAGCATAAACATCATCAGGCAGGGGAATCCCAAGAGACAGGAACCAGTGAGCCAGCTCAGTGTCTGAACCACATTTAACTGTATGCCATGTTTTTTCTAGGCGACATGGTAGGCTCATGAATAAAGAGGCACTTCTAGTCTAGAGAAACCAATTCAGCTGCAGTCCAGAGATAGAAAGAAAGGTGCCAGAGAGGGCCAGAGTCTGAAGAAAGGTCTCCTTAAATTGTCACCCAAATGCTGATCAGAGCCTGAGCATGACAAATCAATACAAGGCATTACAGAAATGCCCCCAAAAGAATACAGGCAGGAAATGATTGCGGGAACAGCACACACTCCTGTAGTCACATAACCACCAATTAGAGTACCAAAGTTCACAATTCAAAAGGCATACGTAGTCACATTCAGATCTTCAACATGTGCTGAAGCTGAAATACAGCCCCGGAACATGTGAATATAATTCCACTCAACCGTGCTTAAGAGAAGGCCTCAAAATGACCAGTGTCCCCTCAGCTTAAATACTCACCAGAGCGAATTCAGCAGCAGTTTTAGAAATACTAACATAAGTATCACCCCACACACTACAATTCAGAGTGCATGGCATCCAATAAAAGTTTAGAGATAGCAGTGTGTGGTGCATATTCCTTTAAGCCCAAGAAAACAGAGGAAAGTCGATCTCAGTGAGTTCAAAGCCATCTTGCTCTACATAGAGAGTTCCAGGCCAGCCAGAGATACATAATGAGCCCCTGTCTCAAGAAAAGGAAAAAAGAAAGAGAGAAAGAAAAAGAGAAGGAAAGAAAGGAAGGAAGGAAAAAGAAAGAAAGAGCACGAGAGAGAAAGAAAGAAAAGAAAGAATAAAGAAAGAAGATTGATAGATAAGCCCATTTCATTCATAATGAATAGGGGACAGTCAATCACTTGAAAATGACCTCAAATTACATATTTTGTAGAATTAATAGAAAAATATAATAAAACCATTGTTTTGAGCACATTCCATATGTTCAAAAGATTGTAAAAGAACTGAATGTACAAATTAGAGACATGAACGATTTGAAAGTGTACTCAGACTGTTAGTAACTGAAAACTACACAGTGTGGTAGAAATCAGGAAAGTCATAAATATAAATATGAAATATTCACAAAATAAAACATTCAGCTACCTCAAAAGACATTAAGATTAATTTTATAATTTTTCTTTGACAAGCAGTAATTTTCTGAAAGGACACACGCACACAAAAGGAGTTTCTGTAGTGGTGGACCCGTTGTACACACACACACACACACACACACACACACGTGCTCTCATAGGTTCATCTTGGAGCTGGAAAGTTCCTCACACCTGCTGAGTTTGCAGATTAGCATCATGTCACAACAAACCACTCATGTCTGTGATGATTCTTGTGGGAACATGCCTATGTCATTGCCAGTCACACAAAAGTAAACACATGTATCATACATGATAATGGCAAAAATGAATGTCAATGACTTCACACTGCACTGCTTTTTGTCATGATTTTAGAGAATATCTACTTAACTGCTATAAAATGTGTGCTGAAAAGGACAACTTTGTCTCATCGGCACAAGACTTATGTAGTTCATGCTTGCTACATCTCTTCAGTATGTCAAGAAGCTATTTTGATGCTCAATCCCCAACCAGAAAGGCAAAGCAGATGGACATCAGAAGAAGAAAACAGGAACAAGTTAGGAGCCTGTCACAGAGGGCCTCTGAAAGGCTCTGCCCTGCAGAATATCAAAGCAGATGCTGAGACTTATGGTCAACTGGGCAGAGTGCATGGAATCTCACGAAAGATGTGGGAAATAGTAAGATAGGGAGAAGATAGGAGCTCCACAAGGAGAGCAACAGGACCAAAAACTCTGAGCACAAGGGTCTTACTTGAGACTGATACTCCAACCAAGGACCATGCAAGGAGAAAACCTAGAACCCCTGCATAGATGTAGCCCATGGCATTTCAGTGTCCAAGTGGGTTCCATAGTAATGGAAAGAGGGACTGCCTCTGACATGAACCGATTGGCCTGCTCTTTGATGACCTCACCCGGATTTGGGAGCAGCCTTACCAGGCCACAGAGGAAGACAATGCAGCTACTCCTGATGAGAGCTGATAAACTAGGATCAGAAAGAAGGAGAGGAAGACCTCCCCCATCAGTAGACTTGGGGAGGGGCATGTGTGGAGAAGGGGGAGGAAAGGTGGGATTGGGAGGGGAGGAGGGAGGGGTTTATGGGGGGTACAAAGTGAATAAAGTGTAATTAATAAAAAAGAAGCTATTTTGAAGACTTATACCTTCCAGGTGGACATGAGCACTGACCTGTACCTTCTATGCATTCTCCGTGATGTTCACATGAAGCAATGTCAATGCTACTCATCAAGTGATATGTGACTACAGCAGAATTTTGCTTCTCTGATTTTTTTTTTTTTACTTTGAGTGTTCAAAGCCAGTGAAACAACAGAAGCAAACTCATTATCGTGTAATCCTGGTTTTCTATGCTTTATGACAGATCAGCAAATTAAGCATCTGTTAGCAGTCAGGAAAACTTTCAACAAGAGAACCCGGGGTGCCCGTGAAGCTCAGATTTATTCAAAATACATCTGGTGCAACATTCTGGCAGATGCTTTACAAACTAAATGTACACAAGTGAATAAATTCCCCTTCACACTCATATCGTCATGCAAAACCAGCCATTGTGCTGTTTCCCAGCCTTCAGTTGTAATTTTACATAGAGTAAATGATATACATAATTAGAAGCTACTCAAATACAAATTTTCAGATAGGCAAAGTTATTAAATATCATTGTAAAGAAAGACATAATTAACATTAATCTCTCCAGTAAGAAACATTCAACCATGTAAAAAGATGGTATAAGAAAAAGCAACACGTTTAGTCAGATATTTGTGCAGATTTGGGCTGATAGGCATGATACAGCACTTTAATTTATGAGTATAATTACATACAATCTCTGTGATATTTATTAATTTATTTCCCTTAAAAGTTTTTAACTCCTAAGCAAAATATTACATTAAAATGCTGAAAATACCTTTTCACTATAATAACAGCAGTTTAGAGGTGATTCAACGGCTTTAAACACAGAAAATGTAAAACACCAATAACTATTTTGTGTAGAATCCTACAGAGTGTTCACTAGGTCTCCCACACATTTTCAGACAACTGCATCAAAAGAATTTTGCTAATAAATAGAAGCACAAATGAATAAGGAAGCATTCTTTTCTTCAGAGTTTATCTTCAAGTCATTATTAAAGGTAAATATGGATTCAATCTCATAGAATTTTATGGGTTAGTATTTCCATCCTTCTTGATAACATCTTCACAAATATGATATAAATTGCTTCTACTGGTAATCATAGACAAACCTTATATAATTTTTAAACTAAGCTTGCAGCATCAATGCTTACATGTTGATGAAAAGGTATTTTATCCCAACACTTTATAGATGTATACTCAGTAATTAAAATTGTGTATCTGTTTTAGTCCATTTGACCTGCTGTGTTAAAGGGCAGTAAGTCAGATGATTATAAATAATCTTAATCTATTTCTCACAGATCTGTATGAATTGCAAACACAAGAATATTACCATACAGACAAGAGAGACATTTTCTAGTTCACATATGACACTTTCTACCAAATCCTGAATGCAAAACAGCTCTCTGGAACCCAATATTCAAATAACCTTATTCATAATCCCTTCTACACACCTTATCTTCTAACACCATCACTTAAATAATAAAGTTTTGATGTATTAAATTGAGGGAACATCTACATTCTATTTATATCTCTATTTTGGATATACAACATGATGCATTGATGTCTACAGAGTTATTTCTACATAATCCCAAAGAAGCACACCCAACACTTCAAAGAGTTGTGTATGTGTGTGTGTGTGTGTGTGTGTGAAGAGTATTTAGCATGAATCTCTCAGAAGGATATAAACAAATCACCATGCTCTACATTAGAGTTTCAGGAATTGTTCATTCTGCATAAATGAAAATTCATATCCTTTGACCAATGTCTCCCCATTCTCTCTTCAGTCCAATCCCTACAACCACTTTATTACTCTCTGCTTCCGTGAATTTGTTTTTTCAGTTTCTTACACAAACACAATAGCACAGTATTTGATTTTCATTGTCGAGTTTATGTCATCAATTTCATTCAAAATGAGAGGATTTACCTATTGTTAAGGCTAAACAGTAAAGAGGTAGAAGAATGGATAGATGGATGGATAGATAGATAGATGATAGAGGATAGATGATAGATGATAGATAGACACACAGGCACATAGACACACAGATAGATGATGGCTGGAAGGTAGATAAATGTTAGAATTTTTCTTCTTCATTTTCATTCATTCCTTGACAGACTGTTAGTTGTATTAAGTTATGAATATTGTTGAATAATGTGTGATAGAGAGTATATATTTTAGAAAAACTGTTTTCATTTCTTTTGAATATATTCTCAGATGAGACACTTCTGAACCATGTAACAGTTGTTTCTAATTTTTAAAGGAATCTCTATACTGTTTACCATAATGCTATACCAATTTACATTTCCATGTGTGAATGTTTTCTTATACTTTATGTTTGTTTGTATTAATGGGAATTAAGCCCAGGGCACACACGTTTATGCAAATACTCTACCACTGAGCTGCAAGCACAGCTCTCTCATACACATTTTTACCAACAGGTTGTCATTTTATGGTGCTGTTTTTACATGGTTATGGTGAGCCATGTGCTATTTTTATCTATTGCCATACAGTGAAATGATTACTATGGTTAAGCAAATGAATCTATAGTTTCCATAGTTGTGTGTGTGTACATGTGTGTACATATGTGTATTTGTGTATGTGCGTGTATGTGTGCATGGTAAGAACATCTAAAATTCTTCTTTTAGTAACATTTCAGTGTATGATTAATCGTAGATCTCATTCTATACCTCTAGACTCACTCCTAGTAACTTTGACTTGTGCTTTTCCGATAAGCCATGACGTAAAGTACCTTTTAATGTGCTAGCTGACCACCCTAATGTATTCTTTGGAATATTGTCTATTCTGTTTTTGACTATTGTTTAATTAGGTTGTTGGAAGTTTTTTTCATATTTATTTTTTGAGCCGTGTATATATTTTAGGTATTAACCTCTAATACATTTTATAAACATTTTCAACCACTCTGAAAATTGTCTTTTATTTAATTGAATTTTACCTTGACTCTACAGAAGGTTTTGGTGTAATATCATCCCGCCTATTCATCTTCTGTGGTTGAAAATATTCATTATCAGGGAGCTCTGCCTGTGCATTTTTCCCTTGAGGTTTATGTCTTATTTGCAAATTTTAATAGCTTTGATTTGTTTTGAATTCATGCTTATATTCATGTTTATGCAGATTGAAGCTCATCTTTTTACACTTGGATGGTCAGCTATCTCAGCATCAGTTATTATTGAGCTAAAAAAGGATTATCATTACTTAGGATATTATTTTTGAAACATCTTTATAATGTCTCCTCTTCCATTTCTAATGTTACTTATCTGCAATTCAACTTTTTTCTGAACTAGTTCAGCGAAGACTTCATACCTTCTCTTTCTTCTTCCAAAAAGCTAACTCAATGTTTTCCTTGTTTCTGTATTGTTTGCTGGTGTTATTTTTTTCATTTATTTATGCTCTGATATTTATTACTTCTTCATTTCTTCTTGCCAGTGTTGGCCTTTGTTCTTTGCTTTTTCTAGCTTCTAGAGCTATGATGTTCCTCCTTGTGGGTTTTCTCCTTTTTATAATGCAGGTTTTCACTAGAAATTTCCCTTGACTTCTCTTACTGCAACCTCTAGGGTTTTCTTTTTCAGCTCATTCAGGTGATTGCAGCTGAGAGCTCACACCTTCTAAGTGTGTGTTTCACCCCAAGCTGCATTCTCACTTTTCACATCTTGTAACTATTATGTTGCTTTTTTTTTACTTTCAAAATATTTCCAAAATTCTGTTTTCTGAGAGATGTCTGTATGTGTGTGCGTGTGTGCATTTGTTTAGTTTTCTCTGTAATTGATTTCCAAATTTATCACAGTGACTAAAAAAATATACTTGGTGTGGTTTCAATCTTTTGAAAGGAAGCTATTCTGCAGCCTCAAGCATTATGTCCCCAGAAGAATGTTGCATATGTTAAGAAGAATGGGTAGTAAGCTGCAGGGCGAGCTGGCTTTATATCATACTCACTTCTGTCCTGCTCACTTGCGCTCCAGTGTTGCCCCAACTCACTGTTACCTAGAGCTGAGCATGTGGTGTGAACGGGCACTAAGCTGGGCCTGGTGGCTTTGTCTTCTGGAGCTTACCCAGAATATGTGTGCGTGGAGTCCATCCTGGCTCGAAGCATGCCTGCACTTGAGCTGGCCTTGAGCTTGGCCTTACAGATGTCAGTCTGGATTGGAACTACAATGCCTAATCTCAGTGTTCACTGGGGTTCTATCATTAGCCAGCTGCTGAGTTTCATGGCAAAAAAGCTACATATTTATTTCCCTTATCTCCTATAGAAGCTGCTTCTCTGTGCTGTGCTGCAAGGCTGGGTGAAGGAATTATACATTGATGCCAACCTTTCCTCCTCACTCTCTTCAATGTGACTTTTCTAAATTCTGTAGTCCACCCAGGGGCTGTAACATCTTATCTTCAGTCCTCAGTTCTCAAAACACACTGTGCATTGACAATCAATATAGTTTGGATGTTAAACAACCCCCGACCACTTGTCAGTTGAAAGCTTGCTCTTCAGTTCACCATGTTCTCAGGGGAGCCTGGGAGGGGAGCGGCCAGCAAGGCTCTGGCCTCACTAGTGCAGTAACCCATGCAATAATACATAGATCTGAGGGGAGCCGATGCTACAAAACAAAACTCCTCTGTGCACCTTGGCCATCACGATGTGAACAGTCTTGTCTTGTCACATGGCCCCCGACACGGTGTTTTCTTGCATAGTCCTAAGTGACAACCCCAAGAAGCCACGGAGCCTCTCAGACCATGAGCCAAAATTCACTTCTTCTCCTGTGAGTTGATTTCTCTTGGTTTTCTCACAGTGGTGGAAAGCTTACAGACATAATACTTATTTATGTAGATAGTTCCACAGATAAACAAGTGCCTGAAAGTCTTCATTTCCCATTGTACTAATGTCCTAGTCCTTGACATCCCAACTACTCAGTATTGAAAGCAGAATACAGAATATCAGCAATTATTGTGGGTTAGATAGCAGTAACTGTGTAATAACAGGACAACTTCTATTTTTAAAAAAATTTAAAGATAATATGGCTCAAATATACAAGGAGGGTATTGGTAAATTAATGGAAGTATTAGCTAAGTGAACTGATGCATCCTTACACAATCTTTCAAGCACTTGTGGCAACTGAGATGGACACTCTGATGGCTTCTAATGTCGCACAGGATAAATACGCATTAGTAACTAAGAGTTTGGAAAGGTCTAGAGGACATTGGCAAGGGGAAATCAGAAGCCAGATGGAGGCATAGGCCTCTTCACACTGACTGCCCAGCACCCCTCTGTCACAGGACAGCCACTCACTGACAGAGGCTGTACAGTCAGTCAGCTGTTGCTCAAACAGAAAAGAATGCACATTGGGGTGATGTGTGAGGGGCAGTGTGGGAAAGACAGTAATAACTCCCTAATCAAATAAGGAAATAGAGTTTCCTTGAGAAATAGGTCGTTTTTCTTAGGAAATTATTTCCCAGAGCTGGAGGTATAGCTCAGCATTATTGCTCTTTCAGAGGACACGGGTTTGGGTCTCAGCAGCCATGTGGCCCAACACCATCCATAACTCCAGTTTCAGGGGATCTAGAGTCATCTTCTGACCTCCACAGGCACTGCAAGTATATGGTGCACATACATACATGCATATATGCAAAACACTCATACATATCAGATAAAATAAATTAACACAAAGTACTTAAAAATTACTCCCTTCATTTCTAAAAATATTAAGCCTAAATATTTCTAATTATTGTTCCACACATGAGTACTTAGAATGTTAAAGAATGCGCCAGCAGTTAGTGTCTATGCAGATTCCCTGTAGCATGTATATTAATTTCATTGTCATAATAAATTCCTCATCTCATCTCTTTGCCATGAAATTGTGGAGTGTATAGGATTTGTACTTAGGCCAATGTATATTTAATGTATTTCACTAGTCTGTACTGTCTTCATGCTATTGCTAGCCTATTAAATAAATGAAGTATTTACATGAGGGTTAACTACATATGAATATATATAAGGTTAATCCAAGGACATACAAAATTTCCAAGAAATAATTGTTTTGAGCTTAGGTCACACATCCACTCGTGTCCTTGGGAAACGTTTTTGTTTGAATTACATCTAGGTGTAAGCATCATAAAATGCACTATTTCAGCCATTTTAAGTGCACAGTGTTTCTCCTTCATGTCTAAAGAAAAGTTTTACCAGATGCAGGAATTCTCAGTGGATAGGTTGGCTTTCCTTTAGCATTTGAAATACTTTATGCTGCTGCCTTTGGGAACTCTGGAAAGCTGGTAACATTACTGAAGATCCTTTATATCTGTAAATCACTTATTTCCTGCTGACTCTCCCTTGGCTTTTTGCAATTTGGTTATACAGCATTTCCCAAGAGTTCTCTGGATTTGCTACATTTGTAAAACTATCCATCAGACTTGAAATGTTTTCAATTACTGCTTTCACTTTTTCTTTATTCTAATTCTGCGCCTTCTACCGTGTTCGGACTTGATAAGTTGCTTACGTTTCTTACATTGTCCGCTATTCTATGGTCCCTTCTCCTTCTATTCCTCAGACTCAGTCATTACCAGTTGTGCCCTGGAGTTTGTTCTGCTCCCTGCTCACAGCCCCTGCAGCTGCTGCTGCTGGGTTCCTTTAGTGAATTATCCAACAGAGGTGAAGTACTTGCTCTCTTTACAATGCTCATCATTTCTCTCTTTGCTAGTCTTGCTTTGTAGATCCATTGTTTTCTTGAGTTGTTTGGCTATTGGTCTCACTTTATTTTACATTCTTGATCTATTGGGGATGGTGATTTTGAGGTCTCTGAGTAACCCTTCTCCACAGGTCTATCTGAGGTGTGTGTCCTGCCAGCTGTTTTGAAGGAGCCATATTTCCCTATTCCTTACCCAAGGTCTGAGTGAGACAGTGACCAATTCTCAAGGAATTCTTAGGATATCAAAACTTTGAAATGAAACTGCTCTGCCCCTACCTGTCCTAGTCAGGAATCTGGCAAGCAGCCTGCCCCTCTTTTGGAGGGGACCAGAAAATGGGGCAAGGGCAAGGGAACAGTTCTCCCCTTGTGGAGAACAGCTTTACTCAGCATTGCATAGGATGATTTTTCCCCAGTCTCTACGAGGTTTGCCAATGTCCTGGGGAAGCAAGGACTTGGAGCTCTCTTGCTTGCTACTTTGCCAATACAGAGCCTCCTGAGTTCATAACACCAGCTAAAAATTTTATCTAGTCATCACTATTTAATCGCTACTTCATGCAAATTAAGCAAGAGATGAATGTACCTGAAACATTTAGAGTGAAAGAGATATACTGCCCGCCTTTTAAATTCTATGACAAAATATAGAAGGTGTTTAACACATCATCTGTTATTTGGGAAGAAAATCACCCACTATGTTGCTACTGAGGCGAATTCTCATGAAAAATGTCTGTAATTTTATAATCAGTTTTTAGTAAATCCCATTATGAAATCTCACCATGGTGATATGCCCCCCGATCTATAAACAACCTAAACCAACAGCCTTGGTTTTCTCTCTTTGCTCTATTGAAAGTTCTTGTCTATTCTCCTTTGTTCATGGGTCCCTCTGATTGATTACTTCACTGTCCTTTATACCACCCACTGGAACTGCAGTCTGAATTTTATCTTATATACATATTGTATTATCTATTCACTTAAAAGATGGAGATTGTTTTCTGAAATCATTTAAAATGTTTCTGCTGACCTCGGCATGACAGATCATATAGTTCAATCATGCGCAATCCCAGGAAGGACAGAGGGGCCATGTCTTTGTTAGTGAACTCATCAGCCATGAGACAACAGAACAAACTCCCTCATTCACAGGCTCTTGTCCTTTTTATTGCTACATCCTTTTAAATCTGTTCTCTCAATTACCCTGATGGAAACTAAATTGAACTGCGTGGAATACTTATTTCCAGGGGCAATACTAAAAATGTCTCACAAGCAGAATTGGGGGTGCTAATGGAGAGTCCGTTTTCCATGCATTCACCCTGACATGGAGAAGTCCTTGCGAGGCCAGGGGAGGGAATGAAACAGCTTGTCATCGTGAACACACACCACAGCAAACTGATGATTCTAGGATGGTTTTTCCAATATAGAATATGCGTGGGAAAGTCCTATCTTTGCTGAAAACAAAACATCAGATAATTTACCTCAATCTCTCCTGCCTGAGGACGCCGATAGGCAACTAATTGCTGAGCAACCATTAATTTCTTTCTTGTAAGAACAGAAATAAACAGGCTACTCATTCTTCAATTAGAAACAAAAAGCAAAGCTTTGAGTTTGTGAAGAACGGAAATTGGGTCAGGAGCCTCTTGCCAGGATCTCTTCAGGACACTGCCCATGATCAGGCAACTAAGCCTTCCATTCTTACTCAAGAATACGGAGGAGAACGGGGGAGAGGAGCTCATCACATCACAAATAAGAGATAGCGAATTGAGGCAAAACGACAAGGACTGCACAGCTGCTTCAGCCTTTCTCCTCGCCCTGTGTTCCAAAGCCACGCGTGAGAAATGTCATGCTATTCAAACTGAGGCATGTATGCCAGGGTTCATATTTTCACAGACAAGTTAAAACACCTTCCCTGATATCTCTTGAAGTTAAGGAAACCCCTACATTTATTTCTGCATCAAAGAATGCTTTTGGACCAAAGCCAAATATGATAGAGTTTTTAAAGAAACATAAAAATAACAAAAATTAATTGACACCATGGAGAAGCAGTGTGGATTTTTACATGCTGTTGAGGTGGACCACATGCCGTAGTCAGCTTCTGGCTGCAGTGAAATACCTAAGGCAACTGCTACAGAGAAAAGAGTTGTCTGCATCACAGCATTAAGGGTTCAAATACCGAAGGCAGCTGAGAAAAGCAAGGGCCTGTTTAGCTCACAGTCTGCGAGGCTCAGTCTTGGTGTTTGCATTGGCTCAGCTGGTGAGGGTGGCATCTGATAGCACAGCCTGGCAGAAGCACACTTAACAGAAGAGTGACATCTTCAAAGGAATGCAAAGCAGAGAGAGGAGGCTAGATGGGGAGTCACATTGCTGTGGTGGGTACACCCACATTGATGGAAGACTATCTATCCCTACTAGGTCACCATCTCCAAGTTTCTACCCCCTTCCAACAGCACGAGATGTCAACCCTCACACGGGGACTTTGGGGCACACTACAAGAAGCAAAAGCAATTCCCTTTAGTGGTCTTCTTTATTGAGTTTCTTTCTCTTACCTGTTATAGAATAAAATCTTTCATGGCCTTTTATAATCTTTTGGATATCAATTTGCAAGTTGTTTTCTTTTTTAATTTATTTATTTTTATATTAGTCACAGGTTATATACTTTGTATCACAGCTGAAGCCCCCTCCCTCATTCCCTCCCACTCTCCCCATCCCTCCCTCATCTCCTGCCTGCCCCTTTCCAAGTCCACTGATGGGGGAGGACCTCCTCCCCTTCCACCTGACCCTAGCTTATCAGGTCAATTCACAGCTGGCTGCAATGTCCTCTTCTGTGGCCTGGCAAGGCTGCTCCTCCCGGGGGGTGGAGGGAAGGGTCAAAGAACCAGCCATTGAGTTAATGACAGAAATAGTCCCTGTTCCCCTTACTAGGGTACCCAGTTGGATACTGAGCTACCATGGGCTATATCGGAGCAAGGGTTCTAGGTTGTATCCATACATGGTTCTTGATTGGAGAAAACAGACTCATAAAAGACCCCTGTGCCCTGATCTATTTGGCCATTGTGGAGCTCTTGTCCTCGCCAAGTCTTACTAACTCCCCCTTCTTTCATATGATTCCCTGCACTCTGCTGAAGGTTTGGTTGTAAGTATTACTATCTGCTTTGATACATTGCTAGGTAGAGTCTTTCAGAGGCCCTCTGTGGTAGGCTCCTGTCCTGCTGCTTGTTTTCTCCTACATTCATTGTCCATCCCATTTGTCTATCCAAGTGAGGATTGATCATCTTACCCCGGGTCCTCTTCTTTTTTATCTTCTTTAGGTGTATAGATTTTCGTTTCCAGGTCCCACCATTTGCCTGCAAATTTCATGATTTCCTCGTTTTTATTTGCTGAGTAGTATTCCATTGTGTAAAAGTACCATAATTTCTGTATCCATTCCTCAACTGAGGAACATCCTGGTTGTTTCCAGGTTCTGGCTATTACAAATAAAGCAGCTATGAACATGGTTGAGCAAATGTCCTTGTTGTGTACTTGAGCATCTTTTGGATATATGCCTAAGAGTGGTATAGCTGGGTCTTGAGGAATCACTATTCCTAATTGTCTAAGAAAGCGCCAAATTGATTTCCAGAGTAGTTGTACAAGTTTGCATTCCCACCAGAAATGGAGGAAGGTTCCCCTTTCTCCACATCCTCTCCAGCATGTGTTGTCACTTGAGTTTTTGATCTAAGCCATTCTGGTGGGTGTAAAGTGAACTCTCAGAGTCTTTTTTGGTTTGCGTCTCCCTGATGGCTAAGGACGTTGAACATTTCTTTAAGTGTTTTTTCTGCCATTCTACAATCCTCTACAGAGAGTTCTCTGTTTAGCTCCATACCCCATTTTTTAATTGGATTACCTGATTTGTTGTTGTTTAACTTCTTGAGTTCTTTATATATACTGGATATTAGCCCTCTGTCAGATGTAGGGTTGGTGAAAATCCTTTGCCAGTCTGTAGGCTGCATTTTGTTTTGATGACAGTGTCCTTTGCTTTACAGAAGCTTTTCAGCTTCATGAGGTC
>CM053743.1:12778956-12826037 GCA_028658305.1 Pachyuromys duprasi | reverse complement strand
ATATAAATAATATACACGAAATAACTTGCTTAACACTTAACTGTCACTTGATCCAAATATTTTATGCAAATGTTCCCATAATTAGACCTTTGTTAGTCAGTGTTCTATAGGTGTGATACAATATGAGAAAATGACTTGTGATAAAAGATTTTCTGTGACATGTGATTTCAGAAGTTTTAATCCATACTTGGATAACTCTGTTTCTTTGGGCCTGACTTGAGGTTGAGCACTATAGTGAAGGAAATGTCTGGAGAAGGAAGATGCCCCCCTCATGTCTACATGATAAAAGTGGAAATGGTGAAAGAAAGGAATAAGTAGGAGGAAGAAAGGGAAGGAGAAAGAGCAAAGGGAAAATAAAGAAAAGGAGGTTGGAGACGAGGAAGAAGAATAAGAACAACACAAACAAGACGAAGAGCAAGAACAAAATGAACAGCAAGTATAAGAAGAACAAGAACATTAAGAATAGGGAGAAGAAGAAACAACAAGAAGAAAAACAAGAACAAGAGCAGCAGGAGGAAGAAAGGTCTTCAAACGCCCACCTTCAGTGACCTACCCTGATTGTGCCCCACCTCCTAAGAGCCTATCCAACTATGAACCATCAATGTGCTAATTCATTAATCAAGTTAGCACCCCCATGATCTATTCACTTTTGAATAGTGTCATCCCTTGGGGAGCAAGCACGTGAATATTTAGGGACGTTTATATCCAAACTATAACACATTTCCATTAAAGAACTGTTGAAGTCAATGTGAGTGGGACTCAAGGCAAGCCAAGTCTCAGCAAGTGATGTGAGTGACCACAGTGTGGAAGCCTCTAGCCATCAACTGAACTACAATTCTTCATCTTTAGAATTAAGAGAGTATTGGTATAATGGTCTTGTGGAATGTATGCAATTTACCCTTGCTCATTCAAATGCTGATTTCTCTAACCCACTATCTGGTTTTAATCTGGACATTGCATTGTGATGTGTATTCCAAGTGTCACCTGTCTTGGGTTTGTGTAAACATGTCACCATTTGTTCTCTGTATTGTCAATAAAATAACCAACCAATGCTGAGCAATGGAGAGAGTAGGGTGGGGCATCCTAGTGCAGAAAGGAGGAGAAGGAAGCCAGTGGGAGGAGTAGGAGAGCAGAGATCTGCAGGAGAGGACTTGGAGCCAAGAGGAGAGATGAACTGGACTGATGATATGACTAAAAGCAAGTATAATGTGGGAAATTTGGAAGGGAGGAAACTATGCAGGCTTGGAGGTTTAGGATGGAGTAATCATTGCTCAGCATTGTGCTTTAGGTTAATTAAATAAATCCTAGTCTCTGTGTGGTGATTTGGGTATACAGCTGGTTTAGGAATAACCACTCTTTAACTAAAAGAAATATAAATAATAAATATTAATAATCAACAACAAGAGATATAATTGGAAAACACTAAGAGGATGATACACTGGAAATGAGGTACAGGGCATTGGACACGCTTGTCAGCTGAATGACTGTTAGAGTGCACCCTTCAAAACTGTTTAAAAGGGCATGGCTATGTAGACTGCATCCCTGGCTCATCTACCCATAGTTTGGCCAAAACACTAGGTCTCAAAAAGCAGAGTATCATAACAAAGAACATTCCATGCCTATCCATTTGATTCGGTGGTCATAGAGAGTAGCACTCTTGGAAGCTGCTTTCTTTGAGGTTCTAGGAAGAAATCTAGAGCACATAGCATTACACTTTCCCCTTGTGTAGACTTTGCACATGGGCTGCACATGTGCTTTGATAGAGTGTCCTCCCTACGGAAAGTGTTCCGGCATAGCAAGGTCTAGGTTCTTATACATTTGGGACAAAGTCAGAAGCAGAAATCCCTTATGCACTATGATAACACCCGTGGAGAGGCACTGACGTCGCATGTCACACTCGGGAGCACACAGGAGTTCATAAGGAACACGAATTTGACTTCTGTTACACACAAGCGCGTTTTCACATCTTTTTCTTTCCATCCTCCTGTTTGGGTAAAAGAAATAACCTTTTTCTCATCCCAACGAAACACTGCAGTGAGTACAGCAAGCTTTGAGGGTGGAGGTAGTGGGTGGCTTGCAAGTTTTGAAGTAGTCGTCTGAGCTCTAACACTCTGTCACAGGCACTGGCGTTAGGAGAGACTGAAGATATCCTTAGAGGCATGCTGACCAGCAGGTCTTTGCTGAGTTTGCTTTATGGCAGAATGGTAGCTGCCAGAACAAAGCATTTCCCAAACAACCACCAGAATTTCTATTGCTGCTCAACGCAGACTGACAGACAGCAGTCCTGATGGAACACGAGGGCTCCAGCTTACTCTATTCATGGATGAGGCTCTGTGGCATAGCACCACATTGCTATGGACAACGCCCTGCCCGTGGCTGGTGGTCACCTAGTGTTAATACTACCAACATTCTCAAGGGCTTCTTAGTGTTCACCCAAGAACATTTATTATGCTCTGCTCCGTGTACTTTCTAATTCTTCATGCTCAGTGATGGGGATGAAAATGAATTACTCTGGGAACGAGAACATCAGCTTGACAAATCATTCTTCTCATCTCCAAATAGTGTCCTCACTGGCAAAAGCACGGTCCTCTGGATCCTCTCTTCTCCCAGTCTCCTCCCGCTGCTGCCCTTAGCTCTTTTTTGAAATGCCAACGCTGAACAAGGGTAATTGCTTTTAAGTTTAGCCCTGGGACTTAGATCTGATTTATTTTTAAGCCTCTTTAAGTACGGCGCTAGGGGTGACTTGAAGTTCCCAGTTTTTTTGTCTCTGCAGCTTGGCCAAAGATGCCACTTTGGTTTCTGATCAACACGTTCCTGTGACACATGGCTTCATCTGTCTGTAAAAGAGAGAGGTGAGCCCATTTGAAGTTTCAGCTGACTTACTGTTTTTTGACCTTTGCTACTAATAGCTGGCAAAGAATAAAACCAGACTTGCCAGTCACTTTTTTGATGTCATAAACTATTGACTGTTTCTTGAAGGATTCTAATGCCTGCTTTATTAGTTTGTTGTGCCAGAGGAGAGGCCTTATTGAGTGTCAAAACAATGAAAGCTGGGTTAGCCAGCATCATCCAGATTGGCTGGTAATAAGCAATTGTAATTAATTATTGTGCATTAACCATAAATGAGCTGAAATCACACCAAGGAGAGAACAGGGCAGTTCAATCCTAGAGCTCTTTTGGAATGGTATTTGATGCTCTGTAAAGACTTGTTAATGACTTCCTGACTTCTATTAATCAGGGTACCACTGCCTTGTTCACATTTTGCATCTTCAAAAGGAAGATCCTTCCCTCATTGTTCACGATACCCAAGGCTTACTTCTCTCCGTCTTAAAGATTTTTATATATTGCTGTAATTCCTGCCACTTTTGGGTATCTCCATTGCTCTCAGTGCTCAGCTTTTAAAACTCCCTCCTTTCGGTGATTTGGTCCTATATTCTAATTCAGGTGCTGTGGGGTTTAGAATGAGATGTCCCTCACAGTCTCAGGTATTTGAATACTTGGTCCCTAGTTGGTACTATATGGGAAGATTCAGGAGGTGTGGCCTTACCTGAGGAAGTAAGACCCTGGGGTCAGGTTCCTTCCAGTTCCACCCTCCTTCCCTCTTCCCCCCCATCTCCTTCCCCTTGTCTACTGAAAAGGGAAGTCCTTCTCCTCTAGTCCCTGACCCTAGCCTATCATACTGGCTAGTTTTAAGTCCACTTGACATAAGTTAGAGTCATCTGAAAGGAAGGAATCTCAACTGAGAAAATGACCCCATGAGATCAGACTGTAGGCAAGCCTGTAGAGTGTTTTCTTAATTAGTGATTGATGGGGGAGGGTCCAGCCTATTGTGTGTGATGCTATCCCTGGGCTGGTGGTCCTAGGCTCTATAAGAAACAGGTTGAGCAAGCCATGGGGTGCAAGCCAGTAAGTAGCACCCCTCCATAGCCTCTGCATCAGCTCCTACCTCCAGGTTCCTGGTCTCTTTGAGCTCTTGTTCTGACTTCCTTCAGTGATGAACTATGGCTGTAAGTGTAAGCCAAATAAACTCTTTTCTCCTCTACTTTCTTTGGGTTATGGTGTTTCATCACAGCAATAGTAACCCTTACTAAGACACATATTTCCACACAGACATACACATATATGGCCCCAACACATACACAGAAATTATTTTTAAAATAAAAGATGAAATCTCCCTTTTATATTGTTGTTTTACAATTTACAATTCATCCTATGCTGATGTTTTCAGACGATAAAAGTAAAGAATAAAAAAAATGCACAGTTGAGGAAACAAGCCCTGGTGAAATAAGCTAGAGTCATGGTCTAGTCTTGACAACTAGTCTTGACAACTAGTCATTGTCAAGTTGACAGAATCTAGAACTGTCTGGGGACTGGATTCAGGGCATAGCTGTGATGGGTTGTTTTGACTGCTTCCATTGATGTCACTATGGGTGACACCTTTCCCTGTGTGTAACCCTGGACTTGTTTGATCCATTTCCCCAGCTGTGTACCTCTGGACTCAGGAGAGCATCATACTAGCTCTGTTTTGGGATTTTGACTGGGTAGACTGCACCACACCTCATCATCACCATTAATGGTCATTTTCCATAAAAAGGGATGGTAGCTACCTGCCCTTCAGGTTGCTTAGTCTGGTTTCTCTCTTCTGTTCCCTGAAGATCTTGAAACCCTCTCCCCTAAGTTCTCTCAAGTTTCCATTCTGTTTCCAGTCTGTTCTTTCCCCTTTTTCAGAAAGTGATACAATTATGCAATTGAACCAACCAAAACGATCAGAGCTAAGCTTGATTCTCTTCTTTCTTTCCTTCTGAGGGCTTAGCTGACTGAAGAGCAATTCCATTAGAGTAAACTTGAGCACATATATCTGACTTGAATATTTGTTTGCCTACTTCCTACCAATGTCACACCTACCACTAAAACTCGAGAAACCATCGTCACTTTTTGCAGTAGCTGTCACTCTCCCGTAGACAAATTTCACCTGTTTCCTTTTCTGTAGAGTGGTGCAAATATCTGAGCCTTTCAGGGTAAAATCAGAGTCTTTGTGAAGAGAATGACCACAGCACTTTCAAATTTTGTGACCTCTGAAAATAAAGAGCGGCTAATAACAATTATTCATGAATAACAAACATAAACTTAGATTTTTGCCTGGGAGAATGGGATGTGCTGTTTATCTTTAAGTCTCCGCATGTAATACCTACAGCTTTTCTTTTTACTTTGTTTCTTTATCCCAATTTTTGATTGTGCATCTTTTTATTGTCCGACTCTGTTACTATAATGATCATTGCATGATAAGAGATTTCTTTTGGGGGCTGGAGAGATGGCTCAGAGGTTAAGAGCACTAGCTGTACTTCCCAAGGTCCTGAGTTCAATTCCCAGCAACCACATGGTGGCTCATAACCACCTATAATGAGATCTGGTAATCTCTCCTGGCATGTAGGTACACGTGCAGGCAGAATACTGTATAAATAATAAATAAACTATTTAAAAAAAAAGAGATTTCTTTCTCTGGTTTTGCTTGGCATTTAATTCCTGGAAATGATTAATAAACATTTGAATGTGAAGTAAAGAGGCACACATCTACTAATTTAATCTCTTGAGTATCTACTGAGATTTTCAAGGCACACATTCTATGAGTGCCCCAAATTAGGCATGTCTAAGAACTCCTCAAAGACAGTGCCCTTGAGGAATATCTTTTCCAATATAAAACTTGCATCATAATATTTAAACACGAAAAGGATGCATCTATTTGTTAAAAGTATCTTAAGGTAACTTTTGAACAGTGGTTCTTGGGGTAGTTATAATGTGCAAGAGGTCACAAGGCACAGGGGTCCACAGCTTTAGGATTTCAGATGCTTACGGAGAAAGCACCAACCTACATCAGTATGTGTGCGGTACAGCCCTTTTGGGGTGGTGATTTTGATGATTGTATAGCGTGTGGGAAGTGTTCTGGACATGTGAGCCATACAGATATTTAAAACAGGTATAATTAAAGTCAAGAGTGATGACTATAAGCCTCATTTTTTAATTGAGTCAAGTGCTCATAGTAAGGGAACTCTGGCTACACAGAGTCCAGGGCAGGCTTCAGGTGAACAGTCTCAGTCTCTGCATAGGGGTATACTTTGTCAGTTCTCTGTCAGTTTGCATGGCTTTGTGTATTTCATCTATTGTTTTTTTAAGATATTTTTATTGATTCTTTGGAGTTTCACATCGCACATCTCAATTATACTCACTTTCCAGTACTTTCATGTCCATCCCCAACCCTTACGATTTCCCCCTCAAAAAAAATAAAAAAATTAAAAATAAAATTAAAAACATTGAAAAAAAACCAACTCAATTTGTGTTTTCTATATACTCACTGGGGCATGGTCAAATTCTCAGTAGACTGCCCCTTGAGTAGAACCGAGTCCTTCCCCTCCAATACCTTGGCTAGAGGCCATCCGTTGTGGAGAGGTAATTACAGCATCCTCATCACACTTTTTAAGAGTTCTCCTGGTAGCTTTTTGTTTTGGCTGGCCCTTTTTTTGTAGGGAGTTGGGGTTGGGGGTGGAGTTTGGGATAGGGGTAGGGGCTGTCACAGAAGCCTTCCATGTCCCTCTTAACTGTCCATCTGAAATCATTGACATCACTGAAAAAGCAGCCTCTTGTTCTTCACAGTCAACAGGAGCACGGATCCTAGACTTCCATGGTTTCTGGAGACAGCACAGACCACAAACCATGAACACTCCCACCCTCCACCCCCCACTCTGCTTCAGTAGGACCTTGGACCCAGGCAAGGCCCCCGCCACCATTATGGATCCAGACATCACCATAGCCAGACATGACAACTTTCATCAGCCTGGTCCTCAGTGAGAGCACAGCTCATGGGCAACAACATGCCTTCAGGCCCTGTGGATGTTCGTGGTCTAAGTCATCACCATAGCATAGACCACAGTCAGGCAAGCCACATGACTGTAGTGGTATCACAGGCCACAGATATCAACCCCCTCCTCTGGCTGAATGAAGTCTATTGATGTCCACACATGGCCCTTGAAGGCAACCTGGACCAAGGATATCAGCAGGGCCTCAGGAAAGTGTGTGGGCAACTTCAGCAAGGTCCCTGGCCTACGGCTTGGGCCTTGGACATCAACATGGCTCAGGAAGAGGGCTGTCCATGAATATATATACACATGGCCTTGATGATAACACGGGCCACAGATATCAACACAGCCTCAAGCAGAATCAGGACCGCTTCTGGATCTTCAGCAACAATATGGACCACAGGCTTCAACATGGTCTCAGGCAACTACCCAGCCACTCCCATCAATGTGACCCCTTAAAGAAGCAAAGCCCGAGGACATCACCAAGACTTCAGTCAGCAGCACAGACCACATACGTCCACGTGGATCTCGGGCACGTGGATCTCGCAGCCTGAAGCAGCAGCTTGGATCACAGACATGAATGTGGCCTCTGGTGACATCAAGGACCACAGTGGTCCTTGGAGGAGGTCCAATCCAAAAATGAACCGTTCCTTATCTCTGTCTTCCGAAGTTGCACAGAGCCAGGGCAATCCTGCCGCCAGGCGGTGTATTCTGGTGCTGAGTCTGTGTCTGTGTAAGCTGAAGGCTGCTGCACTCTACCCAACTGACCCAACTGGTCAATGACAATATGTAGACCTGAGTCCTCTCTCACACATGCACCACTGTCCTATGTTCAGTTATGCCTCCTTGCACAGTGTGCGTTCCTCTCCACTTTCCTATCTTTCCCATGTCTCTGTCCCTTGTAGTGGCCCCTGCCACCTGCACGGCAGATAGGGCAGCCTGGCTGTATTTTATTTGGGGTTTGTTATACAGTGAGTAGAGAGAATTACTTTTAACTTGCTAATGCAATAAAAATTTGGGTCGTGTGATTGAATATCTCATTATTTTTAAACTTCTGATTACCTGCTTTTTACAGAGGCTTCTGGATCGCCTTTACTTTGATGCTTGATTTCTTGCTTTTATGACACAATATGGAGACACGTAACAAAGGGAACCAAGTACAAAAGAAAAGTGTGTGGTTCTTGTAATACTTACCAAATTATGCCCCTCATTTAACCCTAGAAACTAAGCATGCAAACAAGCTTTTGTTGTTTTGTTTTTGTTTGTTAAAGTTTGCTTAGGAAGCATCCTGAAAGGCTCTCTCTGGGGCTAGCTCCATGAACTGCTACCTATAGCCTTTCTTGGTGGATGCCCCAAGTCTCTCACATCGCCTAGAGTCTGCATTTCAACTTAGACTCCACCTTCACAGTCTGAGGAACTCTTAGAGGCTCAGCAGGAGTTTTAACGCTGCTAGCATTACCTGGTCTCACATGATTTTCTATAGAATCTGGGTGGAAGCCTCCGTGATCCCACTGCACATGCCTGAGAAACTGGCGCCACATAGAAGATGCTAATTTCTGTCCCCGTGCTCAAGCAATGGCAGGCTCTCTTTAAAGAGATCATTAGCTAGGATGAGGCAATCCTAGTGAAGGTTGGCTTCTATCCAGTGTGACTGTCATTCTTTAAAAGGGGGTGGTTTGGATGAATAATATTATATGAAAATGAATATGGAGATAATTCTTGGATAAGCGACAAGATGCCAAAGACTACTAGAAAACACCCAGAAGTTAATGGAAAGGCACAGAGGAGATTTGTACTTTAAATTCTTCAGAAGAAAACAAACCTGTCAGGGAATCTGAGCTCAGCTTTTTCCTAACAAGCTCTTAATGTCATAACTGACAAACTCATAAAATAGAAAATTAAAGTTCCTGTCTACTGATGTTGGCATAAGAACTAAAGGAGTCCGTAGATGCCAAACACTTAAAGCACTGCTTGGTATATAGGCCGTTGAGTTTTTTACTTATTAGTTTTCAAAAACATTAATAACTGGATGTGATATTCTATGCAGTTACCCTGACTTATCTAATCATTCTTTGGTTTTATAAATTCTACAAATGGTACTGAAATGAGTATATAGTTATTCTATTATGTCAGGTTTAGAAAACCGTAGTTCTTGGGTCAAAGAATAGTAGCATCTCTAGATCCTTTGACACCGTAAGTTTTAAAACCTTTACCTGAACAGCAACATTGTACAGTGACATTGTCATCATTAAATACTATACTTAGCTGCAAATGTTTATGTTGTTCATAAAACCATGTTTTGATTACTTTTTTCCTTCTACTTGTAATGAGACGAAACAAAATCTATTACTTTTTAATGCTAGCAGTTGAGTATTTATTTGATCAAAAAAAATAAAGTCTAGCACCATGGAAAACAGAGCTTGCCTTTGGAAGAGAAATAAAGTTTAAAGTCACTTGCACATGTTTTTTTTTGTTTGTTTTGTTCTTGTTTTTTTCTTCAGAAAATACTAAGCTTTGTCAACTCTTTGCTGGAAAAAGATTGCTTTCAACCTGACTATGGATGCCTAGGGCCTCCTCTGCAAAAGTTTTCCAGTGCCATGTCTTCCTGTCACTGAGATACAAAGGCCTGGGATCAGCACAGCATTTTGAGACTGAAATAACGTTGCATTGGGTCTTTGTGAGAGGCCATGTGCTCAGACTTCCTGAGCACAAAGAGGGCGGAGAGAGGAGCCGAGGGGAAACAGGCTGGTGCTTTGTGTCTGCCATGACACAGACACATTCATCAATGCAGCTCTGAGTAACAACCTGCTAATATCATAATATCATGGCTTAAAATAAACCAGCTCACAGACAGTGTGCCTCAAAATAACCCTTTGTCTTCAGGACTGTTTTCCTGGGAAAAACTTTGTCTTAAAAGGCACTGACGACCGAACAACAAAAGGAACTTTTTTTTTTCTTATTGAAGAGTTTAAAATAATCAAAACAAAGATGGTAGAAGAAATTTTCTATAAAAACTTTCTCAGGGGGTCTTCTTAGATCTTCTGGAAGGTCCCTTCTTAGCTCACAGGAGCAATCCTGACTCCTTGGATGGCGTAATTGGTGTCTACCATCTTTCAGCTACTCATTCACTGCACCTGCCTTAGCCCTTCTGTTCCCCCTTTCCCTGTGTCTTTAATCCTTTTGGTCTTTGGGTAGAGACCCTTTCAAGATGTTTCCCACTCATTTCCTTCCTTTTGTTGTCTGTCTGGACAGCATGAATATCAGATTTTATTTCCTTAAGTAGAAATGTTGGCTGTGCAAAGAACAACAGCACCCCAACTCTCTCTCTCTGTATCTTCTTCTTCAACTTGAGCTGTTCTAACTTTATTATTTCACATTAGTATTTATGTTTCTGCCACTCAAGGGTCATCTATGAGCTATCTTAAGGCCCCTGTAAGCTGATTTCAGTTGCTATGGGATGGGACACATCTCTCCTTGGGATGAGGGCAACTCCATCATCCGTCTAAACTGGCAGAATCAAGCATTTCTGCAACTGTACATAAACTTTCCTAGTTTTGGAAGGAACTGTTTTCCTATCTTCTAAATGATTGAACAGCTTTCCTTGAAATCTAGGCAGGGGTTTCATCCTGTTATGATTCTCAGCCTTTGGAGTGCTGAGAAAAATTAGCTGAGTCCCATTTAGTGTCCAACCCAATGAAACGTTAAGTGAGAAAACAAAAATATTTAATTCAACAGTAGAAATTCTAAATGCTTATTTTTTAAAAACGCAATTGTTCTTATATGTAGGTGCTTCTAGAAAAGTTTTTAAAAATAAGCAGCTTGATCAAAATATTCCAGCATTTGGGAGGGTACAGGCAAAAGGATTAGAAGTTCAAGGTCATTCTGTCCTAAACTGAGAGTTTGAGGTCAGTCTGATCTACATGAGAACTTTTCTAAAATATAAGTTCTGAGGAAGAGTTTGGAGGGAAGGACAGATAGTGAGAAGTATTGCAATTATAGTATCAACATCAATAGTAACAATAATAAAGAAAAAATCTGAAAGTGTAACACAATGTGACAGTTATTCTGGACATTGGGATATATTGAAGACCTACATGCCATGGGAGAAGGAAGATACCAAATTGTCCTGCTCACAGGAGTTGAGATGCTTCTATTGCCTGAATTGTGTCCCTCTCAAAATTCACATGAAACCTAACCCCCAGAACTTTAGAGTATGACACGATTTGGAAGTAAAGTAATTAAGTTAACCTGAGCCCATTCATGTACGCCCTAGTCCAAACCAATTCATTCTTACACCAATATAGGAGGACACTAAAAAGACACCAAGGCAAATGGCTGTGCAAGCACACAGTGAGAGGTGGCCATCAGTAAGCCAGCACGTGAGCCCCAGGAGAAGCTACACCGGCCAATGTCTTGATCTTTTACTCTGAGGCAATTGATTTTAGTCATTTAAGCAATCCACTTCTAGGAGACACAATCCCACAGCAGATTTCCCATTCCTTTAACTATTGCAATCTTTCCATCCCTTCTTCCTGTTATTCCTGAGCCTCAGCTGCTGGATGTGTGCTTGGATGCATCCAGTGTCAATGGGCATTCAGCAATTAGTTGTTCTCTGCTGTACAAGCAACTTTTATCTGCAGGATGTAGTTGTCTCCAGGCCTGCTCTTAAATAAACTCATCCTTTCTAGCTCTTTCTGAACACTGGCTGGCTGATTCAACTCAGCTGTTCTGGCTCAAATTCCTCTCCACACTGACAGTTCAAACTGTCTTCTGACTGAATTGCTCTGTTTGGCCTCAAACTAACTCTATCAATCTGTTCTAATCTTCTGGCTCCTTCTTATTCTTGGGTTCATTCTGTCTTCACCTGTATCTAGCTTGTTCTCTCTTCAACCTCTCTCTGTGAAACTGTTCCAGTAAAATTGCCTCCTCTCTCTCTCTTTCTCTGAGTGTTTCTCTCAAGTAGCTTCTCTTTCCTCTATTTTCTCATGAGAATTAGGCATATCCTATTCTGTCAAATCTTTCATTTGTCACTGTCTGCCCCTCAATTAGATGGGGTGCATCCTTCTACAAATTAACATTTGCCTTCATTGTTTGGAGTTAAAGGCACATACTAAGGGCATGTCTGCATTCCAGTAGGATCACACAGACCTAGAAACTGTCTTTGGATGTGATCAGAGCAACCGTGTTGCTGGATTAAAATTCTTCTACACTCTGCATTTTGACAAGTTGTAGTTTTCTGTGATAGAATCTGTCTGCTGCAAATAGAAGCTTCTCTGATGAGGGGTGAGAGCAACATTTATTTGTAATGCAAGGATAAGGGTAAGTATTTAGAATGATGTTAGGAATTATGTTGGTCTAATAAAGCTGAGGTAGGAAGTTCTCCAAGATACATAACCCACGTAGCCTTTGGTAGTTGATAGTTGGCTAGGTTTCAAGTACCAGGCACGATTTCCCTACTGTTGATTGTAAGTCCAATTAGAGAGGTGTTGGTTACTGCCAAGATATAAGTGCCAATGTTGCACAATTAAGCCTGTTTTGTCATGCTAGTCATTGTTATGGATCACAGGTATCCTGGTAGGGTGGGAGTTTTGGTTGCTTCTCTTCTTTGGATAGAACTTGAATAGAACCTTTTGGTATTATGAGAGCTAATATAATGAAACCTCCCCAGAGGGGGCTTTCAGGTCAGATCCAGCTATATTCCAGGGACTGTGCCTGAAATGACATGCTATCAACAAGGAGAAACTGCAGAAACCAAGGAAGTATAAAGGAGGATAATGATGGCAGAGAACCTTAGAGAGGGGAACAGAAGAACACATCTTTTAAAGCAAGTGATATCTGTGAAGTATTCAATTCTTTCAGCTCTACAACAGCATCACATTGACTTACATGGCTCATCAAAGAAAATGGCTTAAGATTTGTTGTTAAACCAGACTAGTAAATTTGATGAGGAAATTTTATGATCAATAGTAAACATTTTGGCACCCTGTGGATTACATTAATTAGGTGGACAGAGAGAATTTATTATGCACTATTTTATTCTGGCGATCTCTCTTGCCAGCATTATGGACTGGGATTTATTGTCTAGATTCATTATTCCCAAATCTTTAAATAATTTTTGCAGCTTCAGTGTTAAACTGTGGACATTGTACTTGGGAAGTTTGTTAACTTTGTGCAAGAAAGTTGAGAGGTTAAGAGAATATTTGAGAGTTGATGTGGTCCTGTAGCTACGAGACCAAGATACCTTAGGCTAGAATGTTAAATCACAGCTTTACTCCCAGGGTCAAACATGATTTAGGATATTGTTTGAACTCTGAATGTATTTTCTGGTAGGATAAATTGCCTCCTTTTCCTTCAGCTTTAGCATGCACTCTTATCTTACCATTTTCTGCTGGAAGCACTAGGAGAAAATACTTGTAGTAAAGCTATGCCTTTGATAGGATGTCAGCCTTCAATGTAAACTGAGAAAGTCATGACAATGTGAACATCTGGGCCATGTGACAATCTCCTTGATGTTTGTAAACCTTCTAAATGCACTAAATTGGAAAAAGGGACTGATACCATCACAGTCAGTTATAAACCATGATTGCTCTCTCTTTTCAGTATAGCATCAAAGCTGTAATTTAGGGAGAGAAGCATACCACCCCCAGCACTGAGACACCATTCAGAAATCATCACGGCTCTTTGGGCAGCAGGCTGAGACCCTGTTGTGCAATGTGAGGATCATCAGAACAGTTTCCCCCTGATTCCGAAAGGGCCTGCTGCTCTGATGTTTTGGGAATATTTCCATATGTTTTGAATGGAGAAAAATGAAATGAAGCCAAACCAAAGGCTTTTGACTTCACAAAAGAGACAAAGCTTTTCAAAACCTTCTCAACCAGAAAGTTTATAATTAGAGTATTAATTTCCTGTTGGGAATTTCTGGTTCTTTGTATAACTTAAAGGACACATTTTTTATCTATTCTCTCATAGGGTTTCATTTTGAACTTGGAACTAATGGTTCAGTGAACCAAAAATAACCCCCAGTGGTTGGCTTAAAAGCTGATTTGAGAGCCACAAGAAATATATTAAGCATGAATGGATAGTGCTCAAAACTCAGTGTCTTACAGCCATTGGAGAAGTGTATGAATGTGCTTTATGGATAAGTAAGGTTGTGTTTGTATGTGAGTTCATGGCGCTGCTCTGAGGTGCCTAACTAAGGAGATGCCTGTCCCTTCAGTGCTGACAGTGGACTATATAATGTCTAAAAGAGAACAGTTCAACTTCTATCCAAAGATTCCCCCCCCCCCCCAACTAGGACTTAAATGGCCTGCCACCCGTGAATCAGTCTGGCTCAGAGATCAACCATCTTTCTCACATCTATGGTGATGTTTTTTTTTTTTTTTCCACTTAACCATAAAGTGTTATAAGGTTCTGTGAAGGAAGAGAAGAGTTGGCCAGGCCTGGAAGTTTTACCCAAAGTCAGCTGAAAACTGATTCATGTGGGAGGATATGTTTTCCAGGGAGTTTTGTCTGGAGATGACCTCCACATCTGGAAATTATGCATAACTTTGAGCCTGTGAAATGTTTGTGCTGCTTTAAGTCAGAAGAAGGTTAATTGGAGCCATCTGAGATAAAGGGGACAACATATACAGGTTATAGGTTACTTCCTTGTGTTTATCAGGACAGTAGAAATTTGTCATTTGAAATTCTAAGATTTGCTAGTATTCTTGAAGCTTCCATTTTTAATAATTTTAGGATGTATTTATTTATGTGTGTGTATGAATGTTTTGCCTGCATGTGTGTCTGTGTACCACATGTGTTACTGGTGCCCATGGGTATCAGAAGAAGATGTTGTACCCCCTGGAGCTGGAGTTATAGATGGTTTTCATCTGCCGTGTGGTTGCTGGGAACCAAACCTGGGTCCTCAGAAAAAGCAGCAAGTGCTCCTAACCACTAAGCCACCTTCCCAGCCCCTCGGCTCCCCCTTTTAATATGTGCTGCACCTGCAAGCTCTTTATCTTCTACAGCTGTCATCATCCAAGGTGATTGTGTCAGACTTCAATGCCATGTGACTGTTCTGTAAAATAATAAGCACATTAAGCATACGTTGTAATATGTATATATGTTCTTCTTTCATATTTTAATACCCATATGAAGGCACTTCCTGTACAATTGCTTTCTTGGCTGAGATTACATATGCAAGTGTAAAGGAGCTGTTGGGTTTTGTAGTTAGATACACTGCTGTCTTACGTAGGGTGCCTATTACTGTGAAAAGCACCATGACCAAAAACAAATTGGAAAGAAAAGAATTTGCTTTCATTTATAATTACACATTATAGCCCATCATTGAAGGACATCAGAACGGAACTCAGGGAAGGAACCTAGAGGCAGGAACTGAAGCAGAGACTATAGAGAGACACTGCTTACTGGTTTGCTCCTCATGGCTTCCTCAGACTGTTTTATACACTCAGAACCACCTGGTCAAGAGTGGCCTCACCCACAGGGGCCTGAGCTCACTCACATCCATCATCAATCAAGAAAGTGCCCATAGGCCAACCTAGTGGGGACATTTTCTCAGTTCCCTCTTTTCAAATGACTCTAGCTTGTGTCAAGCTAACAAGAATCTAACCAGGACAGCCACATTTAATTTAAGTGGAAGCAGATATCTATTAATTGTTTGAGTTCCATGGGTAAAAAGGTGCAATTGTCAGTGATAAAACTACTAATGGCAATGAAGGTATTCACTGTCATAGAAGGCTAAGTATATTCCAACAGCTGATCATCTTATAGTTTTAGCAATATTTATAGCTGTTGCTTTTAGAGATGTTTTATTTTATGGATCAAGATTCTAGAGCCCAGACAGATTGTGTGCCTTCAGGTAACTGAAATAGTAACTGGGCACAAGGAAGGAAAATGTGCTTGGCTTATTGCCAGGTACAAAGCTTCTGTGTTCTCTTATGCTACTTTCTTGATTAAAATGACTATGGCGGTGGAGGGAAGGATGATGGAGGCAGGAAGGGGGAGGAAGTACCATTTTGTTCTTTTAAGATTTATTTGTATTTGTGTCTATGTCTCTGTGTGGGTATGTTTCTCTCTCTCTGAATATATGTTTATCTGTGTTTGTCTTTCTCTTTCTGTATGTATACATGTGTGTTTCTGTGTGAATGTGTCTGTGTCTTTGTGTGTGTATGTATGTTTCTCTGTGTGTATATATGTGTTTTTGCATGTATGTGTTTTTGTGTGTATGTGTTTTCATGTGAATGTGTGTATGTAGATGTGTGTCTGTGTCTTTGTGTGTATATATGCATTTGTTTCTGTATGTTTCTCTGTGTGTATGTGGGGAGTATGTGTCACATGTGTTTTGATAGCCATGGAAAGCAAGAGGGGCATCAGATCCCACAGAACTGGAGTTACAGAGTCTTAGGATCCACACTCCCAGTGTGCATGCTGGGTACCAAACCCTGGTCCTCTGAAAGAGCAGCACATAGTCTTAACTGCTGAGCCATCTCTCTAGTTTCAAGGTAGCACTATTTTGGCTTCAAATCAACTCAGGTCTTCAGTCCACTGATTTTATTTTCTGCACTTGTATTACTTTTTTTTTTAATTTCTTCTTCCCATTAAAAATAAGAATAGAGTACTCTCTGGTACCCCAGGCTCTTTCATATATAAAGTTATGCTATTTTTCATTAAGAGATGGGAAAACATCATAATCAAAATAAAGGGTATGCAGTGCTTGTACAAACCCTGATCATAGTCATAGAGTATATACCATGTGCTGTCTTTGGTTTAGGAGGAGTTGAGGTTTTGCTAGCAGCACTCTGACTCTTGTATTTCGGCCGACTTCTTCCACACGAGTGTGACACAGGGAAGAGACTCAGTTGGGAAGCAGAAGCTGTCTTGCTTTACATAGTCCACTGCCTTGCCTTAAAGTTGAATCTTTGTGGAATCCAATAGTTTAAGACCAGAAATCCCCCTGCGGATAAACTGACCACTGAGCACGAACTGCTGTCACAAGCGCTGCTGAGGAGATGTACTTCAGAATGACAGAGTGGTGGTACCAGAAGAATCTGAGCTTGAGATCAGGTTAAACTATGTGTGTGAATTTGGAGCCCGCAGCCTGTGTTTCTTACCAGAGCTTCTCATACCTGGGATGCTCTTCTGAGGGTCAGCACAGACGCTGCTGCACTTCCAGGATTTTTAATAATTAAAAAAAAGATAGCTGGATGGATAGTGCATGTGTGTAATCCTAGCAGAAGGAGGAGGCCAACATACAATATACATATTAAAAAACAGCCTTGTTTAAAAATACAGATGTTATCACAGAACAAAGGAAAAGCTATTTGGGCTGTAAATCTGCAGCAGGATGCTTACCTGTCATGCACAAGGCCCTAGTTGAATTTATGACACAATCAATTTAGTCATGTAGACTATGTATGCTTATGTATTTGTGTGGTTCACGTGTTTGTAGTGCTGTGTATGTGTGTTTGTGTGTGTGGCATGCTGTAATGTACAAAGCTGATGGATATCTCAGCCAGCACTTTTTTGTTTGATTTTGCTTCAATTTAGTTTTATTCATATATTTATTTATTACAGTTTTTATTCAATTTACTTTGTACCCCAGCTGCAGCCCCCTCCTTCATCGTCTGTCTCCCAGTCCCACCTTCCCTTCCTCTTCTCCCCCTGTGCCCCTCCTCCAGTTCCCTGATAGGAGAGGTCCTCCTCCCCTTCCCTCTGACCCTAGCCTATCAGGCTTCATCAGGGCTGGCTGCATCATCTTCCTCTGTGGACTGGCAAGGCTGCATCCCTCCAGGGGAGGTGATCAAATAGCCTGTCACTGAGTTCATGTCAAAGACAGCCCTTGTACCCCATTCTTGGAAACTGAGTAGCCAATGAGCTTCCTTTGTACAGGGTGTCTAGGTCTTCTCCCTGCATGGCCCTTAGTTGGAGTATTGGTCTCTGCAGGCCCCCTGGTCCCAGGCATTTTGGCTCTGTTGTTCTCATTGTGGAGCTCCTGTCTCCTGTAGGTCTTTCTATCTCCCTGTCCTTCCATAAGGATTCCGGTACTCTGCCCAAAGTTTGGCTGTGAGTCTGAGTATCTCCTTAGACACCCTGGTGGGTGGAGTCTTTCAGAGATCCTCTATGGGAGGCTCTTGACCTGTTCCTTGTCTTCTCCTACTTCTGACGTCTGTTTATACTTCTGAGTGAGGATTAAGCATCTAATGAGGATTAAGTGTCCTCCTTGTTATTTAGATTTTTTAAGGCTATAGATTTTAGTATGTTTATCCTATATATACATGTCTAATATCCACATATAAGTGAGTAGATACCATGTGTGTCTTTCTGGTTCTGGGATATCTCACTCAGGATGATCTTCTATAGTTTCTACCATTGCCTGCAAATTCCATTGTGTAAATGCACCACACTTTCTGTATCCATTCCTCCATTGAGGAACATCTAGGTTGTTTCCAGATTCTGGCTATTAACAATAGAGCTTCTATGAACATGGTTGAGCAAATTTCCTTATTAAATGGTGGGGCATCTTTCCTATATATGCCTAGGAGTGGTATAGCTGGATTTTGAGGTAGCACTGTTCTTAATTTTCTGAGGAAAATTAAGATTGACTTCCAAAATGGTTGTACAAGTTTACATCCACACCAGCAATGGAGGAGGGTTCCCCTTTCTCCACATCCTCTCCAGCATGTGTTGTCACTTGAGTTTTTGATCTTAGCCATTCTTATGAATGTGATGTGAAATCTCAGGGTTGTTTTGATTTACATCCCGAATGACTAAGGATGTTGAACGTTTCTTTAAGTGTTTCTCTGCTATTTGATATTCCTCTGTTAAGAATTCTTTAACTCTGTACCCCATTTTTTAAATTGGATTACTTGGTTTGTTGGTGTTTAACTTCTTCAGTTCTTTGCATATTATGGATATTAGTGCTCTGTCAGATGTAGTGTTGGTGAAGATCTTTTCCCAGTCTGTAGGCTGTCATTTTGTTCTGATGACAGTGTCCTTTGCTTTACAGAAGCTTTTCAGTTTCATGAGGTTCCATTTATTAATTGTTGATCTTAGAGCCTGTGCTGTTCAGGAAGTTGTCTCCTGTGCCAATGAAGTCAAGGCTCTTCCCCACTTTTTCTTCTAGTAGATTTAGTGTATCTGTTAAAAAACAAAACAAAACAAGCAAAAAAAACCCCAAACAAACCAAAAATAACCAACTTCAAGTCTCTGAAGAAAGAAATTGGAGAAGATATTAGAAGATGGAAAGATATAGATATCCCATGTTCGTGTATTGGCAGGATTAACATAGTGAAAGTGGTTATCCTACCAAAAGCAATCTACAAATTCGATGCAATTCCCATGAAGATACCAACACAGTTTTTTACAGACATTGAAAGAAAATTCTCAATTTCATATGGAAAACCAAAAAGCCCAGAACAGCTAAAACAATCCTCTACAATAAAAAGATCTTCTGAAGGTATCTCCATCCCTGATCTCAAGCTGTAATATAGAGCAACAGTAATAAAAATGACATGGTATTGGCATAGAAACTAGTGGATCAATGTAATCGAACCGAAGACCCAGAAATAAATCCACACACCTATGGAAACTTAATTTCTGACAAAGTAGCCAAAACCATTTAATGGAAAAAAAGACATCATCTTCAACAAATGTTGCTGGTCTAACTGGATATCTACATGTAGAAAAATGCAAATAGACCCATATTTATTACCCTGCACAAAGTTAAAGTCCAAGTGGATCAAAAACCTCAATATAAAATCAGTCATGACATTTTATATGAGTTTTATACTTTCTAAGTCGAGATATCTGTCTTTTAAAATCTTGATATGGCTGGAGAGATGGTTCAGTGTTTGAGAGGACTTGTTGTTCTTCCAGAGAATCCAAGTTCAACCCATAGCACCCACATAGAGGCCCCAGCCTCAGGGGATCCAATGCCGTCATCTGTCCTTCATGAGCCCTGCCTGCATGTGGTGTGGAGCTATAAATGCAAACAAAACAACCAGACACACAAATGCTCCATAGGCATGCTTCTTGCACAGTCATTAGTGAAAGAGACTTGATTATTAAACTAGCTAGAAGTACTCAAAAGAACCACAATCAGTTTGATATTGTACCTTACAGCCAGCCTGCTGCTATGTCATGGGCGCCACATCTTGGACCACTAAGGCCATCGTGACAGAAACACTGTGCACCGGATGGCGTAAGTTCTGGGAGTGTATATCTCATAGTTGTGGATGCTGGTAATGCAGTAAATGTAGGAGAGGGGAGAGAGAGACAGAGAGAGGAATGGAAGGAGGAAAACGGGAGGGAGGGAAGGAGGAAGGAAGAGAGAGAGAAGACCCATATTCTCAAGTTGTTTTATAATCAACATCAGCTCCCTCACAAGAGTATAGCCCTTAGGGCTGGACATGTGGCTGAGATTGGTAGCACACTAGCATTATGATCCTGGATTTAGTTCCCAACGCAGAATAAACTTGGTATAGTGAAGTTTGCCTGTAATCCTGGCACATGGAAGAAGAAAGCAGGAGGATCCAAAGTTCAAGGTCATTCTCAGCTACATAGTAAGTTAGAGACCATCTAGGGACACATGAGAACCTGGCTAAAAAGGGAAAAGTAGAAAGGGTGAAGTTTTCACTACCTAAACACACTTCATCATGTCCTCTGTTCTAATATTTTTACATGGAGATACTGTTTTTAACACATGATTTGGGGATACATTCAGGTCACAGCAGCCACTGACATTACCATGAGAATGACACTGGTTTGCTTTTCTCTTAGTCATCTGCCAAAGCCACCACCACCAAATACTGTAACAGTTGAGGTTCAAACTTCACCAAATGGATCTTGGGAATACACAAATGTACAATGTGTAGAATGGTGGAGAAAAGACACAGTCTCTTGGGTTGGAGACAAAGCACAGCTTATTACTTAATTCCTTACAGTGTTTATGTGAGTCAATGGCTAGGCTAGATCATTAGCATCTCTCTGCCAGCCCCTGACCCCCTTATTCCCACATGGTGACATGAATAGGCCCAGATAATATGAACACACATATACAGGCTTGACTGATCAAGCGGATGCTGAATTTAGGGAATCGAGTTTTCTGTGTGTGGTGGGGAGTAAATACCTTCACCCCCTAGTTTAGTAGAAAAAAATGTTGTCCTCTATGGCTCTACAAACATTCTGACAAACACCATCTGAGACAAGTTGCTATCCATACCTCTACTTTGAAAACATTCAAAATGGCAACAGACATGTAGAAAATTGGTTCTCAAGAGTTATTTCCTTATTTTCTATTTCTTGGCACTTGTTGTTCTTCCTTATTAATAGTATTGCCTTCTTAGACTCATGACCAAAAGCCAGCACATTGTGGAAAACTTTTCCACATTGGTTACTTCAGTGGTCCCAGTGTTCGATCAGATCAGCTTTTTAATAGATGGCCTGCTTGGCTGAGTGGAAATTGGCCACTAAGATTGCCAAAAATAACAGATGTGAGAAGCAGCCTATGGAAAATGTTTTCCTTGTGAACCAAGGTTTGAAGGTCAAAGAGGTCAGGCTGACTTGGGTGAAGTCCACCTGGAAAGGTCAGGACCTGTAAACCTTGGGTCTTGGTTCCAGGACAGCCGGCATGGATGGGGCAGTTGGAGAACTGCACAGAGAGCAGATTCAACTCTTGTCCAACTGATGACTAGCTTCCTGGCCAGTGTCTGCGAAGCCTGGCCCTGGGATCCGTTTTCCATGCCCATTGTCCTCTCTGTATTCCCTGCGAAGTCCTGTTAATGTCCTTGCCCAGATTCCATCTGCAGGACTGAGGCTGAGGGCAGAGGAGCCAGAGAACTGTTTCTCACTCTCTCCATGGCTGTGTCTCGGATTTCCCAAATCAAACTTCTATTATCAGAGAATTCCTGTTCTATGGTCTGGGTGTGGCTGTACCCCAGGGCTTAATTTGGAGTGTGATAACAATGGCGACGTTGTTGTTAGTGCCTGGGCCTTCACATTCCTTAGTGGTTCTCCCAGCTCTCTACTCAACCTCTTTGTTTCTTGACCGTTTCATGTCTGAATCTTTTGAGTTGTTTTTCTGTCTCTCTCTGGGCTGGAACTTAAACTGTTACAGCTACAAAGAGAAGACTGAATGCTAGTCTCTAAGGTCCTAAAACCATTCTAGACATTTTGAGGGCTGTTTCAATGAGTCATATAAAGCCTGACAATGATTTTGTGAAGTCGAAACCATTACTGCTCTCTTGAGGATGAAGCCACACCATGGGGACATTTAGCATCTGCAGCGAGCAGAAGCTTAGAGCCAAGTGCTTAGACTGTACCCTTCACCTTATGAGAGCATTGTAAGGCATGTCTCTGGGCTGCCCTCTGCTGAGTACGCAGAGGTCTGGCCACTGCAATCAGAGACAGAGGCAGCCTCCTGGGAGGGAAGACCACGAAGCAGAAATTATCAGTGATGTTCTGCTATCCCACAGGGTTTTAGTCTAAGACTGTCCCCACGTATAGGTCAGATCAAACACATACCTTCAGGGTAACGTCAGCTACAGTGGGAAGGACCATGGGAACAAAATCAGTAGTTTTTACTGTCCGGGTTTGAAGCTTTAGAGTTGAATGCCCTTTGCAACTATTTATGTATGCACAAGTGAGACTAGAGAAATCGAGGCATGCCGAGACTACTTAGTGCTGCTCCAATCTAGTTACAGTGTTGAGCATACTTTGAAAGAGAGACACACATTAGCAAAACCAACGTAATTGAGTCAAACAAAATGAAAATAGTATGTACAGCTGGGTGGTGATCTGACTCAGCTAACTGCCACTGTTATCCTACCTTAAGCAACATTAAATAAGAAAATAAACAGCAACAAAGACTCCACTAACCAACTTGATCCAAAAAAAAAAATTAGTTCCTAGCATCTCTGAGATCATTTAACGACTAAAAGAAAAACAGAGGTTAGCCCGTTGAGCCCTCTTTTGCACCTCGTCCAGAGGCCTCTAGGGAATAGCATGGTAGTGAAAGATTGGCAAAAGGTCAGCACCAAGTGTCTGTTTGCCAGCTCATTCCAGAAAAGTGGCTGCCTGCTCTCGTCGGGAATGCCAACTGGCTAGACTAGAGGTGAAAGTCGCGAAGAATGGGGAGAAGTGACAGGCGGGCGGGAGGGGCAGAAGGGATGGTGTGAGTTGGCTCCATGGTGCTGCGCTGGTGAGCTGGGCCCTGCCTTTCCTGACTCATTTCACACAGCACAGGAAGGGACTGTGTGTCACCAGCAGCCTTCTTCCCCAGCACCCTCTCATCACCCACTAAAACCCTACCACGAGTGATTCTTTTCTGGTTACTACAGAAGCTGTTTCTGAGGAAAAAAAATAACATTTTAGATAGGCTGCTTATAATTCCTTCCACCTGGGGATTATTGATCACCACCTACACCCCTAAAATGCTTGCATTTAAGACACATATAATTTCACTTAATGCAGTCTGTGCTTGGGAATCTTTGTCTCTGTCTCAGCTCTGTGTCCTGTTCAGAGCAGACATGGGTACATTGTGGAGCCATCAGTCTCCGATCCAGTAAGATAACCTAAAGAGAAGTTAATAACATGGATAAGTAAACAAGGGCAAATGAGATGCCTGGGCAGTGATATCAGATTCTACTGTTTCCAGGCTCCTGAAACAATACGTGTGAGGAGACCTGTGTGGACAGAGCCAGTGTCCAGAGCAAAGAGAGTGACAGCAAGTGTCCCAGAGGGGTGGAGGGCCCAAAGGCATGGCCTTCCTCCCCTCCCTTCCTCTGGTCTTAGCATGCCTCCAACTCCAAGCCCCACGCTGCCTGACTGAAGGTAACTGTGCTAGGTATTTTGCTTGCTATTCTGGTAGGTCAGTATCCCACGGTGGGGACTGGTATGGGGCAAAGAGAGGACAGATATCCAGCAAGACACCCTAAACTCTCAACATGAAACTTAAAAGCTAAAGGTAAAACATAAGATTTGTGTTGATTTGAAAAAGACCAGCATAAAGATGGCACCTGTACAGAAAGCATAGAAATATTTTGGATTATCCTTCTTGAGTAAATACTACTCAAAAAAGATCCTTCCCCCATTCCTGGCCCCAGCAGACCCTGGCTCAGATAAATCTTTTTCCAAACTTTGTTCATGGAAGCAGCTAAATGAATCTCAGGCTGTATTTCAGTTGAGTACTGTTTAGCAAAAATAGCAGAAAACACTGCCGTGTCCAGTTCGCTATTGCCTGAAAAGTATACAGAAGTAACTTGACCAGACTTGCAGAGAAAACGGTGACACTAGAAATTAAACATGCATTGAGCAAACTTGATCCTCTAAGGCATATATTTTTTTAAAAAAAAAGAGCAATCGATTTTTATCTGTTCAGACAACTACTATATAACTACGGTTTATGCTTTGAACTGTGAAACACAGACCTTGTCATTCCACAGAGCAATGTTAACAAAAGCATGGAGATTCAGAAGGACTGGCTTAGTTCCTCCTGAAGCAGCATCTCCCCACTCTTCCCCTGGGAAGAGCATCGATTTCTGCAAAGCGTGATTCCTCCATCTTTAAAGTGGCCATGGTTATTTTGATTAAAAGGCTCTCGTGTTTGCTGAGCCCCTATTTTTCTGTTAGGCATTATGCTAATGTTTGTGTGTGCTTTTCTCACTCACCTTGAAATACACCTTGCAACATTATACTCATATTTTCTAAGCATCAATGCCAAGTCACCTGGTTGGGTCTCACACCCAAAGGAAGGTCCTGGCAACTCCTGGTGAAAACTAGTTAATAAATACTGGCTGCACTTAGAGCCTGTGCTGCTGCTGTTCTATTCAGGAAGTTGTCTCCTGTGCCAATGAGTTCAAGGCTCTTCCAAACTGTTTCTTCTAACCGATTTAATGTGTCTGGTTTTATGTTGAGGTGTTTGATCCACTTGGACTTTGATTTTGTGCAGGGTGATAAGTATGGATCTATTTGCATTTTTCTACATGTAGACATCCAGTTAGACCAGCACCATTTGTTGAAGATACTATCTTTTTTCCATTGTATGGTTTTGGCTTCTTTGTCAAAAATCAGGTGTCCATAAGTGGGTTTATTTCTGGGTCTTCTTTTTGGTTCCATTGATCCACCATTCTGTTTCTATGCCAGTACCATACAGTTTTTATTACTGTTGCTCTATAATACAACTTGAGAGCAACAATCTATAAATGGGACCTCATGAAACTGAAAAGCTTCTGTAAAGCAAAGGACACCATCTTAAAAACAAAACGACTGACTACAGATTGGGAAAGGATCTTCACCAACCCTATATCTGACAGAGGGCTAATATCCAGTATATATAAAGAACTTAAGAAGTTAAACAGCAACAAATCAAGTAATCCAATTTAAAAATGGGGTACAGAGCTAAACAGAGAATTCTCAATAGAGGAACATCGAATGGCAGAGAAACACTTAAAGAAATGTTCAATGTCTTTAGTCATCAGGGAAATGTATATCAAAGGGACCCTGAGATTTCACCTTACACCCATCAAAATGCTAAGATGAATAACTCAAGTGACAACACATGCTGGAGAGGATGTGGAGAAAGGGGACCCCCTTCCATTGCTTGTGGGAATGTAAACTGGTACAATCACTATGGAAATCAATCTGGTGCTTTCTCTGACAATTAGGAATAGCGCTTCCTCAAGATCCAGCTATACCACTCCTAGGCATATATGCAAAAGATGCTCAAGAATAAAACAAGGACATCTGCTCAACCATGTTTGTAGCAGCTTTATTTGTAATAGCCAGAAGCTGGAAACAGCCTAGATGCCCCTCAATTGAGGAATGGATACAGAAATTGTGATATATCTACACAATGGAATATTACTCAGCAATAGAAAACAAGGAAATCATGAAATTTGCAGGTAAATGGTGGGAACTGGAAAAGATCATCCTGAGTGAGGTATCCCAGAAGCAGAAAGACACACAGGATATATACTCACTTATAAGTGGATATTAGACATATAATATAGGACAAACAGACTATAATCTGTACACAGGAAGGAGAACTCTGGCTAAGATGCTCAATCTCCATTCAGAAAGGCAAAGTGGATGGACTTCAGAGGAGGGAGAAAACAGGGAACAAGACAGTAGCCTGCCACAGAGGGCCTCTGAAAGGCTCTACCCTGCAGAGTATTGAGGCAGATGCTGACACTTATAGCCAAACTTTGGGCGGAGTGCAGGGAATCTTATGAAAGAAGTGGGAGATAGAAAGACCTGGAGAGGACAGGAGCTCCACAAGGACAGCAACAGATCTAAAAAGTCTGGGCAGAGTGGTATTTTCTGAGACCCCAGCCAAGGATCACTCATGGAGATGGCCTGGAACCTCTGCACAGAGGTAGCCTATGGCAGTTCAGTATCCAAGTGGGTTCCATAGTAATGGGAACAGGGACTGTCTCTGACATGAACTGATTAGATTGCTCTTTGATCACCTACCTCTGAGGGGGGAGCAGCCTTACCAGGCTCAGAAGAAGACAATGCAGCCAGATCTGATGAGACCTGATAGACTAGGATCAGAGGGAAGGGGAGGAGGACCTCCCTTATCGGTGGACTGGGAGAGGGACAAGGGTGGGAAAGAGGGAGGGTGGGACTGAGAGGGGAGGATAGAGGGAGGTACAGAGGGGATACAAAGTGAATAAAGTGTAAGTAATAAAAAGAAAAATAATTAAATTAAAAAAGAAAAAATACTGGCTGCAGAGCTCACTATTATCCTGTTATTGCTGATCATGTAGCCTGTGCCCTAGAATTGCTAGGAAAATGAACTGTGTCTGGAACTAAGCATGTGTGGCTATGTTGACGCATGTATGTGATACTCTTGTGAGCTCCCATTAAAATAAACTTCAGTCGTAACTGATTTTAAAAGGTAATTGTAAAAGATAGGTGTGGTGCCACGTCCCCTATAGTCCAAACACTTGGAATTCTGAGGCAGGGAGATCCTGAGCTTGGACGTGGTCTGGGCCAGAACAGCTTGAACTACAAAGTGAAATCTTGTCTCAAAAGAGCAGTAATTGTTCAATTCCCAAAGGAATTACATTTGTTCTTCTTTATAGTAATTTAATACAGGAACGAATATGCATTTAGTTATATGTATGTTTCTGATTTACTCTCAAGCTTTTATATACTTAAAAGTGAAAATTTCAGAACCATTCAGAGAAAAATAGGTATGTGTTTAAAGTATTGACCTTGAGGAGGCAGGCTTTAGACCTCAAGGAAGCACATGGCATCATTTTCCATTTACTTAGATATGGGAGTTATTGAGTTTTCATTATAGTCTGGGCAGATCAGAGCTGATAAAATACTACAGAGAACTGACATATATGCACACACATACACATACAAACATGCACAGACACATACACACAGACGTGCACCCATACATACTCACACAGACACACACAAGACACATACATATATACACACAGACACACAGACATGCACAGAGACACATACTTATCCACACACACACATATACACATTCATACCCACGCATAGGCACACATACATAATAGATGTTTAAAAAGCTCTTATGGTATTCTCTGGGTGGCAGTTAGCAAAGCATTAACTGTAGGTGGGAGCCCCTCTGAGTGCACTCTCTTGGGTCTGGCATCAGCTCATACACCCATGATACTGGGCCCTGACCACCCAGAATGCATTTGTTGAGTGGCTGAGTGGATACATTATAAATTCTATCTCAATGTAAAATTGAAAAATCTAGGGAAAATGAACAATAGAATTGAGTATAGTCAGAGCGAGATTGTAGCCTGTCTTCTCAAAGAACCGTCTGTATAAGTAATTAATTTACTTTCAGATGTTAATTGAACCACACTTAGGGTGTGTGTGTGTGTTCCACGCCTGGTTGTTAAATTAAGAAAATTTACAGGTGGAAGAATTTTCTGTTGCTCTCTCAACCTCCGGCTGTAGTCTTGTATCTCAGGGACAAAGGTAATTTTTTACTCTCTTGGCCTCTAGCTACAGCCCTGCATCTCAGGGCAAATGTAATTTTTTTTTTTTTTTTGGTCTGGGTCATTTGTCTAAGAGTCTCAGAGTCTTCCCTGACTTCCCAAAGTGCCACCTTGGTCTTGGTTCTCTGCTTTAAGATGTAAAGGTGTAAAACGCTTTTAAGATACGACAAAATTTATTGTGAACTTCAAGTAATACCTTTTCTCTCTAAATTTCTGTAGCCGGGGAGTGACAGACTGGCTAGATCCCAGGGGAGGACATTGCAGCCAGCCCTGAGGAGTCAGGATAAGCTGGGGTTGGATGGAAGGGGAGGAGGTCCTCCCCTGTTGGTGGACTTGGAGGGGGCGGGGAGGAGGGAGATGAGGGAGGGAGATGAGGGAGGGAGTGGGAGGGTAGGAGGGACTGAGGGAGGGGGCTGAGCCTGGGATTCAAAGTACCTAACCTGTGATTGAGATAAAAATAAATAAATTAAAAAAATTCTGTTGAAAACAAAGCGTTAGGGATTCCAGGCGGGAAGCCAGCCTGTCTCTGCCCTCAAGGCGTACCAATGCGATGCTACCGAACTGGCTTTTAACAGTGTGCATCTCTGGGATGCGGCTAAAGTAAAGCATAGCACCTCTCTGCTTAGGTGAGATACGGTAATCGACTGAGAGACTACACTGCGTGGGCGGCATCTCTAGACCCTGAGGCCGCGACTGTACAGTGCGTAATAAAGGGTAAAGACAGCGGCGGAGAGCGGACTCACTCGGTGCACCTGCACCCCGCCCCGCCAGCCCGCCCCGCCAGCCCCTCCCTCCATCGCAGCAGATGCAGTGCTTTGCGCTTTGGTTTTCAACTTGCTGTTCAAATAATTAATTTGAAATAGATAACTAAAGTTTTCTCTGATTTAGGAGTTCTGCTGATTGATAACTTCCTGAGCAGTGAGCTAATTAACTAGCAAAAGGTTATTTTACTTTTTTTTTCGATTCAGCCACTACCTGTGCTTTCTCATAGCTTGCCTGTTTCAGTTATGTATAACTGAAATTATTCGCCATTTCTCAGTCTCCTGAAAGACAGCAGGGCTTCTTGGGCTTGTTTTAATATATATAAATTACTTGATTTTACACTCTCTTTTTCATGGAAACCTGTTTATTGTCTTCATTTTTTTTAATAATATGTGATCTTTAGTGAGATTGTCGGCACATGATTGAATTTGAACAAGTATCAGCAAATGTTGATAGATGTATATTCTCCCTTCACAGATATGTTCATAGCAATTGCCCATTTATCTTTCTTATGTTACCATAGATCATACAGTACTGTATATTTATATAATGTATTATATAGATATCTTTCAAGAAGGTTTACTTTCACCATCATAGATGAAAATGAACTGTTTACATAATTATATATGCGATCACATCGGTTTTCTGTGAAAAGAGAAAACCAAGATTCTAGAAATTGCCATTCTGTTTTTGTTTTTTTTGTTTTTGAGACAGCGTTTCTCTGTGTAGCTTTGTCTGTCCTGGACTTGCTTTGTAGATCAGGCTGGCCTCTAACTTACAGAGATCCACCTGCCTCTGTCCCCCCCTTCTCCCCTCCCCCCAGTATTGGGTTACAAATGTGCGCCACTGTGTGTGGCTGAAATTGCCATTGTGATTTGTTTCCATTTGTCTTATTTACTTACGCAGTCACACTGAATTCTCAAGGAATTAGGCCGCGTTCGGCCCTATTTCCATCTGCGGTGCTCCTGAGTCTACAGTGCCCCTGGCTGCAGTGGGCACAGCGCACCCACATTAAAGGCAGGACTAAGTCTAGAACTGATATTTCACAAGAACTGGGAAATTAAATTTGCTCTGAGGTTCACAAGGCAAATCTTCTTCATGATTAATCAGTGATAATTTTCCTGAAATGCTGAAATTAGCAAAGCTGATTGAGATAATTGAGTACTTTTACCTTCTAAATACAGCACAAAGAAAAAGAAAAAAGCTAATTCTTGTTCGCTTCACTGTAAACTCCGGTGCCTTTTAGTCTCAGAAGATTTTTGAGTCAAATAGATGAGTAGGTCCTAGTGAGCATGTAAAGTGTAGTGTGAATCTCTGCTCTTCTTTCAGTCGTGAGTACAAGGTGGCGTGTTCAGAGTGACTGACAAATGTCACCTTCCAGATGGGCTGTCCCATTGCTGATGTCCCTCATAGATGTTTGCTCCTGTGACTAACAGAGAACTGTCCCTGTCATCACTGTTGTCAGAGATGCTCCGTGAATACCTAACATTTGTTTCTTTTCTTTTTTTGAAATCATGAGTAGTTCTAATTGAGTTCTATTTTGGACTGTTCAACTTGAAGTGAGGCCGTTCTGTTGTGCAATCTGAATATCTAGAGGCCTCGCCACTGAGTGACAATATCCCGATTGTAGCTGAATCAGAATTTGTCTGAGTAAAACCTCTCATCATATACTAAACATTCCAGGCTGGCACATTTCCTTCCAAACATGTCTGAGAGTTTTTCAAGGCTGTCTCCTGTGTACCCCCAGAGGTACCCTTCTCTGTTGCTGCTGCTTCTGGAAGCCTATGGTGGAGAGTCAATGCACACAAAGATCTGCAGTTCATTAACTAAGGCCTTAAAATGCTGCCAGCTCAAGCCGGCCCAGAGCCCTGCTGAAGGAGAGATTTCATTGTTAGCTGCACACCTGGAACCAGGGAACCCTGCTGCACCTCTACTGCTAACAGCTCTTCACCTTCCCATATTTTCCTTATAGGACACTTACCCCATTCCCCTGCTCTATTTGGAATTCACTTCTCTTTGGCCCTTTCGGTTGGTGTCTTTCATTCACTGAATAGCTGTGAGTTCTGTAGGTGTCACTCAATTAGCCACAGATGAGAACTGAGTAAGAAAATGGTAAATGTATATAGACTATTGGATCATCATCCGGATGACAGAATGGCAAGCTTTCCGCTGGTATTGACATTGGGTTAGGTGTTCCAAGGAGTGTAGAGGTGTTTTCAACATTCAGGAGGTTATGAGTAGGTTAAATCCGAGGATCTGCAGAGTTTTGTCTCCATAGAGACCCTGGTACACCAATCATACTTCCAATGGTCCCCAGCCTCTGTTTAAATCACAGAGGTGAGCGGGGGAAGTGTCCACAAAGGCATCACACTATTCACACTTTCCAGTCACAGCAACACACTGCCTATGTAGTGTGGGCTTCAGATGAGAAAATTAAGTATATGTACCCCAATTCTTAGAATCTCTGGCTGAACAGGTACAAGCAAGGCTTTCCCTCACAACAGTCAGATGCACTCACCTGTGACCACAGAGAGAGTGTACCAGGGTGGAATGGATCCCAAACACACCCCTGAGTGAATAAATCACTATCACTCAAAGGCTGTGTTGTCACCCTCTAGTTATAAACTAATGGGCCGAAAGTGGAAAGATGGCTCAGTGGTTAGGAGTGTATGCTGCTCTTGTAGAGGGTCCACATTCAGTTCCCAGCCTCCACCTCAAGGGGCTGAGCGCCGCCTATAACTCCAACTCCAGGGAATCTGACACCTTTCCCTGGCCTCCAGGGGCACCTAGTGCATGTACGCATACACACATAAATACAAATCAAATAAACAACGGGGTCTGGAGAGATGGCTCAGCAGTTAAGAGCACTGACTGTTCAGTTCCCAGCACCCACATGGCAGCTCACAACTATCTGTAACTCGAGGATCCAATATCCTCACACCGACATACTTGCAGGCAAAATATCAGCACACATAAAACAAAAAAAATAAATTAATTATTAGAAAGTAAATAAAACAATGTGCCCAACTTAATTTCATCTAGGATTGATTCAGGTACCACAAAATTCTTAGTGTGAGGGGAAGAGCCAGAAAAACCTCAGCCAAGAGCCTGTCCTGGTTTAGTTGATCCTTGCCTTGTTATGCTGTCTATTCTCCTAACACGATGGTTTAACTACATAATCATCCATTTCCTGAGGTCACACCTGGGGCAGGCTTTCACATATTTCTCACTGTGTGGAAGTGGCTGGGCTCATGACCTGTTGGGGTGCTCCTGGTTAAATTCTTCTCTAGTACACTAGAGGTTGTAACAATAGCCAAACAGTCCTATTTCCTGTGGATTTTCTGCCATGAAAAGCAAAAGGCATCTGCTTCCAGGAAAAGATTACGACACCAGAAGTCAGGTAGCCATCTTGCAGAAGCACCGGTACCCCACAGAACATTCGCCTGGATTCAGAGATGTTATATAGTGAATCAGAAGGCCAGTAACGCGTGAGACAGAATCATAGAGTTACAGAACAATGGACTGCAAAGGGTCTTCTACGTCAATGTCTTTCCAGTCGTGTGAACTGCAGCCTACAGAAAAAAACATCTTCCCTCATGACCATATCCTCAGGAGTCCCGTATATCTCTGTCTGAGAAATCAAGCCTCACAGTCATACACACAAAACTAATAACAATGCACCGGGTACTGTCGGGAAACATGTTCTTAAGCTCCATCTGATTCTTGACTCACTCCATTAATTTTATATTTCACATCTGGTTGTGACCAGAGATGGGAAATATTATTTTATCTAGGATTTGGGGTTTCTTGTCCCCTCCTGGAGTCAGGTTTACTTGGCTATCAGCCTCGAGGAGCCAGGGTTCTGTGTGGCTCTGGGAAGACTGACTACAAGCCTTTTATATCAGTAGCTGAAGGCTTTCTTAGGAAAGTGACACTGTACATTTTGGCTCCTGCCTGGTCCCTTGTCAGCAGTCAGTGTCTGCCAGGTAATCTCTCTTGCTTAAGCACTGCCCCGACACTCCTGTGCCCTTTACTGAGCCAACCGTCTGGCTTGCAGCACGCATACTGAGTTATTTCCTGGAGAGCAGTATTGAGATGAATGGAGTTCTTTTGGTCCCATTCAATTCAGAGACTCATTACAAAAGCCAACGGTGACCAATTAGTCTTTAAAATGTCTCCATCAGACCATCCGTGTCAGCAACCCTGTGTACTTGCTAGAAATACCTGGCCCTGAGCCTTGCTGCACATCAGCCTGGCAGGACTCTACAGACGAGGCCAGAATACACATCTTTTATGACCTTTTGCACTCACTGGCTCATGGTATGAGCAGACACTATGTCTCCTTTGCTCGTTACTGTAGTTGGAACATACATCCTCAGAGCACAGGTCTTTTAGCCCTGTGGTGTTGAGTTGAGGCCTTTGGAAGTGGAGTAGGTCAGGCTCCTTCTTCCTCCAGGAGCGGCAGTGGAGCCCCCACAGAAAGGCTCTGTGCAGCACTGCCTCTCTTCATGTGACAGCATGCAGTTTCCCTTTCCCGAAGATGTGGCAGTAAAGCACCATCGTGGGAGAACAGAGTGGCTCTCCTCGGACAGGTGAACCTGCCCTGGGTCTTGGAAGTAACAACCTCAGAACTGTGGTGAATCCGTTTTTGTTCTTTGTAAACTACCCAGGCTGAAGTATCTTGGCACAGCAGCACAAACAGACGAAGGCATCCACCATGTGGTCTCTACTGACTAGCACATAACAGGCACTAAAGAGTCACCTGGTGAATACGAGGCCCAATTCCTGCTTCCTCCTGCAGTGTCTCAGGCAATGATGACTTTGGTGAGAGCGTGTAGCCTCTGGAGGCTGCTGACCTTCACCGCTTTTCCTTGTTTCAGCTCGATGAGATTGCTTAGCATCCCTGTGTCTGCTGCCATGGAGATGGCAGGACTACCTACCATCATTTGAGTCTGAGGACTGAATGAGTTCCACATGAGAGATGCTTGGAACAGCACCTGGTACACAACAGGACCTTCTAAACCGTGAGCCATACAATTGCTAGTAAATGTTGGAAAGTCATTGAGTGTGATTCGGTGAGTCCTTTACTTGTTGGGTTATTTTAAAGAGTAAAGTCATGAAGGGTCCAGTGTTCTATTTGCAAAGTTTTGTGAATGCGAACACAGCTTCAGACCCAGACATCTGGGAAACCAGCCACCCAGTGGCCTGTCTCTTCCCTACGTCTTTTGTAAAGATGCCATCCTCCTTTTGTGGTGATAATTGCATAGCTGCCTGAACTTTGACAGCAGGCTATCTATTTCATTGCATCTCCATGCTGGTTCATGCGGTTGTTCACAAGTTCTTGACTGACCATCACTGCCACAGAACGTGAAGAACATAAGAAACAATTCCTACTTATTCCTCTATCCAGGATTGCTCAGTCTCAGCGTTGACACCCGGGGCTGGATAATCCCCGCTCCCCCATGCAGGGGAAGGAGGGGTCCTCCTGCACATTGCAGGATGCTTAGCAGTCACAGTTGCCCAACTGTCTGTCCACGGTTCAGCCTCTCACCCACCCTTGCATTGAAGTGTGCCCCTCAGAGCATGCTGTGTTGTGGAGTCTGAAGACCCACCATCAGAAGTTGAAGGAGTACCCCAGAGGACCTTAAAAAAGGTGAAATTATATGTTAGCAACTACTGAAAATTAGATCAATTTGGTTTTATAAAATCACTGTGCGAGGTAGGATAAACATGGGATATGACATTTAAGCAAATGGTTCGTCACTCTTCATCAGTGTCAGCGAAATGTCAGCGAAAACAACTTTATGGAGGAAGAGTTTGCTTTGGCTCCTGGATTTAGAGGTCTCAGCTCATGATTGGCAGGAAAGAAGCATGATGGCTAAACAGGGCAAAGCTGCTCCCCTCACTCCAGCCAGAGGAGAGAGAGCGGGGTCAGGGATGGAGACTGATGAGGGGAAAGCCAGGAGTCTACTTCCTCCAGCTGAAGGTCACTTCCTAATAGCTCACTCATCAGAATTATCAAAGAGTTAACTGATCAGCGAAGCTTGTTCTCTCATGATCCAATTACTTCCCAATGTTGCCACCAACTGGGCAGCAGGCTTTCAGCATATGAGCCTTTGTACACATTCTGTATCCAAATTACCATGTATATTTTCCAAGAGCCCTTCATGCAATGCTTTGTGTTCAGTGCATGCTTGCTAAATATCTGTTAAGTTAATGAGTGGACAGATGAATGAATGGGTGCCCGAAAAGTTAAAGAAGTAATAGAAATGGAGACATCAAGAAGAAAACTTTCTTCCCCTTAAAAAAATGTAGAGAAGTACTGTTGGATATAATTTTCTTCATGTAAGCCAAAATGGCAATCTATGCATCTTCCAACCAATTGGAAAAGGAGCAACCATGGGCTCTTGTACTGCCATGGATTCTGCAAGATGGCGGGCACACACTCCACCTCATCCCCCGTAAGCTCTTGGTGAAGTCAGTGTCTGCTTTCCTCAGTACCACACCAGCCCATGTCTACCCCACACCCTTGTTTAGTGAATCAACCGTGAGAGACAAAAACGCATTGAAATACAGTGAGTGCATGGCTTTGAAGATAGGGAAAGCAACACTCTTCAGTATTCTGGTTTTTTTTTTTTACTTTTTCATAAATATATTAATGTTTTATGAATGCGCTGTGAACACATCCTTGTTTCATGTGGCTTGGGCCGGGAGTTGGTCCGAGTGTGAAAACCTACAATGAGATGACCACTGGCCGAGGGGCCAGGATGCTCCTGCGTTAGTTAAGTAGCACATATGACACGTGGTTACGCAGAGGACGGCAGAGCAGGTGAAGCGCGAAGGGCAGAGTGTGCCGGTGAGCTACCTTGTCATAGCAGCGCCCGGCCATCGGTGGCGAATGCTGGAACCTGTGTCCGTTGGAAGCTCCCATTCTGCAGCACTGGGCGCTCGGCTTTCTGCAGTGCCACGTCTCCATGGAGGGCTTAGCTCTACTTTCTAAGACATAGATTCTTTGTCGTGCGTCTTCTGTATGTGAGTCCTACCCCCATTCCATCCATGGTAAAGTCGTGTTTCAGTATTTTTCCTTCAGAATTCAATTTCCAGCAACATCTATACATTCTCCAGTCATTTAAATAATGTATCAGCCCCAAAAGGTACAATGGCACCGCCTCTGTGTCACCTAGTACGTTGTAACAGCCCGGGAGCTTGTCTTAGGGATTCTGTTATACTTCAGGTTGGTAACCAGGTGACATATAAATGTCTAGTTGACATCTATGATTAGTTTTATTAGCTCAATAAAATCTCTTAATAAAAGTCAAAGGAATAATTTTATATTACAGTTCAGTCAACTAAGACAAAGATTTTAGACACATTCCTGTGATGAGTTATGCAGCCCATTAAAAAAGCTGAATGTGTTAGCTAGCAGGCACACAGCTGTGTTTGTAGAAACCATATATTCAAAGTTCCTAGAAACCCGGTATCCAGGCAGGGCACCGGGTGCCATTCCTCAGTGTTTGCGGAGACTTACCAGTCACCGACAAACTGTTCTGCTTCTCCCTCGCTGTGCAACTTCGGTGTGGCCTCCAGAAGACTAGGTGCCTGCACACCCCACACGCTGGCTTCAGATTTGGTGCCATGGCGTGGCTTGGCTGAGAAAATGTCCATAGATTTTCCTCGAACTGAGATTTCCAAACGTGTTTGCACAACGGGCCGTTTTCCGTTGTCCCTCTGCCGACTATCTGGACAGGAAGAGTGCTCAGGGAAGCTGCTGGTCCTGTCATAAGAAGCATATACAGCAAACCTGACCCCGAGCTTGGCCCACAGCCTGATGCTGACCCCCATGGGCCAGCCTGCAGACTCATGGAGAAGAAAAGACTCTCTGCTATGGGGAGCCACTGGGACGGCCTATGGATGAGGTAGCATCGGAGATTGTTGGCTGACATACACAAATAACGTTTGCTCTTCTGAATTCCATTTTTAGGTAGGTTTATAAGTTACCAGTTCTTTGAACAATAGATACATATAAGGAGATATGGGAAAGTCACCTCTGTCTCATTTCAGTAAAGATCGGGGCCTTTTCGTTTGTAGTAAGATTTGTTTCTTGTGGAAGCACCCGCATATTGAATTGCAGAGCAAAAGGCAGAGCTTGTTTGAAATGCTCTCCTCTCTCGCTATCTTACAAACACACACACACACACACACACAGAGAGAGAGAGAGAGAGAGAGAAACACAGACACACCGACACATACACAATGTTTCAGTAGTGTACTCAGTCTCCATGGGATGTCTGGCATAGGTAGGTTTGGAAGCACGGTGGAATTCTGTCAATTTTGATAGTTTCTATGAATGTGGAAATTGCTTTTAAGTCTCTTCTTGGGTTTTGAAAAGAACAGTTTGGGGGCAGTTGGACAGCTTCCCTAGAAGTGCTTGCCTTGCAATCATGAAGGGTGAGTTCAGTCTCCATGGAACAAAGCCAGGCGTGCTGTTGTGCCTCTGGAGTCCCAGTGCTAGGCCGAGAAGGGAGGGCTGAGAGAGGACCTTTGGAGCTTAATGACAAGCCAGTCCAGGTGAATCAGTGAGTTCTACGTTCAGTGGGAAACCCTACCTCAAAAAAAACAAAAACAAGAAAAACACCCCAACCTCCCCCCCCCCAAAAAAAACAGAGATAAAAAAAAAACCTAGCATTACCTCTGGCCTCTACACACATGGCCACATAATGCAGGCACACATGCACGTGTTGTGTGCCCAACCTCTGGTGGGTTCAGCTCCAAATGGGTCTTGGGACAAATGGCAAAATGCAAGCAGTATGTTAACTACTTCCCATCTCTGCCAGCAGGTGGAGGTATAGAGTTAGTCACGTTCTGCAAGGGTTAAATGCTTATGCTAAGGTTCCAGAGTGGAATGCATATTTCTGTAGATAGAAAAAGAGCCTGGCTCCCAGAAAAAAATAAATAAAAAATAAAATAAATAAATACAAGGATTTGAAAAACTGGGGAGGACAAGCAGTCCCCTCGCCCCACTACCTCCCCAGTCAGAGTCGTCCTAAGGATGACGCCTGTGGCCCTTAGGTTTCTTACCCGTGCCTCTCATACTTGAACTGTTCCGTGTTTCGTTAATGTCCCTGGAGCACTGATGCCCTTCACCTCTCCAGGGTCTCCTGCTCTTGCGCACCAATCACAACTGCTAACTCCTCCGGACGTTTGACGCTGTTTGCTTGAACTGCTCGTAGAAATCCCCCTGCATGCATCAGTCTGGTTAGTGGCCATAAAAATCCACAGTGGGCAGTTTGGGGCCCGGAAGTTAACATGGATATATGGTTCAGTTTCTCCCCAGGTCTCTCTGGCTCACAGATGTCCACGTTTCTGTGTTTTCACGTAGTATGTCCACATTTTAGCTGGACTGTTTCATTAGGGGCAGTGCCTCCAGAGGCGGGCATATTCTGAGATACAGGGCATTCAGAGCTAGGGAGGGGGTACCATCCAGTGTGCAGCAATATAGTTTCCTAATGAAAATGTGTGCTTCCCAATTGTTCCGAATAAAACTTATTTTGAAGCATCTTACTTGACTTTCAAGAACTGATTGCATGACATTTAGTTTAACCCAACTGCATAGACTGGAGAAAAAGAATATACCTTGTTTAAGTTTTTAACCGTGGAGGTAGTCTGCTGATTAGTTACTTTAAAGAACTTGCGTGGTTGCTATAATGGAGTTTGTATTGCCTTGCTGGAGGTAGGCATGAGAACTGGTGGGCAGTGATTTAAATTACGAACATTTTCATCCCTGGCCAATTCAGAAGTAGATGGAGAGGGAAGAGTTGGTGATAAATCAAGTGTGACTAGACACAGGCTTTCTTAGCAACAATGTTATTTAAAAAGAAAGCAAAGCTTTTACACTCTACTCAGGCCTCTGACATCTCCTTGCTGTGAGCCGGAGTTACCGAGCCATAAATTCCCTTACCCAAGCCCTGTCATCTCACTGTAAAAATTTTCCATCTGAATCTATTCCTTCACTTTTGCTCTGACACCCTCAGGCCAGCTGATCCAGACAATCTGTCATGGAGACCCTCTTCCCAGGTTGTTCTATATCATGTGGGGTTTATAATCTAAACCAGTGTGATGACATCAACCTATGGGATGTGACCCCTTTGGAGGTCAAACAACCCATTCACAGGGGTTTTGCATCAGCTTTCCACATATCAGATATTTATACTACAATTCATAACAGTAGCCAAACTGCAGTAGCAATGAAATAATTTTGTGGTTGGGGTCACCACCACATGAGGAACTGTATTAAAGTGTCTCAGCATTAGGAGGGTTGAGGACCATGGATCTACACTTACCATTACAGAAACCGGGGGACAGTTTCCACACCTAACCTCCCTGCCTGCACACAGCAGTTGGTACTGGTGATGGCTCCTGTATCCTGAGACATTTCTTCTCTGATTTCCAAGAACCCTCTGCTTCTCTGATTTTTACTTTTGAGTCGCTTCTGACTTACTCTGCTGACACAGCTCTCTTCTTTGCTTTGCTTTGCTTCTCATCTAGTCCAGAGCCAAGTCCATGAGATGCTGCTGCTGCTGATGATACAGGAGGCTCGAGCCTCCTACATCAATTAGCCATAATCAAGACAACTACCCACAAACATGCTCATAGCTGCCTTGATCTGGACAGTTCCTTATTGAAACTCCTTTCCCTAAGACTGTACATTGTGTGGAGCTTAAGACCAAACTCAACAATCACAGAGGGAAGGATAAGAGTGAGACAGGGAGAGAGAAGAGACAGAAGTGATTAAAAAAAGAAACCAAGGAAAAGAAATACATTAAAATAGAAGGTGGTAATGAGTGGCTGATTGAGGAGGTAACACTTTAACAGAAAATGCCTCTACGGATGCTATAAAGAGAACTGTACACAGACATAAGAGCCAGCATAAGTGTTTTGAGCTAAGGTCTATGTGGCTAAAAGTGAAGGGTCGCATAACATTGCGGGGACGAGCAGATACAGGTTGCACAGAAAAGCAAACAATACCTGTCCTTGCCCCAAAGGTGGCCTAAGTAGATCATCTGTAGGCTAGGAGGAGTTTGAAGATGGAAAGAGCGGGTCAAGCAGAGGCCTGGCCAAGGACGCTTCTGCAAAAGCAAATGAAACAGGGTCCAATGCCAGGGCAAGAAGAGACGGCAGCAAAGCCTCTGTGTGGTCTTGTTTAACTGGGCCACACTGTCCTCTACAGAGGCAGGTTGTAGTGACTTAAACTCTCTTGGGGAAGGGGAAGGAGAAGGGATTCAACTAAGGAGACGGAATCTTAAATTAAGAGGAAGACATTAGGAACATTGCTTCTTTGCTTTTTCATTCTTGAATAAAACTTGTAGCTACAATGCTGGGTCGAGTTTTGTTTTTATAGTCACTTTGCCACATGGGTTGTCTATATATGTGATGAAACAGGAGTTGATTTCAAAAGGAAAAAAGAAAGACACTTCCAATTGAAGGCAGCGTGTCAGCTTGTCCAGGGCACAGTGCTTACTGGTCCCTTTGGGATCTGCAGACTGTTGAGTGCCCTCCCATACGTAAGCAGTGCCTGGATTCCAGGTGAATCACAAAGTTCTACCAGCTGCTGTTTTAGTTACCCTTCCTTTGCTGTGAGGCGATACTATGACCAATGGAACTTACAAAGGAAGCCTGTAATCGGGAGCTTGCTCACAGTTCGGATCATCATGGCAGGGAATGCGGTAGCAAGCTGGGAAAGCAGCGGAGAGTTTTTATGATCCACAGGCAGATGGTGGAGAGTGAGACTGGGCCTGATGTGGGCTTCTGAGAACCTCAAAGTCCACACTCGTGGTGTGCCCCCTACACCAAAGCCATGCCTCCTAGTCCTTACCAAGCAATTCCAAACAACTGGGAAAAAATTTGAGCCTATGGGGGCCTTTCTCAGTCAAACTACCCTTGTCTTCAGGAACTGATCAATTATCTCTGAAATTTTGCTTTTAGCATAGTAGAGACAGGTTTTACTGTGAAGTTGTGTGAAATGTTGAGTCTATAGACTACTTCAGCAAGATGTGGTGGCACACAGCTGTGTAATCCTAGCACTTAGGAAGCAGAGGGAGAAAGGATTCAAGCTCAAGTTTGGCCGGTGCTACAGGGTGAACCTGTGTCTCAAATGAGAATGAGAAAGAGAAGGAGGAGGCGAAAAATCAAAAAGGAGAAGGGAAAGAAAGTGGAGTGGAAAGAACAGAGAATCCCCATAAGCCCTGGTACTCATACCCAAACTTCCCCTATTATTAACAGCTTGCATTGGTGAGGCACACTCTTTAGAGTTGATGACCTGACTTCAATACATTATTGTTGAGCCTGTCATTTTGGTTGACCTGTTTTTGACAAATTGATAATAACATGTATCCATGAGTACAGTTCCAGATAGAGCATTTCTCTATCTTAAAAACATGTTGCATTTCACATTACTCATCTCCTGTCTACCTGCTAGCCCCCTGGGACACAGAAACTTTAATACTCCTATATGTTTGTTATTTACAGACTGTCTTATTGTTGGAGCCGCATGGTATATGGTCTCTCTAGATCACCTTCTCACTTAGCAATATGCATGTCCCTGACTTCCATGGCTTTTTTATTATTCATGATTTATTGTTATGTAGCTTTGCTGATGAATAGTAGTCTATCAATATTATGTGTCCATATTGTCCTTTGTTTATCCATTTACCAACTGAGGAGTATCCTGGATGATGTAATAATTATTCTCAAATTGGTTTACCTCACTTTGTATATTTTTCTCATGTAAATTTGGTCCTCCCACTTTTTAACCGGAAAATCACTGGTGTAATCTATTTCAAGCCATCTGATTCTAAGTTGAACTAACTTAGGCGAATGATTCCCTTTACCACAAGAAGGTGGTGATAACACATTGGGGACACATGGAGTTTGACTGAAGGAATATCATCTCAGTTATGAAAGCAGATTTTACGCTTGTGCATACACAGCTAAGTGTCTCAGTCACTTCCATACAATTGTAAAACTCCCAAGAAAACCAGTTAAAAGGAGGGATGACTTATTTTGGTTCATGCTTTGAGATTGAACCATTTGCATCCATTGTTTCTTGGCCTGTGGTGAAGAGAACCAAGGAAGAAGGGTTTAATGGAGGAAAAAATCTGACTTCATGGTGGCCAGGAAGCAAAGAGATAAGTTGTGTCCCTCAAAGGCTCATGCCCAGGGTCCCCTCTTCCAACTATCTGTTAAACTTCTTCCTAATCAGTGATTCATCTATGAACTCATTATTCATTAGTTCCCCATGTTCCAATCAAGTCTCAGTAGTGACATCAGCTGGGAGCCAGGTTACCAGCACAAGAGCCTGTGGTGACAATTCACATATAAGGTATATTATACTTTTCCTGGCCCCAAACACTTATGTTCAACCCATGATGCAAAGCATAATTAATACATCTTCAAGAGTCTCCAGGGTCTTAAGAGTCGCGGATTTTCTTTTTCACAAATCGAAGTTCAAAGTCTCTTCCAAAATTTAAGGCAAATTCTTAGGTATGAAGTCCCATTAAAACAAAGAGGAAAGCTATGTATATCCAGAATATCGTATTGGGAGTGGGTGGGATAGACACTCTTATTTCAACAGGAGGAGGGGGGAAAAACCAAAAGCCAAAAAATGAACAAACAACAACAACAACAACAACAAAAAACAGCAAGGAAGAATTGGATCAACAAGAGCTCAAATAGCCCAAAGCTCCATTTTCGGCATCTGTGGCCCATGGTGGTATGACATGCTCTGAAGATGCTTGTTGCCATGCCCCCGTGGCCATGATGGTCACAGCCCAGCGGCCACTTTTGGGGGTGAAAAGCATCTACAAGTAGCCCTATGTCTCCTTTCAGTGAACACACTTACCTTGGTTTTATTAGTCTGGTTTACTAATTTTGCTTTACTGCAATTTTGCAGTGAAAGAAACACAAGGCAGACAACTGGCCCAAACGGCATCTCCAGTCATTTGATGGCTGATTAATGGTTATGGCTAGAAGTGTGAATGACAAAGGATGTGGGCACACTGTGGTTTCGCGTTGTGCTGCAGAGCGGCACAGCGTTGTTTGAGGCACAAGGGCAGAAAGAGGAGTTGTCCTACCTTAGCCATCACTCCCCACCCAGCACAACTGTCGCAGTCTAGCAGCCTTTTACTGGCTTGATTTCTGTGAGGAGTGACTCTATCTTTTATCACGTCTGTCTTCACACTCTTAGCCTGTGAAATCATGCTTACTTTAACGACACAGTCAATATGCATTGAGATGACCCAAGCCACAGTACCAGGCTCTAGAAAAGAAAAGATAAATTTAGATTCTTGTTCTCAAAGACTTCTGCCTAACCAGGCAGTAATTACTGATAGAATTCAAGTCTCTACAATTACCCTGTATACGAGGAGGTGTTTAATATGGAGAGATGAAGACAGAGACACTTTAACTAACACACAAGTAAGTTTCATGGTGTCATTAAAAGTCACAGTTCTTACAGTTTTGTGTTCAAATCCTTTACTGGCCTGGGTAGTGAGTTTAGTTGTGCTACTTATATGTTCCACATAAAGCAGCACCTTTTTTTTTCTTTTTTTAGCATGCTACTAAATATAATGTGTTTTATTTTCAATAATGCTTTGCAATTGTTTTTCTATCGACCATTATATGATTCATTAAAATGTCCATGTGGGCTGCTTTGTAACCAACAATTGGCATTCCAGTGACAAGAGACAGCTTTTTTGATGACTACCCTCTTTCTATGTGTGGCACTTCGCGATTCTGTTTGGGTGGAGCTGATGTGTTAATATTGTATTGCCATGTTTCATTTGCCTGAGCTCTAGTGTGCTATAAATTTATTATTTCTGTATCACATCTCTCTTATTCATACAACCATCAGGTTTCCCTATATTGTAATGCTTCATTCTAAGAATTTGGTCATGGAGGCTCAAAATCAGAAAAGGATATATTTTAATATTACTATACACACTATTTAAATAAGATATACATCCAATATTTTTAGACATTGTGGAAATATTTACTCAGTAAAAAAAATAGCATATTTAGAACGGTGACTTTGGGGCTGAGAGGAGCTTTGGCTCCGTCTACTGTCCAGGCAGGAGGAACCTGGGCATTGCGGTTGTTGCAGGAGGATTGCTCATGTCAACGTCTGTTCACCTACCTCCAAATCACTCATTGATTTAAGCACGGACAGGACCTGCTACACTGAGCAGTCATTCCGTTCATTCCTCTCAATCTCTGCTATTCTCTTTGCACTGTTTGGCAACGAGATGTTTCTTACCAGAGAGGCCTAAAGCTAAATTTATCTCCACAACTAGTAGCCAAACCTTGCTGAAAATCAAGAGTTAAAATGAAGTAAGATAAAGAAATGGAGGGCCTTCTTATAGCGCCCTGTCCTGCAGAGAAAACAGCTTTGGACCCCACACCCTTCAAATGGCACTAACTCAGTCATCTCTGTGGAAGGCAGTATACAGTTCATGATACCAAGAGATTAAGAGTGGTCTTCCTTCCCAGAAATAGAGTTCCCTCTGCATTTTATTTGATTGGTTTTGGTTAAGGATTTGCAATGCTATTACTTTAACGTAGTGAGGCATTCCAGTCCTCTTGCAGTTATTAAATTGTGTGAACACCAAGAGCTGTGATAAATGAGCCCACAGAAAATCTCAACTTGTTAATTTTATGGTAATCAGTGTGCCTATGTTAATATTTCAGGTGGTTTAAGTGTTATTAAAGAAAGAAAGATTTTAAGTTGAAATTTTAAATTTTAAAGAATTTTAAAGTTCAAAATTGGTTTTAGAACCAAAATGAATGGAGTCAGAGGTCAGTATCCTCAAGAAGACTAGGAAGAAACCAGTGAACAGAAATCATCCTGTTAAGTAGTCCGTTTCCTTTAAAATTGTGCTGTTATTTCTTCCTTTAAAAAGAAAAGCAAAAGCCAGAAGTGGTAGCACATTACTGCAATACCCAGGACTGGAATGACTGGGAGTTCAAAGCCAGCCTGGCCACAGAGCAAGACCCTGCAAGAACAGCAAAATAGGAACATGAGATGAAAAAGGAGGAAGTGAAGGAGGAAGAGGAGGAGAAGGTGAAGAAGAAAGAGGAGGGAGAAGATGAGGAGGAGACAAAAGAGGAAGATGAGGAGGGTGGTGACAATGCTGTTGATGATGATGACCAAACATGGGAGATTAGAATAGACTGTGTACATTTTCCATATGTGTAATCTACTGCTGCTCATTCACAGTCTTCCTTGAGCTTACCTCTGCCTACTTGCCCCTGACACCGGGGTTCAGGTGCTTACAGCCCAGGCTGAAATTTTCCCGAAAATCAATTATCAATCAGTGTTTTCACAGATGTCAGGAGGTTACTCCCTGAAAAGGCCTGTGAGTTAATCACCTGTTCAATAAATATTTGAGTTGGACTACTGTTTCCTTAGACAAAAATGGAAAGTCACCCTGCACTTTCACCATGACCAACTCCTAAATAAATTTTTTGATGACATTGGCAAGAATTGAATTGCTTCCCTGGGCACCCCTGCTTGATGTCGCAAGTCAAGATGTATGACATCTGAGAGGTGGGGGAAAATGTTTTCTTATGCAGCTGTATAAACATCTGTGACTTGGATTATTTGCATAGCTATTGTTCCTTTTCTTCATTCAAGCGTCAGACATTGAGAGGACTGTAGGCATAGAAACAAATGTGGGTTCATATGGACGATGAAGGATTAGCCATCATTTCTTTCCTCTGAGAGTCACCATCTAGGGAGCTGTCACATAATGGAAGAAGAAACTGCAGCTGTCGCTGCCACGAGGGGCTGAAACACCGAGTTGTTCATAGCTTCACTGCTGAGATGTTTTTGGTCTCTAGCCATCTACTCCTGTGAATTCATGGGATTTTGATTAATAAATGCCCCCAAACAAAGGAAATCAGAAAATAAATATCAGGAAAAGGAGTTTCTGGGGGAATATTTCCTCCCATTCTTGCTATTACCCAATTTACTCCCATATTAATCCAGCAACTATGTTGAACACCTTGTGTGACTTCATCACTATTTTTCCCCCGCACTGTAGCAAAGCACCTGGGAGAAACCCTTGAAGGATTAAAGCTTGATCTTGGTTCACAGTTTCAGGCAGTTCAGTACATGGTTGCTGGGTCCCTTGCACTTTGGCAGAACATCATGATGGCAGGCAGGTGTGTCCAAGGAGGTCTTCACAGCAAACAGGAAGAAGAGAAAGAAGGAACCAGGCACAGGCACGGCCACTTCCTCTAGTATGCCACACATCCTAAAATTTCTTCCCCTTCCCCCAAGATGGGCGCCTCTCTGGAGACCGCTCAATACACAAGTTGAAGGGAAGCATTTCATACCCAACCTGTAACCTCGTGAAAGACACTGTATTTTGAGATGCATCGTGATGAACTACATAGATGCAATATTTATCATGGAGAATTCAAATGAACTCAGGAAAGCAAAGAGGAACATTTCCAAATCAAAACCTAGATATTTAGTGGGGTGTTGCATAAAGCATAAAGTAAGAGCTTCTCTATTATCTGGGGAGTAGAGCGGGGGAAGGGATTTCTGTGTTCGCCGAGTCATCTGCAGGAACAAAGCAGGTCTGAGGCATGGAGGCCTTTCATGTTGAATGTGTCTGGCAATGGTTGAACAGGACTGTAAGGCGACCGGGTGTGTCAGTGAGGACTACCGTGAATCCGTTTCTTTTTCTTTTTTTTTGTTTTTTTTGTTTGTTTGTTTTTTTGAGCGTTGCGTAATACCTAGGACACAGGGTGCATTTTGTATCATACTGGGATAATAACAACAATCCAATGGATGCAATAGAAACAATCCAATTTGCATATTGTTGACAAATAACAAACTTTTCAATTGCTGTTTAACAGTTACAGTGAGGTCACAAACATCATTTAAGAGAAAGTCTGCAAGACAAGGAAACATGTAATATAAACTTCCACAATTGTTGCAGGAAGAACTTTAAGAATGAAATTGGTCGCTAACCAATGTAACTTTAAAGGAAATGACAAAATTGGACATTGACTAATTTTTTTGACTTTTCTTTTTTTATTTTTATTTTTAGTTACATTTTATTAACTCTGTATCCCAGGTGTATCTGGCTCCCTCATTCCCTCCCAATCCCAAACTCCCTCGTCTCTCCCTGCTCCTTTCCAAGTCCACTGATAGGGGAGGACCTCCTCCCCTTTCATCTGACCCTGTTTTATCAGGTATCTTTAGGACTGGCTGCAAAGTCCTCCTCTGTAGCCTAGCAGGGCTGCTCCTCCCTTGCAGGGTGGGGAGGTCAAAGAGCCCATCATTGAGTTCTTGTCAGAAATAGTCCCTGTTCCCCTTACTAGGATCTCCACTGGGATATTGAGCTACCATTTGCTATATTCAAGCAGGGGTTCTAGGTTATATCCATACATGGTCCTTGGTTGGAGAAAC
>CM053743.1:12741844-12778456 GCA_028658305.1 Pachyuromys duprasi | reverse complement strand
TTTTTTTTTTTTTTTCAAACAGGTCTTTCACTTGCTTGGTTAGAGTTACCCCAGGGTACTTTATGTTATTAGTGGCTATTGTGAAGGGTGTTGTTTCCCTAATTTCTTTCTCTGCCCTTTTGTCTTTGGTGTACAGGAGGGCTTCTGATTTTTTTGAGTTGATTTTGTATCCAGCCACTTTGCTGAAGGTGTTTATCAGCTGAAGGAGTTCTCTGGTTGAATTTTTGGGTCACTCATGTATACTATCATATCATCTGTGAATAATAACACTTTGACCTCTTCCTTTCTGATTTGTATCCCCTTGATCTCCTTTAATTATCTTATTGCTTTAGCTAGGACTTCAAGTACTGTGTGGAAGAGATATGGAGAGAGTGAGCAGCCTTGCCCTGTCCCTGATTTCAGTGGGATTGCTTTAAGTTTCTCTCCGTTTAGTTTGATGTTGGCTATAGACTCGCTATATATTGCCTTTACTATGTTTAGATATGTGCCTTTTATCCCTGATCTCTCCAAGACTTTAAACATGAATGGGTATTATATTTTGTCAAATGCTTTTTCGGCATCTAAGGAGATGATTATGTGGTTTTTCTCCTTCACTTTGTTTATGTGGTAGATTACAATGATGGATTTCTGTATGTTGAACCATGCTTGCATGCCTGGGATGAAGCCTACTTGGTCATGGTGGATGATGTCTTTGATATGTTCTTGGATTTGGTTTGCAAGTATTTTATTGAGTATTTTTGTACCAATGTTCATAAGAGAGATAGGTCTGAAATTCTCTTTTTTTGTTGTTGTTGGGTCTTTGTGTGGTTTAGGTATCAAGGTGATGGTGGCTTCATAGAATGAGTTTGGTAATGTTCCTTCTGTTTCTATTTTGTGAAATAGTTTAAAAAGAATTGGAGTTAGCACTTCTTTGAAGGTCTGGTAGAATTCTGTGCTGAAACCATCTCTGGCCCAGGGCTTTTTTTGGAAGGGAGAGTGTTGATGACTGCTTCTATTTCCTTGGGGGATATAGGTCTATTCAATCTTTCTTCCTGATCTTGACTTAATTTTGGTAGATGGAATGTATCAAGAAAACTGTCCATTTCTTTTAGATTTTCAAATTTTGTGGCATATAGGCCATCAACAGGCTTACCATCACCCCGCTGTGTCATTCCTGACTGGGAGGAGAGGCTCAGTGTGCCGAACTGTGCCTCAGGCAGACTAACTCCCTTCTGAGGGCTAGAGCAGGGTCCGCCTGCTTGTCCTCCCCTCCCCCCCATTCCTGCCTCCAGACCCTTACTAAGCCTTCCTTGTTAGAGTTCTCAGAGTGCTCTGGGACACTCTTCCACATTCAGCGTCTCCTCCTCTACCCCGCAGACCTTACACCCCTCTTAGCAACAACTTATTTAATGCTGATGAGCAGCCTAAACATATCACCAGTGATAATATGTAGTTGTGAAACTTTCACAGGCTCCAGATACCAGGATACAGACATCTTTGGCAGCATCTCTCTATCAGGTTTCTCGGAGAACAGTGTTGCTAAGAAACTAAAACCTGAAAGATGGAAGAAACTAGTTGTGTGTGCTTGTACAGTTGGTGTGTATGACTGTGCTAACATACGAACATGTGTATGCCTCTATGCATGTTTATGTGCACACATGTATGTACCCGTCTTTGCATGCTGACGTACATGCATGTGTGAATATTCATAGGCATGCATGTGTGTCTGTGTATTGAGCTATGAGGGTGAAGACTTCAGGTCTGAGATACAGCTGACTGTGGGCCACTGAGAGGCTGGTAGGTTGGAAAAATGCATTAATTTTGGAGTCTGTGACTCAGAGGACTAGGAACAGTAAATGAGAGTTAAGTCCATTTGAAAATTCCATTTTAAGGACCATTTTAACAGGGAAAGAAGGAAACACTCGTTGTCTGACTTTAGTAACCCTGGCCATGTGGAGAAGGCAGAGAGGCACGTGCTGCCATTTCCTGATTACAAGGGCAATCTGGGGAACAGGAAGCAGTGTCTGTAGTGTATTCTGAGATGCCTTGAGCAGCTTCAGGCCCGGAGGCAGCTCCGTCAACACTGGCTGCGATGGCGTATGTGTTTGTTTAATAAGTTTCAACCATAATCCTTTTCTTCCTGTATCGCTTATTAGAACGCCTGGGCTGGAGCCGTTCATGGACAGGGGATCAAGTGCAGCGATGCTCTGTATAGTGGTGTGCTAGTAAGGGGTTGCTGGTGAGCCTAAAGAGGCAGGAATGCTGCCAATATCCCATGTTATTACGATGCCCAAGCCTGTTTGCCATGCCAGGCATGGCTTCCAACAGGTGACTTGTCAGGGACTCAGTTGCACACAGGTGTTCGTTTAGATGCCGATTAGAACTGATGAGCTTTGATGCGTTACTTGTCAAGTATCTTCTGAGTTCATTCACTAATAACAGATCAAAAACCTTCAGAAAGGACATATTGGCTTAGGAGGACTGCATTGGTTTGTGTGTCTCAAAAGGTGATCATGCTAATTTATAACCCCTTCTACTAGTGAAGCCTCCGGAGCAGGCTCACAGGAGCCCAAGAACAGAAGGACAGCCTGGGCAACCTCTGTGACCGTGAGTTACAGAAGGAAGGAAGGAGGGAGGGAGCCAGGCAGGCAGGAGGGAAGGGTTCTCACAGTATAAGGACATCTACTGCAATGAGATATTCACCATTGTATTATTAAAAAGAAAATAAAATTTTCTTTGTGTACATTTCAAATGTTTGTTATCAAGAGATTAAAGAGCATCCCCATGAGGGTCTGAAGAGCTGTCCTCTTGCTCTCTCTGACCTCAAATGATGCCCACAGAATTCTGCTGAGTGTGGCAAAGCAATGGCAGAGCTCACTGCCTTCCTTCTCCTGTCCAGTCCCCAGTCACCCAGAGTTCTCTGGGGAAGATCAGACGGGGATGGAGAGAGAAGACTGACTTAGGCTGAGGACAAACAGTTGTTCTCCAACGCAGTGCATACAGGGATTAAGAGGGAAGTGCTTTGGGAGAGATTTCTGAGAACATGGCAGCAGACCAGCCAGGCCAGGCAGGCCTGGGGTCATAGGGAACAAGCATCATGAAGAGCTGTCAACAGAAGCATGGGGAACTATCTCCATTTCCCTTTCCCCTGTTCCTTCTTTCCTCTCCCTCCCTCCCTCATTCTTCTTGGTACACTTTACATTCTGTAAGTATTTCCCCATAATTATTCTTTCAAAAATAAGCAGGAAGTGACCATCTCATCGTGTTTAGTGACAACATGGAAGGAGAAAATTAGCTTTGCCTAAAAATAGTAAACTTCATTGGGGTTTTCCAGTGAGAAGCATACAGCAATAAAATGTTGGTAATGGCTTCCTTAGAAAAGCTTCCAAGAGAGCAGAAGGACTGTATGCCCACTGAGAATGTTCACTCAGAAACCTTCCTAGAGCTCATATACTGTCTAAACACAGCTCTAGGGCATCTGGATCCTTCCACCCCTTAGATAACAAGCACACTAGTTTGGAGCAGATTCAAGGGAACACTTCTAATATACAATGGCAGAATGTCACCATGAGGATCTCATAGGGTCTTCCAAAAAGGATTCTGAACTCTTAAGGATATAGTTAAGGAAAGTTTTCTAGACTAGATATTGATAAACTTAACACTTTGAGGATAAATAGACATTCCCTGGTAGACAGGGAGGAAAAGAAGGTTTGGTGCAGACCTCCTAAATTAGGGAGGGATGTAGGATGCTGGGGAATGGAGAGGAGGGAGTAAGAGGGGGCTGAGTGGTGGAAGTGGGAACAGGCAGGTGGAGGCTGTGGCAAGGGGTCTTGTGTCATGGAGGTCTTTAGTTGTGGAGGAAACATTTAAACAGGGAATTGAGTTATCTGATTTTGAGGTTAAAATGGTCTTTGCGAAGACAGAAAGAACGAGCTGAAATGGCTCAGATTGTGCTTATTAGTTTCCTGTTTCTGTTATTATAAATCACCACAAAATGTACTGGTTAAATAAACCCCAAATCCATCACCTTGCAGTTCTAGAGAGCAGAAGCCCCAAACCCAGTGCTGTGGAAATTGCCCACCTTCCGGGGCTCTGGGGCAGGGTGGCTCCTGGCCTTGTCCAGCTTTTGGAGCCCTCCGCCCACCCCATTCGCACCCCTCCCTGCAGTTCTAAGTACAAGGCATCAGGGTAACTTCATATCCCTCCTCCCCCCTTCTTCTAGCCCCCATACCTAGGCTTGGGGACACTTTGATTTAATTGAGTGGGGAAGACAAGATCCCCACCTGCAAGCCTTCAGTTTAAGTCCATCTTCAGTCCCCTTTGCCTTGCCAGGCAACAGTCACAGGAGATCAAGATGAGGAATAATTTAGGCGAACATTATTCTGTCTACTGAGGGCAAGAGGAGAGTGAAGTAAGCATATTATTTAGGAGATTGTTTCTCTCATCCAGGTTCGGAAGGAGGAAGATTTAAAATGAAATCAAATCCATTCGATTTCACTGTGAGATGTTTATGCAAAAGAAGTAAGACCCATGGCACCAGAGTGCTGGTATAAAAATGCTAATCGCAGCTTTATTTACTGTGGGTCCAAACTGAAAACAGTCAAAGTGTCAACCAACAAGAGGACAGATAAACAAACTGTAGCTCTTTCCCAGAATGGAGCACTGTTAGTGATAGGAAAGAAACAATTCCTAACGCTGGCAGGACACAAGCCTCAAACGTTTTCAAAAGGAAAGAACTCACACAAGGAGAAATCAATGACATCACATGGCTTCCTTTGTTTGACGTTCTAGCAGAGGCAAGGCTAATCATGGTGAGGGGAATCTGAACTGTGGGTACCCCAAGGAGAGTTTAGCTGGGAATGGTATGGGGGAACCTCATGGGTCAATGAGCTTTAAGTTACACAGAGTTTTACAATCTGTCAAAACTGGCCAAGTGTCCACTCCATTCCTGTATCTTATTACTTGCGAACTGTAAATTATTCACATCAATTAAATAAGATCTGTTTCAAAAGAGGCAGCAGCAATGAGGATGAAAAGAAGGAAAAAAAGACCAAGAGATCCTCAGAATCTAAAACTGACAATAATTTGTGATTCTTTAGATGCCAGAGGAAGAAAAAGAAAAAGAAATGTTCAAGGAAATAAATTTCTAAACTGCTTTAAGCAAATGTCCTCATGTACCTGTGCACAGAGTACACATGCTCTTGCACACACAGACACACACAGACACACACAGACACACACAGACACACACACTAAAAGAAAATAAAACCAAAGCCAAGTTCTTGGGAGGCCAAGGCAGGAAGAGGGTCCAAGATATAAAAATAATAAAATAAAAAGTAAACCACTACAGTTTGGGGGTACAGAGTTTAGTATGGGGTAATGATTTACAAAATAGTGAAAAAAACAAACACAGGCATTTAAGAATCGAGACTTTACTTTTCTCTGTGTGGTTTGATTCAATAAACAGTTAGCTGCCCATTCATCATTAACCTCAGATAGAAGATGGCTGGATTTGTGTTTGTGATATGAATAATAGAGCTGATAAGATTCATGCTTATTCGTTCAACAGAACAAATATGCACAATTAACGCTAACTCCACTGTGTTGCAGGACTAGTCTAAGAGGTGAATAAATTAGGTAATTAGTGGCCTTTTTTGAAGCATAAAAAGAAGCTATTTCTTGAACTTTGCAGGGCTTTTGCCTGCTATGAATGCTAGCACGGCCATCAATGCATTCGGACAAATTTGAAGAATAGTTACATTCAGCTAAACTGGGAATGATTTTAAAAAGATGCAGTCATACTAGCGCCATCATTTGGAATGTAAATAGGTAGTTTCAGAGACTCTCAATCGTTATTTTTGTGGTTTATTTAAATGAACAGACACCATTTGAGCCTCCATCACCATCATTTTATGGACTGCCATCTCTAGCCTCGGTTTGCTTCTCTGCCCTCTCCTCTGCCAGCATCTAAGTTCTTTCTTCCCTCTCTGCCTTTGAGGGTGATTTTCACCCTCCCTACTGTCTCTGAATAACCCAGACTCCCTGCCCAGCCTTAGGCTGATAAACCCCATGTGGTTCATAGGTGTCAACAGTTCAGACATCAGAAGATTTAAGCTCGCGGACATTCTGCATGGACGGCAGAGGCCATGCTTCTGTACAGATAGCAGGATGGAAACAGCTGCTGCTCTTGATCGTACAATGTTATTTCTCCTAAACTTTTCATAGCTCCTTGTAGAGATCAAGCCGTGTTCTTTGTTACTATACACTGTATTGAACAACAGCTTCCAACCTGCATTTTACTCTGAGTGACTCCATTTTACAAAACAACAGTGTGGTCCATTTGAGAGCAGTGGGGTGAGGGGTTGGGTACTGATGTCTGCTTTATGCAAGCAAATAACCACTACTCGTTCAACAGGAAGAGTGAGGCACCCACAGGCAAGAAGCTCATTGATTAGATGGCTGCCTATGATCTTACACAATGATGTGAAGAACACACAGACACATACTATGTCAAAGCCATATCAGGAAAAGCCCATGCCGTCTGGTGGCCTCTAGAAATCCTTGTGTTGGCGTTCTGTAGCTAGAATGCCATACTATGAAATGTAGTGTGTGATCTGAGAGTGGGTATTAACAGTTGTGGTCAGACACTCCATGGCGGCCAATGTCTGTTCTATTGAGTGGATCAGGGATGCTTGTTGCATTGCAAGCAAGGAAGTAGATAGAACTGAACTTTTGTTACTCAATAAATCCTGATATTTGGGAAAGACACAACTGCATCTCTCTTCCAGGATAATATGATGGAGCTATTCCTCCAAATCTTTCTTTGGGAAAGTTTTTGTGTCAGTGTGTTTCTCTCTCCGACCATCCTGAGGCACTGGTTTCTTAGTGGCTGGATAATGGTGTGTTTTGTCATCAACCTAACCACCCACTCTTTGTTTATGAGCTAAGGGGATTACCACATCTCCTAATGAAGATTTATGTGTATCTGTGCCCCAAGGCAACTTAAAGCAAAGGCTGTAATCTTTGAAATAAATTTACAAGCATGAACGCTGTTTTCAAGCCAAGCTAATAAAAATATCTCAGTTGCTGTAAGCCATGAACCACTGTTTAAATTGAACACCTTCCCATCAACCTCATGGAGTCTATTATGAAGGATTTTAAACTGAGTCAGATTCTGTGTATAGTCTCTGAATTGGGTGGAACATGCAAGTTTAGTTGTAGTTTTCAGCAGACTGAAGAAGGAAGACTGATGGTCCCAGCTTGCATTTTCCAAGAGTTCTGGAATTTTCATGAGGAACCAAGATTTGTCATAAGAATCATCATGGTTTCTATATGTTTTCTATTATAAACTAGAAAGAGCATTCCCAGTTGCACACTAGCTTCAGAGAACGTGGCTTTGAAGAATCAAACAGGGAACCATCTTTGATTCATGGAATCATGGAATGAGGTGTTATGACAGCAACTAGTATGAATGAAAGAAAGTTCGTTCTTTCTTTTACTTTTTGTCTTTTTCTTCCTAGCCAAAATAAAATGTAAAGAACGTATACTGCTTTAAGAAGACCTTTCAGTGAGGCTGGGGACATGGCTTCATGAGTAAAGGGCTTCTCTAGCCAATGTAAGCACCAACGTTTGAGCCCCAGAAATCATATAAAACGTGAATGTGGTAGCACATGTTTATAATCCTGGAGCTGGAGAAGCAGAGACAGGTGAATCCTGGGGCTCGCTGGCCAGTCAGCCTAGCCCAAATGAGTGTGCTCTAGGCCAATGGGAGATCCTCTTTTAGAAATAAGGTGGATGGTGCCTAAAAACACCTAAGGATGACCTCTGATGTCTACATGCATACATACTGCCACATACGCAGATGTGACCCCTCAGACAGACAGACACACATACACACAGAGAGAAACAGAGACAGAGAGAGACAAAGAGAGAGGAAGAGAGACAGAGACAGTGAAAAAAACCTACCTTGCCTTGTATACTCTTCTTGGGAATCGCAAAGGGAGTCTCTTGCTAGCCACTAGTCACTCACATAGTGTCTAACTATGCAGATTTCTTCATCAGATTTCAGTTTTTCATTCATAATATGAATCTATTCTGATAGAAACATTGTCTCATGGGCTTATTGGAAAGAATCAATGAGATAAAACTTATAAAATACTTGGAAATAAGAACTGCCATGGTTAAGTGTCAAATAAATGTTACTTGCTGGCAAAGACATTTCTTTGTGTCTTACCTCAAAATTAGGTTTTCTTAAACAAGTCTGCTGTTATTGGATGTTAGCTGATACTTTATTGCCATTACTCTGACAGTCAGAGTGAGGTTGAGAATGCTAGAAAATTAATAGGCTAGTGGGTAAAAATTACCTAAGGATAACTCCTGTTATCTCTTTATTCTTTAACTTTAGTCATGCTACCAGAATACGGTTTTTCCTGGGATTATGACTTTGCATTCTTATTCCTACTCATAAATACAGAAACTGGCGGTGCTCACTAAACTGTCTTTCTCTTCTCGTTTCTTTTCTTCTCTTCTCTTTGTCTTTCCTTTGTAATTCAGTATATAAATACACACATATAGTTTTAATGAACTTTTCACATCTGGGCTGATGTTGCTCCCTCCAAGAGACAAAGATCACTGGAAAAAAAGAAAAACCAAAAACCAACCGAATAACCAAAAACCAATACCAGACACGAGAAGCCCTCTTTTGTTGGTTGGAACTATCTAAGAGACTCCCAAAACATACAGCCTACTGCTGTTGCCCTTGGTTGCCTCCAAGGCGTAGAAGGTAAGTTCCTGTTGCTGAAGACACCATACACTACAGAAACAGGACCCAGAGGCCCCTGAGCTGGAACTGATCTGAATGGCCCCTCCTGAAGAGTATTTTTTCATGGTATTAGAAGGTTCCAGGAAAGCTTCCAAAGTGATGCTTATAAATCACATCAAAGACCAGCATGGCCCGATGGCCCTAAGAGTACAGTAGTGGCACACATACCCTGTCTGCAACCAACCACTTTCTAATTGTGCTTATGACCCCTCAGCAAGAAGGCTATCATACCCCATACTGGAAACCTAGCTGACTCCTCCATAATGGTGAATTCATGGTGGTTGGAGGAGAATCTACAACCACCTATGTACTAAACTAGCATAATTCCTAACAACAACCTGGCTCCTGAATCCATCTCTTTCTTGCCTCTGATGTCTTCTGCAACGGTCGAAGACTTCACTGCTGCCTGGACTGCCACAGGCTGTCTAATTTACCTCCTTCCTCCAAGTCAGTGAGAGTAATTTCTTTAAAATATTAATGGTTCATTGTAAATGTCACTCCTACCCTTGAAACTTGACAGAGCTTTTCCATTCACATAAAATACAATCCTAAATTCTTATTAGGCCTGCAAAGCTCTGGCCCCGTGTGATCTCCATGCCCTGCTGGAAGACTCTCTTTGATCTCATCATTTTTCCATTTCTTCACTCAGAGCTGAAGGGAACACCTCTGGCCTCCTCCTTACTCCTCTGAACTTTCTCTCTAAATGCCCTGTTCCCGTGGTTTCTAACTGAGCAGCCACTTCCTGCACTGATGCAGGCATTTTAGAATCAAAATGAGTCCTTATAGGCCTATTCTCTACCAGACCCACAAGTGTTACCATGTTTTCTCGCTTTTGTTGTATCGTGCTGTTGTCAAACCCGTGCCTCAATCTAGGTCTGGGTGTCCAATTAAAGATGCCAAATTAATATTGGAAAGCAGAGAAAGGAGATTTAGTCAATGTGATTGCATTAGGAAGAGGAACAAATTGACCTACAAACTCCTAAGTCTGTTTTGTCTCATTTTCGGGGGCCTAGAGTGAGTTTAAATAGACAGCCAACCGGTCCCCTTCCAGGTGTGGCCCCACCCACTGCCGAGTTGTCAGAACTGTGTGAAATCGCTTTCAGGGAGACACGCTTCCCATCTGCTGACACTCTTCTCTTTTCCCAACATTAGATTCCTGGGAAATCCCTGTTCCTTTGGAGTCTACTGTTGTAGATCGGGAGACACTATAGACTAGCTTTGCTTCCGTCAGCCCCGTTGCTGTACCCTCAGGGCTCACCCGTCACTCCTCTGCCTCACTTTCCCTTTAAATACTGTGTTGCTGTATCTTCCAGGAGATCTGACTTTAAGAGGAGAGTTGCAACGATGTTCACTAAATGGCAATGTATTTTTGATGGCTTGGATCGAAATGTTCTGGAGGGACTGAAGTATCCCAGACTCCCTCCAGATCACGAGACATCTTGGAGGTCAGAGGTGGCAAACTTGTGCCCTTGCCTTGCTATGAGGTCACAGGAATTATGCACGTATATCCTCTAAGGTCCAATTTTCCAACCTGATATCACACAGAGCAAAAATCTGTTAATAAGTTAAGGTGGGATGTTTGTGGTTTAAATCCACTCTTCTCACTATCCAACCTATAAGGTGAAGTAATTTTGAGAGAAACAGGCAAAGTATAAAGCAGTGCAGCTTATCTATATTTAAGAGGCCATGAAATACCAAAGAACAACAGTGGCTAAGTTTGGCAGACTAGCAGAGAAAGGCCACTGTTTACCCCACTGACTAGACAAGTCCTTGCAAGCCACCTCCTACAAGATCATACGTAAGTCATCCTAGTCACTGTGGATTGAGATCTCAATGTGCTGCACACTGGAGGGACAACGGGACAGCTACCAGCCCAGAAAAAAAGCAACACACAGCTGAAAGCTTGCATTTAGCTGCCTTTTCCAGCCACATCTTTGTTAAAATGGGAGGCGGCACGTGAAAACGCTGGGCTGCGGTTTTCTTCATTCTTTAAAACTCTCTATACGTAGACATCATGGAAGTGAAATGATTCCATTACACCACTTACAGAGAACTTAGTGTGTAATTGTTAGTGTTTTCTTTCTCCGGCTGTCAAAACTCACAGCTTTGGCGTTGTCAGGCTAGGCCTGTTTATTGTAACAAATGGAGATGCCACAATCGCCCATCACAGTTTGCTGACAGCAAAGAAAAATGAGCTTTAATTTTAACTGTGTTGCAGCACTAAAAAAAGAGGGAGAGCTATATGTGCACAGGATCGTAAGTACTGAAGTTCTGACACCTTAAAGAAGACTTTTCCAAATAAAACAGTTTGACTCTCTAATATCATATATCTAGAAGAGACGAACGCATAGTTGTGTCAGTTCTCTACTAGAAAGGACTCACGAGTGTTACCATGTTGAAGAGGAGTTTCCGGAACTTACTAAGGGTTCCCCCCTTCTTTCACACATAGGATTAGTTAAGCTCGTAGAGGGACATGGTGGAGCAGTGGTTACAAGCTACATAGCTGTCTATAACTTTATTCTCTTTATGACGAATCCAGAGTGTAACCAGCATGAGTTTATTCACCATTTTCCCATTAGTAAAAAAAGCAATAACAGTAGCACATATTTGTAGATACTGCACTAGACCTGTTTTAGACAAAATGTGCCTAGGAACTGGCTAAATAAGTGTTATGACTATAAAGTTGCATCCTGCTTTGGTAGCTATAATGAAAGAGCTGACACAGTCTCCTTACAAGGAAAAAGGGTTTGTTTGGTTTCCAGCCTAAAGTCTGGTGGTCCTGTTGGCTTGAGCTTCAGAAGAAGGGTTAGAATCACCTGTGTTAGAGTGAGTGGCATATCTGAATCCAGAAAGGAGGGGGTGGGGTTTTCAATGTAATGTTAAGGTAATTCAAGGATAGCTATAGTCAGAGTGTAGAGTTTTACAATCAGAAACTCCCCGCCTTACTTAATAACTGTAGAGGGTTTTTTTCCCCTCTCTCCTTTGGTAAACCACTTATTTCAGATCCTTACTTCTATACTCCATTAAATGAGAAAAAGACCAGCTGTGTACATTGAAGAGCTGCTGAGAGGGTTAAGTGAGATGATGAATAGAAAACACTTCTGAATCAGTCTCATCTAGTGTTCATCTCTTACTCCCCCCCTGGGAACTTGGCCAAGTTACCTAAACTCTCTGCAGCTGGGGTTCTGGTGCCCTAAACTAGATGGATTGTGCCTGCTTGTTATGACAGGGGGAAGTATGTATGTAAAAAGCCCAAGCCAAACACTAGAATGTAAACACTTCCTTGATGGTGGTGATTAGTACATTTTTATAATTTAAAACATGTTCTACAAGAATTCTAGAGGCCAAGTCTATTCTTAACTCTGTGCAATTATTTAAAAATGTTAATGTAAAATTGGGACATTTTTGAACATATGGCAAAGATCAAAGTCTAAAATCTTCCCTCTATTTGTATATAAACTGTCAAAACAAGACTTTTAAAAATGTCTAAACATAAGAAACAGTTTATACACAAAACCCACTTTTCTTAAGTCCAACAAATGAAAAGGTTGTAATAATTTGTTGTTGGGATGTCTTTCAACTTGTGGTAGGTTGGTGTCCCTATAAACATGATTAAAGTGACAATATTCGAAGTCAAAATGCATATCATACATTTAATCTGCAGATCACCAAATGTGGCGGCTTAGACATGCCACCCATAGAGTATTCGCTGTTAGGCTTTATGGTCATATGACTCATGAGAGCTGCAGCTGGCTTCCCTGCCCAACACCATAAGAAAAAAAAAGCACATTACCTACCCATCACATGCCTGAGAAAATAGTCAAAAACTCCAATTTTTACTGGTTGTATATGGCTTTTATACCATCCGTCGAGTCAAAAGAGCTTTAAGTCAAATCCCTACAAGTAGAGAGCAACTTGTATTTGGTTATGGATATTCACGTACCCTTTCTAAACTGAAAACAAAACCTAAGATACAGGGCACACCCAGCTGGTTGGAGAGAAAGAGTTGTCCCTCAGGTCCTTTCTCTTTGTTCTCTTTATTAGCCTTTTCAGCTGGGTACACAGCTGCCCAGTTAGAATTTACATTCCCTAGCTTACTGGTTGCCGAGCTCAGCCATGAGCTGTCCCTGGACTACCTGGGTATGCTCCTTTCCTTTGTTTCATTTTTGAGACTGTAAGATGATTACAGCATTTATTTCCTTTCCTCTTTCCGAATCCTCTCACATAGCTCCTCACTCTCCGAAGTTATGGCCTCTTTTTCCACTATATGTTTACATCAATACACACACGTATAGATATACATGTAGAAATACATACACTTCTAAGGATAACCTGCTCAGTTTGTGTGTTACTTCTGTGTTTGTTTTCAGGGCTGACCACTTGGCACTAGACAACCGGTTGGTGTGCTCTACCCTGGGGAGGACCACCTTTCCTGCTCTCAGCTTTCCTTAGTTGCCTGTCGTTCTTAATGTAGGGTTGAGGCCTGCTGGGCTTTTGCCTGTGCAGTTTGGCATGCTCACTGGTGTCTTTCTCATTTAGCTCATATTGGCCCACCTTGTTGGTGAGACTTTATGGAGGTAGCTTCTTTTGTTACTAAGAGATACAATCTCACAGCAAAGTCCTTTATCTTCTGCCTCTTACAATCTTTACGCTTCTTCTACAGTGCTCTTTGAGCACCACAACTCGGTGTTTTGATTGGTTGAGGTTTCTTATAGTGGCCCCTGTCTATTGCAAAGAGAAGTATTTTTGATGAGGGGTGAAGATTACACTTCTCTGTGGGTATAATGTTTACAGACTTTTGGTAGGGGCTGTGCAGGGTTATAAATTAGTGGTTGTAGATTTTTGTCCAGTAACCGTGACTTCAATAGTTAGTTAGGTTTCCAGTACCAGGTACAGTTTCCCTCTTATTGAGGATACTTAAGGCCAGTTAAAGCTGTTGGTTACTGCCAGGGTATGTGTGCCACTACTGCTCCATTAGAGTTATTGTGGCATGCTGGTCATAGATGTGGTTCCTAGGCATCCTAGTTGATTGCTTCCCTCCTTTGGTAGTTTACATAGTACTTTCTGGTACCATGAAAGCTGACCTCAGGGAGAAGTGTGAAGGAGAGTAGCAGGCTAAAGTGAGTGACCTGATAGGGAAAGTGGGAAAACTGGAAAATGGGTGCTAACTCGGGGGGAGGGGTTATCTTGGGGTGGGGGCAAATACAGAAGGAGGCTGGTAGGAATATAACAATAAGGATGTTTGAAAACGCCACCAGGTATCCTAACTGTTTACCTCAAAAAGCCAGTGACACACATAATTCCATGTGTAAATAATTCCATGTGTAAATACAGATACATAGTTTTAATGAGCATTTCCTTTCTTGTCTGATGATGCTCCCTTCAAGAGTCAAAGACCAAAACAAAAACCCAGCGCCAGACAGGAGAAGCATACATCCACAAGGAAAAGGAAGCAAGGAGTGTCCATGTCTGCCTTAGATGCAACGTTGTATATATAAAAGTCACCCCAGACTTCTTCTTAAGAGTCCATGACACAAATGCCACCTTTAAAATGAACAAGTTTCTAGTTTGACCATTGCTGGGATGCCAATCACGGCATGACAGTCCTGTCTTCTGACAGCCAGGCACATAGGATCTTTAATTCTGAGGATGTACTTGAAACCATCATATTTGGAGCATGGCACAGGAAGTTAAGAAATGCAGGATATTAGGAACAAAAACTATTTGAGCCAAACAGAGGATTGCTGGCCATTATTGGTGCTCTAAATAATACAGATCATGAACTCAGTGCATCACAAACCTAAGCATGAATCATACAGTTGGATGACATGGGGAATTTTTCATAATGAAGATATTGAGTCAGGACTTTTGTTTTCCTGTGTGATCCTAGAGTTTCAGAGGATCTGAAATGGGGTCCATGGGCTTCACCACACTGCTAAGGAGGTCACAACAAAGGTTGAAGAACCACATATCGTAAGCACCAGGGGCTGAGAGGTGTTATCTGCAGCTCAACAGTCCCTTCAGGCAGGTCAAGAACAGCACCCGCAGAGGCTGATGCTATCAAACTGGGTACCAACGTTCTGAGTCCTCTTCACACCACCTCCATCCCTTACTCCAGCCCTCAACCCTCCGCTGGCACAAGGTGACACCCTGTCGCCTCTTTCTCTAACAGCCCACACCTGCTCTGGCTGGGAGACCAGCCTCAACTCTGTGGTAGTTTTAAAAGCAAGTCCACTTTGAATTTCTCACCAATGAACTGAAAATGACCAGGGAAAAACTTTCTGTAAGTTAATCTTGAAAAAAAAAACCAGATGAAGAAAAGATTGTTCCAGAAGAAAGAACGCAAACCAGTTAACAGTTGACCCTACGGGTGGGACAGAAATCTCAGTCTGTTACTGAACAGTCCTCACCATCGCCTCACTGCCCTCTGAGAACACAATGCTTGTCTCAGCTGTGTTGATGGGCACACATTTTAGGCAAATAAACTGAAGGGCCATGTTTTCATACACTGGAGAACAGCCAGACTTGGCTTAGTCTGGGTCTGTCAAGCTGTTTGTCAGATCTGAACTCAGGTTTGAAAAAGCGCTTTCAGTTACACAGCCGGAAATGGTTTACATACCCAAATGGTTTACAAGCTCAAAATGGTTTAGTCAAAACTCATTCAAAAGTAGAGCTGCTTGAGTACACACACGAGCAAGCACACACACACACACACACACACACACACACACAATTCTGGTGATGTAGAAGGAAGCCTGATCCAACATGGCTCTGGGACTTAGCAGCTGGAGAGACTCAGCCATTTTCCTTAATCTGGTATTCTTCAACCAGGGACATGTTGGAAACATCTGGAAGTTCTCAAGCATGGCCGTTCAGGTCCTTTCCTTCCACAGGCTTGGGCTGAACAGGTTGTGCGAGCTCTGGGCTATCATGTTAAAAGGGTCTCTTAATCTAGAGGGCAGTGCGAGATGATGGAGTTTGGAGGGAGTCACATCCTACTGGAGGAAAGGAGGGTATCCAGATGCTCTGTTTCCTGGGAGAATGGGTGGGATGACTTGACAGTAAAACCTCTGCAGCCCCGAGGAAGCCGGGGACCGTGTCAGAAGGCGTGTGTCCCTGGGTAAGGGATGACTGTACTGCAGCTTCCATATGCAAATGAGGAAATGCTTCAAAATAACCGACGAGCAAGGCTTCATTTCTAGTCAGCATTGCTGTTCTGTTTCCTCACTTCTTTTTCTCTATCAAACAGCTACTGACGCGTTTGTTACTTCTCACCCCATAAGTGATACACATAACATTGGTCGTAGCACTAATACAAAAGATTCCATTCTCCTGCACTTATACTTGAAGAAATTGCATAATGCTTTACCTTGATTATGGTCTGCGAGGTTTTTATCATCCTGTAAACATTTTTATAATGAGTAGCTTGGGTTTGTTAAAGAATCATTTGATAAGCCCACCAATGTGTTCTCCCCTTGCTGTTTGCTTTTATGAATAACCAAGCAACCCGAGAGCATGCGTACTGTGTAGGCTACCTGCTGTGTGGTTATTTGAGAAAGCGTCTTCAATTTGAGTTCCTAGGAGCAGAGCTTGAGGTAAGGATTCAGGTGGATGCGGTTTTTGGAGCCTCATGGGAGGACAGGAGAACAGGAGGTCACTGGGGTGTGGGACAGGGCTGAGCAGGGGTTGGAACACTGGAAGATCTCTTTCAGCTAGATCCACAGGGCGCTGAGCATCAGGAACAGCAACAGCGTGTTTCAACTTGAGGCAAGGGGCTGGGCTTCATACCTTCTGATAGCAGCACTCAGCAGTGCAAATCCCTGAAGAGTGGGGGTGGGGGAGGGGCCGGTATGAGCCATCATGTGAGGACTCCAGGTGCCCTGGCTGAGCAAGTGGCCCTGAGAACATTACCAACAGCCTTTGCTTCAGAAGCTGTTTCCTTTGGTCCAGATTCCTTTGGCCATTTGATGTGAATAGTTTCATTTAGGGTAGTATAAAAATAGCTGTGAATGGGGGGTGTCAGGGTTCCCCTCTCTGCTCACAAGGAAAATGAGAGCAACATTTATCGAGTACCCACACATACACTCATTTGTCGCTTGGATTGCTGTGTTGCTGCAACCACTGTCATTCACCAGCATCTCCTCATGTACTTGGAGGGATATTTCAGCATCAAGAGAAATTTGGGAGGCCGAGAGCAAAATGTATCTAAGATGGGCTTTTGAAGAAGAGGAATAATTCAAAGGAGATAATACCATAAACATTTGGAGGATGTGCACAAAATGCCCATCCTTTTGTGTTTATCCTGTGCAAAATAAAGGCCAACCAGGGAATCTAAGTTAAACACATGAATAAACGAATGCACTGGAAAATAAAATGGAGACAGAGAACTCTAAACAGGATGAATCCCTTCACAGTTTACTAAAGTCGAACCTCCTCAGTGGGTGAGGGGAAGCTAAGGAAGGAAAGACCAGAAAGTTGGGAATCCGATTGGATTTCGACTTAACAAAATGCAAAACCCAGTGTTAAAATAGTGCTGATAGCACACAGGGAACAACTTGTTTTTCACTGAGACGCGGTCTGATGGTACTCTGGGGTATCTATGTTGAAAGATAATTGCCTTTAAGCAATATCCTATTAAATACCAACTGTATCAATGCACAGTGGATCCCTTCTCTGCTAATCAGAGGGAGGTCCAGCCCTTGTGACCTGATAACCATGGTGGAAAACATTGGTTCATGTTTTCACAATCTTCCCAGGCGGAGTGCCCATAAGATTTTCATCACCCTCGAAACACATTTTTCTGGCACAGAACCAGATTTCATTACATTGCACTGGGGCGTTCTCCAGGGTCCCAGCAAATAAGCTGTGGGTGTGAGTCAGGGTTTGGACACTCCTGTAGACTTGAGACTCTTCCTTACACGCTCCCATCAGCTGCTGCTTTGTCTGAGGTCTTCAAAGAACCCACCTTTTATGCCATCAAGTCTTTTAATCAACAAAGACAGCAGGGCTGCATCTGGGAATACTGAGATTTTAAAATTTGAATCCCAGGACCTCAGTTCCGGGAACATCTTAAATTTACAACAAAACCACCCACTTTTCCCTTTCCTTGTCTCCTTCAGCTGTCCGAGAGCCACGGTACCCTGCTATGACACACTCGAGCTTTCCACTGTTGCGTGTTTAGAGTGTTAGCACATGTTCAAGGAGTTTACTCATGAAGAAAGATTCCACATTGTAAATAGCTTTTGAACTTAGACACACACTAGCACACGTATATGCAGGCACAGATGTGCATAGAAACCCGTACACACACATACATGTTTCTCTATCCAGTTACACTCAGTTTAAGTCCATCTCTTTCCTTCTCAGAGTTCACATCAAGATGAAAACATGCATTAGAAAAGGCTAGTCTACTGCATTGCTTATAGCTCCCCTGCATACGATGCCCCCCCCTTTTTTGCAGCAACAAGAAGACCTAGGACATATTTATCAGTGCACCTCAGCTGTGTGCATAGTCATATCAAGGCAACAAGGCCTTGAAGTGTGAAGTGTTCAAGAGTTCATCACTGATTCCTACCCAGCACCGCAAGGTAGCCCGGGGGAGGATGAACCTCTGCAGGTTCTGCCTGTGTAGGGAGGTGAGTAGCAAGTTGGGAGAAATGGTTCCACCTATGAGCAGAGTTAGGAAAGCTGGTTTCACTTGTGTGTGTCAGGAGGCTGTACCGAGGAGAGACAGTGGGTGGAACTTACTCCCCCCGAGTAGCTGCTGGCATTCTTTCCAAGTTTTGCTTCCACATCATGGGACTTGAGTGATACTTTTCTAAAATCTTCCTATACAGTCATGTAGCCTTGGGTCTGCAATGATGCACAGAATGAGCCTTGGTGATAAAATGAATATAGCCTTCTTCTTTAACACACATTTCTAGGCCTAAAAAGGAGAGGTTAGTGGGGGTGTGCGCAATGTTAGTTGGTGAGCTCTGCATCCAGCACCTAGGTTGGGTGGACAATCACTAGTCTTTTCATTACGAGGTAAGGGTAAATATTAATCTCATTTTGCAGACAAGAGGAAAGGTGTTTTTTTTGTTTTTTTTTTAAGGTTAAGAGGCTAAGCTAGTTTTCCACATTCTGCTAGACAGAGAAATCACCTGTCAAGAACACAGATTGGCAATGACATCACAGGTTTTGACCATTCAGAGCCAAGGCTCAAGCTCATTTTGAGCTCCGGAAGTTCCGTGAGGATCCTAAATGTATGAGGCAGGCCTTAGGAGCACATTAAGGTATAGCTGCCTAATAATGCAACACCATAGTTACGAGTGAGCCCTCCTACAGAGTGTTGCATGAAAGGTAGTATCACTGACTTATCATTGCTGTGACGAAATACCCCAGGAAACAACAAGGGAGTGAGGGTTGATACGGACCGAGGCTTCTGTCCAGTCCCTTGGCTCTGTTGCTTCTGGGCCTGAATGGGCAGAATATGGCTCCAGGGAGCTTGTGGCAGAGCACAGAAGCAGGAAGCAAACAGGACCAGAGAGGAAGGGTACAGGGGTACCATGAGTTCGACCTGCTCCCCCAGCCCCCAAAGACCCTCCTTTCAATAGTTCTTGCAGCTGTGAACTCATATACACATTAATCCATACACGAAGCTGGCACTTAACATATATATTTTAGGGAGGCACTTCCTAACTAAATTGTATCGGGCAGACAATATAAGTTGCCCTCCTACCAGGAACACTTAGAAACATAAACACAGCAGAATGTTCACAGCAGTAGGTTCAGGTGGCAGCATGTACAGTGCACTCCACTTTGCTCCTTTATCCACTTAAGGATTGGTAAATGTTCTAAAAGAAGCACTGCAACCTTGGAAAAGTTGCATGATCACCTTGAGCCCTCTCGACCATCTTCAAATGAGAACAATAATGGCACCTACCTCTTGGAGCACTGTTGGGAGGAGAGATGACAGAATCCTGGGAAACGGCCAATCTCCTGCCTGGCCTGACCAGTGCCATTAAACAAATGTCAGAAGTGAGAGTAAAGGAAACGTTAAGGTGAGATCTCTTCCCTCTAACAATTTCAAGCAGAAATTGTCCTGAGCAATTATCACTTTGCAAGATAAATATAAATCCTTGGAAGGCATACTACAACAAAAATTGGACTACAACCTGGCTACAGTGAGCCCAAGCCTTTAGCAAATGATATATATGATGCTATACCATCAATGTATAGTTCAGAAGCTGCAGTAGGAGGCTGTGTTGTCTTCCCTGGGATATAGCCTAGGTAGAACCTAAGTTATGTCTCAGCACGAGACTGGAATGACAGTCATATAGTTGGTAGAAGCTACCTCTGGTGTGTTAGTTTGCCTGAGAGACAAGAGCCAGAGACCACAGGAAAGATATTCAAGGTTGAGCAAAAGTCCTATAGGGCAGGCTTGCAGGAGGTGGCTGACGCTGAGGTCACGTGCAGGACTTTGATGAATCAGATGAGGTGTCCCCTTACACGAAGCAGGAGTGTGATGCACGAGCCAGCATGAAGGCAGGTGGGCAATCATATGTGGATACCCAATAAGAACTTGAAGACTCCCCGGGGAAGTATTCCAGGATCTGTGAGCCCACAGATCTCCTGACCCAAAGAAACCTTCTAGAAAAAAAAAAAAAAACTTGACCTTGTTCTTAGATAAATTTCAAAACCAGATATTGTGACCTACAAGACGGAGCGGAAATTGTTATCATCCTAAAGAATGTGAGCCAGCAGCCCCTCTCCCTGCTAACTCACCTATTAGAGGGGTGTGAACTTCTTGTGTGGTTCTCTCTCTATCTGTCTGTCTCTGTTTCTCTCTCTCTCTCTCTCCCTCTTTCTCGATGAGCCCTGACAGATAGCTGGACCATGGCCCTTTACATGGTAGATGTGGAGAGTTAAGTAAAGGCCCAGGAGTCTACAATGCAAATCAGATGACATGCATATAACTTAATTATCTTGAGTTCCCTAACATTCTTTTATCTGTCAGCATTTCCATATTAAAATTTTATTATGCCTGAAATGTTTATTCCTGCAGTCAAAATCACTCTAGGTTGTAATTTTTCCTCCTCTCAAATCTATTGCTATTTCAGTAGATGGTTGTTTCTTATTTTATCATCCATCATGGTAAAAGCTGGCAGAACTTCAAGTGGAAATGTTTATCATCAACACATTAGCGTTTTTTACGGTGACAAAAGAGTTTCATCCTGTTCAGTTCGGAGCCATGGCAGGCTGGAAGTTGGAACTGCCCCCAGGAATGGGAATAGAAAACAGGAGTGCCTACACACTCAGGGTTTTCCTAGTCTCAGGAGTTAAGAGACTTTTGCCATGATCATCATGGTGTCATCATGGCTGTAGAAGCAAACTACACACTTCTAGGGGGGCTTCTCTGAAACACAGACTAGCATCCCTTAAGGAGCGGTCCCTTTCTTACTCTCACACATGTTCCTATATCTTGTCTCCTTTCTATTTCTAAAGCTAAAAGATATATGAATAGCTATATAGACAGAAAATTGTTTTCAGAAAGACTTGGGAACATAGCTGTAAAACCATAATATATTCCAGATCAACTCAGCTGTCATTCAAACAATTCCAGTGCCAGAGGCTAGTCACCCAGATTGCTTCTCTTTCTCCTGCCCTCCTGTAGAGACCGGCATCTGTTGGTTGGGAATGTCTTTGCACAAGTTCCTTTCCCAAATGAGGGACCCAGATGAGGATTTTAAAAGTGAGCATGCTCTCTTCTCCCCCATCCCCTCCCTTTTTCTCTACCTCCCCTCACCCTCTTCCTTCTTCTCTTTCTTCCTCCCCTTCCCTCTCCCTCTGTCTCTTTCAGCCATCTTGACTCAGTTTTTCCTACCTCTGCATACACCTTACACCATGGTACTTAGATTCTAGATCTCACTTTCTTCTCTCTTCACATATATCTATTCTGGATACCATTAACATCAGAGATGTACACCTGTTCTATTAAATTGGGATGCTGGGATCTCTCCACTGTGTCATACCCCTACTTCATCATTTAAACTTGTTTAAAATGTCCTAGGTTTTGCTTCAGTTTTCTTTGCCAAATATAGTTTCCTTTTGTGCTATAAGTTCCAACTTTTCAGTGACTTTTGAGAGAAAAATCTGTGCTTGTCACTTAGACCCTGCTTGCATCTTTCACATTTGTGAAGTTATCCTAGCTGATTCTGTCACAACCTTCCCACTTTGTTCTGTTCTCTACTGGAATTTTACATCATGCTAGAATCCATCCCCTCCCCATCATTTTAACCTTCTAAGTTCTGTCTTTTTTTTTTCTGGGAGCCAACCTCATTTTTTTTATCTGCCTTAACTTAGGGACACAGTGATTTGGTGGGGGGCAGTTAATTCTGCCACAAAACTGCAGTGTTGCTAAAAACTGAATAGCTAACCACTTCTAGATTTATTTTAAAGAAATAAATCACATTTTAATCTATTTACAGGTTTGACATGCATGTTGTGGTGAATGTGTGCAGGTCAGCAGACAACCCGGAGGAGATAGTTTTTCAACTTAGAGGTGCTGCAGATTAAACTCGGGAGAGTGAGAGACCCAAGGAACAACTTGATGTCATTACTGTGTATCTTGGTTACCTTTCTGTTGCTGTGGTAAGATACCATGACCAAGGCAACTTACCGAAGAGTTAGTTCTTTTGGGACTGACAGTTTCGGAGGATGAGTGTATGACCATCATGGTGGGTAGCATGGTAGCAGGCAGGCATGGTGTGCTGGCGCAGTAGCTGAGAGCTTACATCTTTATCCACAACTAGGAGACAGAGAAAACTAATTGTGAATGGCTTGAGAGTTTGAAACCGAAGAGCCTGCACCCAGGGATATACCTCCTCCAACAAGGCCACACCCCCTAACCCTTCCCAAACAGCTCCACAAACTAGGGACCACTTATTCAAATATATGAGCCTGTGGGAGTCACTCTCATTCCAACCGCCGCACCGTGCCACAGATTCTCCGTACACACAGTGTCTTCATCCCTCCCCTAATAGCTTGTTCTTTCTACTCTCTTGTACTTTACTGTTTTTAGTTCATATAAGGGCTGTCTTTTACTTTCTTTTCCCTTGATAATGTTACGTTTATCTTCAGGAGCTACTTTTGAGCTATCTACATATACTAGTGACAAATAAGGAACTCTTCGACTGGAGGTTCCAGCAGGAGTACTGTCAGGACTCTTCATGGGGACACAGCCTTAGATGAGGAGTCATCTGTGCCACTCAGAGGTGCGGTGTTCTATGAATAATCTCACAGTGAAATAAATCTCATAGTGGGAGGTGAAGCCATGCCTCTGAAAAGTTGTGGAACCCAACAGTTCTTGTGTGGTGTTTAGGATGAGGAAGCAAAGGTGCAAGGGAATAGCTTGTCCAGGCTTCTGTCAGTCAGGACATAACACACTCATCACCATCACTGAGGTGTAGGGACATCTCTGTGTTCAGAGTGCGTGCATGTGCCATCAGCCATTTTCCAAATACATGAGTCTTATTCCTTTCTCCTGAAGCCTCAGTTTTATGCAGTTTTATAACTGCTTGATGGAAAGTGCTTTTTCTTTTGATGCCTAATTTCAAATATTTTAAATGAATCAGGTTATACTGTCATACTGTTTGGCATAAATATATATTTTAATGCTAATGTATATTTTAATAATGAAGTCATTTGGCATGAAAATGTTTATTATTTAGTGATAGTGTTATACTACTAATAAGCCAGTATTAGTAATAGTATGTAGTTTTGCTAAGCATTTTTACTATATTAAATACTAAATAACAGTAGTATTAAAGCATGTTGTACGTAATATTTAATTGTTTTTTAGTCTTTGCCATTAAATATGGCTCTGAGCTGTGGCTTTTGCTTGTTGTGTTTCTCAAGCGCACTTTCTGGAACTTTCTCTAATCTGCGAGTCCTCCCTTTCATGATACCTCTAATTTGCCAGTTCTAACCTGCTGCAAGGAGAGTCATACTCAGGTAAATCTCTCACGTTGAGTAATGTTTGCCAAGGTGCTCAGTGTGTGGTCGGAACATAATACAAGCTTTCAGGCCAAGGTGGCCTCTTTCTGTTGATTTTTAAAATCTGGCAATGATCCCAACTTTCCAAGAAAGTGGAGAGAAGGGTGTTGCCCAACCGAACACCCCTCGGGGCCAGTGCGTTAGTCACCGCTAGCAGCCCTCGGTGGTGGAAGGTCTCCTGTTCAGACAGTATGGAAAAGTCTCCAATTCTAGAGTTCATACTTAGAGGCCTGAGGGAAACCTGAAACCCCACTCTTCAGAACACATTTGTGTTTGTCTCTGATTTTGGAATGTGTCCTCCTCTATAGCACACTGAGGCCAGTGGATTGTTGCAATTGGAACCGAGTGAACAGGGTTCACCATTTCAGAGCCGTGGCACAAGGATTTCCCAGAAGTCCCTCACACTTGGTCTCAGAGCTGCCAGAAGCACTTAGTCAAGGATGCAGGCTTTGCAGGCCTCTCCACTGTGAAGCAGGTAGAAGGTGATGCCAGCGAAAGGCTGAAGATGTACTTTCTGGGTCTCAGAGTCCTGTGGATGGAAAAGTCAGAGTGAATGCTGGCAGTGATCCTTGGACAAACTGCAGGCCTCCCAGGTAGAGAGGAGCCTGTGCCTTTTTATTTATTTATTTTTGCAAGTATTAGTTATTATACAAACTCAAAGGAGGAAGACCTGTGATGCAGTGATTCGGGTATGACTGATTGGTATTGGCAAAAACCGCAAATACTGAAGACAGGCAGAGCACAGCCAGAACTGGATTAGCTTGAGAATCTTGCTTCTGCAGAGAACTGACTGCAGGATGTGCACTCTGTGTCCTGTGATCTCTGCGTGTCACTGTGTGTAAACAGCCCAGTCCCTATTTGCTCAGATAGTGAAGCTGGAGTTTCGAAGCAGCACACTGGTGTTTCTGCCATTAGCTTTTCCAGGAGTGTTTGTTTTTTGATGTCTTTCCCTCCTTACATAGCAACTTATATGTGATCAGCTGACACTGCATGCTATGACAATGATTCACTAACTTAAATCTCAGTTTCCATTAAATTCTATATGCTATTATCTGTTTGGTCTCTATTAGATCTTATGTGTCTATTCTGGCCTGTTTTATTATTACTGCAGTAATTTGGTTCTGTTTTGTTTTAATGCAATCAGTTGTATCTATCTTAGTGTCTGAATCAAAACTGGACAAAAACAAAAAAACCTAAATTTAGGCATTGTGCCTTACAGGAACCTGATGACACAGCATGCCATGGTAACTGGCAAGGAAGAGAATGAATTGATGAGTTAATGTGATATTTCCAACTTATGTCTTTTATTAATAATATGTGATTGGTTAATGATCTATTACCTACCATCTTATTTTGTTAATATTTTTATATTAATGTCATCTTTATCTATGTAAAGCAGTTTCAGGGCCTGGGGAAATGGCTCAGTGCTTAGGAGCACTGGCTGCTCTTCCAAAGGACCTGGGTTCAGTTCCTGTAATTATGTCACTGACAACTGACACGGAATTGTTCTTGTACTTTACCCTGTGTCCAAAACCCTCAGGAATACTCCCTTTCCCCAGCCCCCCCCCAAATAAGTGTGGCCTCATTGAGAGTAAATAATCCACAATGAATGCCACAATGAGAATAAGCACAGGGGGTTGAGATAGGACAGAGACAAAGTTTTCTATCACTAACTAGGGAGTATCAGAGGTGATTGTCAAACCTAACCTGGAGCTAGATGCTCAGAAACTGCAACCTCCTTAGAAAGTGGGAAAGTGATTAAACTATTGTCTCAAAATATTCCATTCACCAGCAACTCTGTATCAGTTACAACCTCACAAAGGAATGACCTCACCCAGCCATCTGACCTTGTTTACTCTTCTGAGTTTTGGCTGTTCTTTTGCTTCTCACTCCTCAGCTATTCACCAAATTCCCAGTGGTCTAACCTGCTCCAATGCTACTCAAGCCCAGCTGTCCAGTGAGACTGCTATTGGTTGGCTCACAATTAGATTCCCTGTTAACTGACTTCATGGCCTGGGAGACCTGAACTCTGAACTGTTGCATGTTCTTCATTCTCTAGGAGAAAACAAACACCTAGCCCTGGTCCTGTCCTGCTTTTTTTTTTTTTTTTTCCCCTCGGAGAAACACAAAGGAAAGCTCTTGCCAGCCCTCTTCTACTAGCGCTTAGGAGCTTCCACGTTTTGATTACCATAGCTGCTACACAATGCACTAACTCTTAAGGTCTCCTATATTTCATGGAGTGTCATAAGAATTACGTAATCCTGTCTTTATTCACGGGCTCCAAAAATATATGTATGCATGACAACGGAGTCCTACTAGAAAGCCAGTTATCTAACATGACTTTATGCACTCAACCATGGGTTCATTTGGGGACTTTACAGGATGAATTTTTCAGTGTTGCTGGCTTGAAGAAACTCATAATCGTCTTCAGGTAAGTAGATTTGCTGAGACAGAAGTTGAGTTTGTGAGAATAGACTGGTCTCGTTAAAAACACATACTGCTCCATGACAACAGCTTAGAAGGAAAATCTCCCAGTAGAAGAACCCCCAATGTGTGTGTGTGTTTGTGTGTTTGGTTTGGGGTGGATTATGACTCAGAGCCTGTCTTGCCTCCGTCTTAATCTGTGACATACCTCCGTTCTCAACAGGTCAGACATAACAGAATTCTGCCTCCACACTTGCTTTAGCACAGCAGAACTTTACTCTCAAAAATGTGATATTAAATAACAAGTAAAATGAATGTTAGTAAAAATACAAGAGGAAACAACCCTGTACTAAAGTATGGTTGGCTGTTGGGGTACCCTGAGGGGTGGGGAGGAGAGGAATTCCACACAACAGCACATGCTGAGAGTCCTGTAAACCATGATAACATAGAAATGCAAAGCCTGCCGTTTGTTCTTAGGGCCACATAATAAGTAAAACTTACTATATATTCCTGAAAGCTATTAGGAAAGATTAACTGAATTAAAATCTTTGTGTGTAAGAGCAGGCTTTCCAATTGTCTATAGGCTAGATGCCTCTGTGGTCACCTCTAGTTGCGTCTTCCTCTGTCACATCCTAGCTGCCTCTGGACATGCAGTCTGTCCTAGATTTCAGCCTCCCAGAACCTCTCAACACAAATATCTCCTCATGTTGGAAGAGACAGAAACTGATACAAAATCAAGTCTCCTCCTTTTTAAGCCTTCTCAGCAGGTCTGGACGGGAAGAGACATTTCTTCCCTGTTTCCCTTTGAAGGACTTTCATACTGATGTATACACGGTAGGGATTAAATGTTCTTTGTCACTTCCTGGGTTGAATTCTTATTCCTCCCTCTCCAAACAACTTACAAAAACTTCAGAATATATACTGGAGGCTTCCTGGCCATCACAGTATATGTACTATACAATAAAAATGTCTTCATGTTGCCATTTGTGTGTGGGGACAATGATGCTAGGGTTTCATGGCAGGCAGCATAATCCTCACTGACAATGCTTTAATTTCATTTCTTAAGATGAGTTGCTACTGAATATCTTTCCCTATAGACTGATCAGGAAACATCTCTACCGTAAGAGTCTTCTACCCTCAAACAGCTTGTTTGAGGCTCACTCTGAGGGTTTCACAGCAAAAGCAAGAGGGCCTATCTATTAGATTTCTGTTAATGTGACAAAAATATCTGAGCAGATCAACTCAAAGGACGACATGTTTTGTTTGGGCTCACAGTTTCAGACGTTCGCTTCGTGGTCACGTGGTTCTGTCACCTCCAGCCTATGGTGAGGCAAAGCTCCGTGGCAGTAAGCACACAGGAGGATAGAGCTGCTCGGCTCGTGGCAGCCAAAGAGCAGAGATGCCCGGGAAGGGAGCAAAGGCAAGACAGGCTCCCAGTTGACACACTTCCTCCCACTCTCACTAATACCATCAAATTACAAATCTGTCACAGATCAGCCCAGTAACAAGGTCGCATCCCTCAAGACCCAGTCACCTTTCTAACACTCTACCTGGGAACACTGCATTGGGGACGGAGCCTCCAACACACGAGCCTTCTAGGAACATTCCTAAGGCAAGCCATAATGGAGAACTACTTTTTTCCTCTGTAGCTGACGTTAGATATCTGTTCTGCCTCCAAATTCCTCCCTTACATGGTACCATACACCCCTTGGATCTGCTCTGGGGCATTCGTGCTGCAGGCATCTGGAGGTTGAGTCGGCTTGTTAGAGTCTGATGGGCATTAGCTGTTCGGATGGACTTTGAGCCTCTTACCGCTTCTGCTCCCGGATGTTTGCTCACCACGATACGGCCTCAGAGGCTGCCCATCTTCCTATTCACACAGAGCCTGCTTCCTGGCCCTAAGATTCTAGTCCTTCATCTACCTTCTCTCACAAGTATAGTAAACAAGTTGTTTCCAGGTGACTGGGTGTCGGGATTGTCTGTGTGGCATGCCAGAGTCCTCTCTGAGAGTCTCCTTGTCTATTTATAGCTGTCTTACTGTGATTTTCTCTTCGGTGCTTTGTCCAATTCCCAATGCAAGTCTCAGATTCTGTAGTACCTCTAATCAAAGACCTTGAAATTAGATGATCTTTATTTTGATCTGAAAAGAAACAACTGACTGCTATTCTAAAGCTTAGTGGTGATGAAAAAAACAGTATCAAAGAGATTCCTGAAATCAGTGGAAGCAAAGCACTAAGTGGTTGGTGCCTATGGGCAGCTGTAGTCCAATGTAGGGCAAAGGCTGTGCTTTAATGCCTATTGGTAAAAGGACTTGTGAAGATTAGGAAGAAAGCATGGACCAGCACACTTTGGGGAATTAGATTTAGATTTTCCTTCTGAGTTCTCTCTCTCTCTCTCTCTCTCTCTCTGTCTCTCTCTCTCTCTCTCTGTGTGTGTGTGTGTGTGTGTGTAGGAAACTTTAGATGTGACATTCAGTATCTTTGAAAATTGTTCCTGCTACCTTCATTATGTTGGCAAAACAATAAGACAATGCATATGAAGGCTTGAATAATCTTGTCCACTAAAGTAGCTATGCAACCAACACTAACAACTCATATACCACGTGTTCCACTTACTGACACTCTCACTATTCTGAATACCACTGGATTGCATCAGTCTTTTCAACACTTCAGTGTGTTAAAGAAGAAGAAAAAGAGTCTTAGAAATGAAGACCAAACTGTACCATGGACATGATGTCTGATTTTATTCATCAAGGTAGCTAAACCAAGGGCCAATTTTTGAAGTGTATAATAGAAAGGAAAATTTCCAGGTGGAAGGCAGAGTAAAGTCATGTAAGAAGTGAGTCTTTGAGCAGTTGGCTTTTGTGTGTGTGTGTGCTGGAGGGGTAGAGCATATGGAACTATCAAAAGATCTCAAGGTCTCATAGGCAAGAGTAAGTAGACCCCAGCACAAAAGATGTGTGGCTGACAGACATTCAGACTAGAGTTTCAGTGCCTCTGTTCCCACACAGCTCCTAGGCTGGCTAGGCAAGCATATGCTTACTGGAGGATCAGCCATCATTGAGAGAGACTGTGTGCGACTTTATGCATTATACCATTGTCCTTCTCCTCCTTAATACCTTTCCTCCATCAGCTGATCTTCTACAGTAAGCACTTCTTTCTAGAACTTAGCCGAAATCTGTCCCTGGATTCCAGTTGCCCCTGATTATCCCTGAAACTTGAGCTTATTTATCCTAATATTTCTGCTACCTTGAGCCACAGGCTTTGGAACTAGTTTCTGATGGCTTTTTGTTGTTGTTGTTGTTTTCCTTGTTCCAGCTTTATCCCAAGGCAATTGAACATCTTACATCACAGACACAAAGGAGAAGAAAAAATATTTTAAGGGTGGTATCCTACTCCATAAGCTTAACTCATTAGTGTTTTGGGACCTCATCATCAAATATAATATTTACAGAAGGAAATGCATTCACACTTACAGAGAAAGTAATTAGGAATGCGTCACTGTTGGTACCTGTGTCTCCTGGGTGGATCAAGCTCATCTTCAGTGCAGTGTGAAACGCAGGAATACCACCCTCTTGCTGCCTCACTATAGACTTTGTTTCCCGTTGGCTCTTGAATGTCTCCTTTCCTTCTTAACCACGAACAACGCTTTTCTTTCAACAGGATTTATCTTCTCCCTTGTTGACTATGACAATATTCAGTCTCCGTGACTTTGGCCTTCATCCCCTTCACTGAAATTAGCTGATAGCTGTCTGACTGCGTTCCTCTCCTTTTCCTTCCTTCCTTTCTGCCTTCCTTCCTTCCTCTCCTCTCCCCCCCCCCCTCTCCTGTAGAAAACACGAGAAATAGGTAAAGGAGAACTATTTTGTAGGCCTCATTCTCAGCTCATCACTGTTTGCTCTCTGGCAGGAATGTGTGCTGTATTCCTAATGAGTGACTCACCTCTGGAATTACACTCCTGAGTCTCCAGTTGGGAGTTATGGTTCCTCCAGGAACATAAAGACTATAATGAGCTTCATCTCCAATTAGGAGAGAATTAGAGGCAGTTTTTATAGGGAAAGCCACCCTGCCCATTTTGTCCTGGTAGGCAGCATCACTGCAGTGTGAAGGCAGCAGCTTATGTGAGAGACAACTCTCATCCCAGAAACCGTTCCCTCTCTGTGTTAAATGCAGGATATTTTTGGAATAATGAATAAAACAGGGCCGAGTGACAGAGAAAAGATAAAACGAAACTAGATGAATTCTAAGGATAAGATAGGAAATTCAGTTAGTGATTTTTTTTTTTGAAACTGCCATTTAAACAGAATGTTGCATGTAAGTTACTAGTTTGTATGTGTTAGGATCTACCTAGAAAACTAGGGATCACGATGGCTAGTTTTAATTGTCAATGTGGCATAATCTAGAACCAACTGTGAAGAAAGTCTTAATGAGGGGATTGCGTAGGTCATGGGCATGTCTGTGCGATTATCTTTATTGTTAACTGAGGTGGGAAAAATTGCACCGTTCTGTACACAGGGGATTCTAGACCGTAGGAGGGTGGATGTAAGCACAGCAGGCATGCGTTTATTGCTTTGTTTCTGAATGTGGGTATGATATGATCAGTTTCCTCCAGCTCCTGCCTGTGACTTCCTGCTACTAAGAACTGCAACCTAGAACTGTGAGCTAAATCCTTTTCTAAATTGATTTTGTCAGGGTGTGTTGTCATAGCAATAGGAAATGAAACTAAGAAGGGATGATTACGTTTCTTCAGTTGGCTAGACCTGATCTCTGGCTTGATTTATAAGCTTCCTAAGCCACATTTTTCAGACTTTGATATTTTATGTTTGAAATCTACATTTTTTTTAGCACTTGCCACAAACAGTTATAATGACTATGATTATCACGCTGGTGTTTGTATGATCAATAAAATTTTGCTTTTGTAACATCATACATGGGAGTTCAAGTCTTCAAAGCATCTTGAAAATGAACAAAATGGACATTTTCTCTGAGTCAAGGTGGTAGGAAATATGGAAAATGTCCTATGTTAATGGTAAGAATAATATGAATCTCTACTAAAATATGTTCCATATGTCAGACCCTATGTGTCCCAATTCATGTGCAATTGTGAGTTTCAAGTTCAAAGCAATCTTACGTCATAACATCATGACCCTAGTAATTTCCAGCAGCTGAAGAAACACCTATGCAATTCGTGGAACATGGGCTTGAATACTTGCAGAGAAAATCTCTTGTAGGGAGAATACCAGTTAATAAGAACCAAGAAAGAACATAATATACTTGGACTACTTAAGTGGAATATGTATGCAAGCACATATGTATAGGTGTAGTCATACATTCCTCACCAATAGAGATATATTCTGAGAAATGTGTCATTATTTCATTTACTGTGTGGCCATCCTAGATGGGTTTACACCAAACTACATAGTTTAGCATGATACATAAGTAGGCTATGTGTTGTACGTCAACCACATCTGCTGGTGTACGTGTGGCCTGCCTTTGATCAAAATGTTATTATGTGGGACAACAATGAAGTGAAAAAAAATAGCTATTCAAGAAACTGTGGCCAAAAATTAGCAAAAATGAAGGACAAGAGACAAATCCGCACAATTGATCCATGATGTATTTAGAATAAAGAGGTTTTGCTTGCTGGGAGCAGTTTCTCGGATGTAACTACATTGATGACATTTTGCAGGGCTCATGTTTGCTCCTTCTTGGTATCACCCTTTGCCCCACTGTGAAATGCTTATGAGGACTTCAGTATTTGCAGTTTCAAAGTTTCATAACATTCATAGTAACATCCAGATTCCTTGTACATTGAACTGAGATTGGAGGACTTCTGTTTTAAATGATCTCCTTGTTGCAAAGGATTGCAAATACTTGCCATCCATGAATATATTACAAGACTCTTGACCCCATCTATTTGTAATATGTAAACAGCGTATGCATTATTCATACCATAGCTCTTGGCTGCTGTGACATGGAGTTGGCAGCAGCAGGATGCTGGTTAAAACCCACTTGGAACATAAAAATATTGAAGGTTGCTAACAAAAGACTAGTTGGTAAAAACAGTAATTTCTGGACTTCAGTGACATAATTTGTTCAGTATCACTATAGCAGTTTTAAAAACAGAGGCACAAAAAGGTCCAAACCTCTAAATTCTTTGCTGAAAGAGTCAAGGTTATAATAAGGGTGTAGCATAGCTTGTTTATTAGCATTGTTAAAAATAATGATCGAGTTAATTAAAATTGAATTATGGTGGAACCATCTAGACAGACTAATGGCAGCCATTTTAATGAGTTCCATTAATGGTCACAGTAATGATCAGGCTATTTTGAAACAAGCTCAGTAGTTTCTTCTTTATAAGAAATCTCTTATGCACATTTCTCTCCTGTCCCTGTTGGCAAATTCACAGTCAGATGATATTTTAACTGTAGAAATTGCTGTGACCCTGACAGCCCAACAGTGAACTCTGTAATGAGTTAAAGCTGACATGCTTGTTGGAGGAGAGCAGGCAACTGCTCCTGCCCTCACTCAGCCTTCTCCTACCTTCAAAGCTCAGTGCCAGCTCAAAGAAAAAGTGGGTTAAAAGCCCAAAGCCCAAAGTCCTTCCTCAAGTTTTGAAAACAAAGTATTGCTGTATAGCCTAGCCTGGCTCCCAGATCTCCATCCCCTGCCATGGCCTCTGCAGGGCTGAAAAGGGGACTATTTTAATGTCAAAATATTTTAAAGTGCCTTTACGCATGAGTCATTCTATTTCAGTCTTCTACCAATTGATAAAAGGTATAAGGACTCAAAAGCTCCGTGAATTCCATAGTAGCTTGCCACTGTCATTCCATACACGAAGGGGCAGCCTGACTCAGATTAGAACCTGATATTTCAGCTCTCACACAAAGCTGCTGCTGATCCTTTCTCTTTCCTGTCTCCTCAAGTCGGGGCCACTAGCTCTGGAAACAAGGAGGAAAATCATAGGTGTGTGCTCATGAACGACTCCTTCTTAGGGTGTCTATCTGGTGACTGGGAAAAGACAAGAGAGGGTTCGTCTGATGGTATCAACACATCTGACATCATCTTTCCACGGTAGAGGCAGCATACACACTGATTTATCTATACCACCTCTGTAATTGGAACACAATAAAACTGAAGGAAGAATGCATCTGGGTATAAACTAGTCCTCCAAATTCTGAAGACTGATACTTTAGGTGATGAATAATTTAAAAGCTCTTTGTAACAGTAAATAATTTTTGCCTTCATTAAGCCCAGGAATGACCAATGGTGTTTGGAAGTACCACAAAATATGGATCACATATTAATCTTTTTATGATAGTATTTTAAATAAATAATTCTATTTCATTTTAAAGTTACAAGAATACTCAAAAACGGCACGAGGTCCTAAGGAATAGCTGTCTATAAGTTGACATGGAAACTCATTATCAATGTAATCAGTTTTTATTTAATTTCATTATGGTGTCCTTGGTCACACAAAACTGTGTGTTCACAGACTTCTAGTTCACATTTACGCACAGGGTGCTTCTGTCAGTGGAGAATGTTAGATAGCAAATGAAAGTGTGATTGATCAAAGGGCACTAACATTACCTTTATAAAACACACAGGCAAAGCAGGTTTTTACTGGTAATGAGTTTATCTACATATGTTGTTTACAACTGTGTATTTTAGAAGTATAACCAGTAATTACAAAGTCAACCTGGGCATGATGGAGTTCAATCAATTACACTTATATGACAAGCGTTGGATTTTTGGCCTATTTAGTTTATTAAGCAAACAAAACAATCTAAATCTGGTAGTGGATAGAAGAACTTGTGTGGGTAAAATGAACAGGGGTCTAACATATCCAAGGACTCAGGGTTTATTCTCAGAACCTTGGGATGAGGTGAAAGAAATGTAAGAAATGCATTGGACATAGACACAATTTTGAAGTCTGTTTACAGAATTAGAGGTGAAATTTACTATAATCTTCTCTTCCTTACATTTGAATACCTATATAAATCTGTAGCCATAATTTTCTAAATCAATATAATCCATGCATGCAAAATTTATTTAAATAAGCATTTGTTGTTTTGTTTCTTAGTTTTTACAAATTCATATTAAGGAGTAATAAGGTTATTTTATGCATGGTAAGAAGCTTAATCTTAAAATTTTGTTTTATAATATTAATTTGTAAAACCTAACATAATTAATCTTTTTTTTTGTAGTTTTTTATCCTAAGCAAAAAGGAGTTAGGAAATCCTGCAGTTTCTAAGACTGATTTGTTTTTATTTTGTGTTTATGGGTGCTTTGTTTGCATGCACATATGGGCATCACTTGTATGCGAGTGAAGAGGGAGACAGATGCCCTGGATCTGGAGTTACAGGGGTTGTGAACCATCCTGTGGGTGCTGAGAACCAAACCCAGGTCCTCTCACCCATCAAGCGGTTTTTCCATCCCCACATGAAGCTTTTGACTCACCTTGAAGCTCACTTTTCTTTCTCTAGACTTTATCATTTTACTTTGTCTTAAACATGAGAATATTCAACTTAAATGTATATGGTTTCAAAATCAGTTATATGGCCAGAGATGAAGCAATATTTTGTTGTTATATTGGGTTTCCTACTGTAACATTTGAGCCAGGAAGTTCTTTAATGCTTATAAACCAACTGTGAGGATTTTAATGTAGTCTATAGCCAGTCTTTGTTGTCATGTAGGGTTTTCTTTTTCTCATCCTTTATTCCTCAGTTTAACCCCCTAACACTAGATAGGAGAATAATAAGGAGAGAGAAGAAATAGGAAAATTACTGAATCTAATTGTTTTCTTTTTGTTTCTTGTTTGATCATGGCTATTAACAAACTGCAACCAACCTCCCTGAATGACCAATAACCACTGACTCTGCCTCCCGGGACCCTCCCATTTATGTTCCCTCTGAGAACTTCCCAGAATTCCAAATGTCATAAAATCACAGAAAGTATCTACAGGTGGCAAAATCACGCTTTGCTAGAGCACGAGGCAAACCAGAGTCAGCTGCTGCGGGCAGTCCAAAGCAGCCCCACATCCCTATGCCTGGGATTGAAACAAAAGCACATTCTTATTTCTGTGTTGTGTTTTTTTCTTAAGCAACCAAAATTCTAGAATTCTCAAAATGTCACTACAGTAGTCGTTAAGTTTTTTATCATAATTTATAAATTCTAGTACTGTAAAGTCCAGAAATATGAATTCTTTTTAATGTATACTTAGAAAAACCCAAATGGGGTAATTTTAAAATAATTATTGTCATTGTGTCTATGCAGCAATGTGTTGAAGTTTAAAGAGAGAACAGGCGAGACAAATATACATTATGACAACATATCTTTGCATATTGATTAAAAGAGAGTCTTGTGTAAAGTAAGCCTTCTGTTAGCCCATGAAGATGCTTCCTGAGACTTTAGTGCCCAGAAGGTCTTCAAAAACAAGTATTAGCTTTACACGTCGTCTGTGTACTACCTCAGAGGAACATGGGAAGGTTCACTCATAACCTTTAAACTCATCTATTTTAGTGATTGGATGTAAATTTATTAAAGGGACAGACAACATAAGAGTTGACTTCACATTGCAGGTAGGCTTGTAGATCAGAGGTGACAAACGATTTCTGGGGGTGTAAAGGGAATTATCCAGGTACATAACAACGAGTTACTTCTTCAATTCTATTCTTCCAATATTCTTTTTTTTTTTTAACTGATGGCACTAGCCATAACTATGACCCCTGATTTCTCAGTTCCTGTGACACTTGAATATTTACAACAGTTTGAGGAAATTTAGTCAGGGGTATAGAAAAAATTTACAGTAGTTAGAGATGTTTGAAGGCTTACATTGCAGACTTTAGACTTGCCTGTTGGTAACTGAGGGGATCAATGGAAATCACAATCTCTTACCTGTCCTTCCCAGGGCTTTTAGAATCTCATCTCCTGTCTTTGGGAGCTGTTGATATTTTCCCAGAAGTAAAATATAGATTTTACTTCTACTGTTCATTCTCCCACCTGATGGCTTTATTTCACCCCGGAGATAAACGTGTAAGAGACCGTTGGACCCGGCCTTGGTGTTTCTACTGATGCTGTTACAGTGCTGGATGCTGCCCCATTCCCATCCCAGGTGGGAGAGCTTTGCTCCAGACCTATCTCTCTGTTTGGTTTTGATATTGCTTTCTTCAGAAACGTGGAAAATTTTTCCACAAAGTTGTTGCCAGCGAACACTGGAGTGAAGTGATCTCGGTTCCATCCAAAGCATCCTTCTTGAGCATTCATCAGTGTCTCAGGCTGAAGTCCTGGTGCCCTGTTTCCATCTCTTGGGATTATTCTCCATTGCTGTCACTTATGATCCTCTTTTCCTAG
>CM053743.1:12690266-12734523 GCA_028658305.1 Pachyuromys duprasi | reverse complement strand
TGAGAATGTGCCCTGGACATCTCGAGTGACAAAAATCTGACGACGGTTCCTGAGCAATCGAAGACACAAGCCTTTAATAAAGCTGAAATGTAAGCTCTCCTTTTGAAATCAGCGCGCACGCTTGTGTGTGTGTGTGTGTGTGTGAGACCTTGGGTGGGGGTGAAGAAGGTTTGGGGGTAGGGGAGTCTATATCGGGAGTATATTTGCTACTGTGCTATCCTCCTCGGAACAGGATTCTGAGAACTCGAAGAGTGTGTGTGTCGAGGCTTTTTATTATACTGAGCATTTCTTTAAACGCCTGAAGAGAGGACACTCAGCTAACTATAATTATGCATCTGTAGAAATAAAGCTTAGGCTGGAGAAACGAGATTTGGCAGAGGCAGAGCTTATAACCCCTGTGTGGGGATTGCTGAAGACACGAAAGAGTGGGGGCCTATTTCTCATACTTCTCTCACCCAAGGCCGCAGATCAGTGACCAGCACGCACTCATGCTGCGTGGACTTGGGCTGAAATGAGCTCAGCCCACTGCAGAGGGCCCAGGCAGTCCTGTCTGGTCAGGGCGCCCAGCGTGGCTCTGGAGGTGAGGCTGGCTGGCTTGAGGGGCGGGGCTCCCACCACCCCACCAGTGCCCCCTGGGTCCTCCGAGGCCGCCAGCTGCCAACTGAAACCCGAAACCCGCTGCGTCTGCGGGCTGGCCCCGCTCAGTTGTTCCAGCCTCTTGTACCGTATATTTACACATCCACAGACAATCACTCTTTCTAACTTCTGGGCTCTTTGCGCAACTGCTAGGATTTCTCAAGTGCGTGTGGCAACTCAGCCCGGGTGAAAGAAAGCCAGCGGGACTCAGGAGGGGATCGCCGGCCCCGCGGGGCCACCAAGGCTGTAGAGGGCAAAGGACAAGAACGAGGAGGCAGCGACGGCTCAGGGGTTCCCCCAACTTTCCACCCAGCTGCGGCTGTGCGGCTACCCCTCTTCCTCCGAGATCAGAGCGCAGGGCGGGCGAATGGGGCTGCGCGCTCGCCCCGGCCCTGGGAAGTGAGGGCACCCGCTGGTCAGAACTACCCTTTTGGCCCATCGTAGAAGCCGGAGACGTCGGAGCAGTCGCCATCCCCGTAGGTCGCGCGTCCCTGGCAGGGTAGGTGATTTGACTGCTGCTGGGAGTGGGGGGAGGTGGCGCTGGAGGAACGGAGGGTGGGTCGCAGCTTCAGGCTACCGGGCCAAGGGAGGGGGCTGCTGCAAGCCAGGGGCAATGCTGGGACTCACGCTGTTTCAGTATGCCCGTGTGTGTGTGTGTGTGTGTGTGTGTGTGTGTGTGTTCGTGACATAACAAGCAGGCATCCTGTGTTTCTGACTTACAAAACAGATGCAATTAGTACAGCCTCTTCTCTCACGGTCTGCTTTCCTCTTTCCTCTGGTAGTGTTTCAGCCAGTCTCAAGAGTTGCCTAGAAACTGGCTTGTGGATGTGGAGGTAGATCTCAATACATGTATTTATGACTGTTGTACCAGAAAGCAATAGAAAATCTTCGGTGAATCGGAGGACACGCAGATGGGGTTAGACTTTCTGAAGGAGTAGTATTTTGAGGAGGCATCCCTCTGCTTTTAAGGAGGAGCTTGCAAGATATTCTCATTAAAAAGGAACTTTAGTAGCATTTCTTTGTAGTTTCCAAATCGAGATTGTTACTTCGAATTCCTTAGAGATGCTAGATTGTTAAAAATATATCATCTAGTAATACAGACCCTGTATTCCATTTCATTTGAATATTTTTTCCTCTAATTTGTTTCTGTTTTCACCATATTACTCATCATTTTTAAAATATTATTCCTGATTTAGCCTTCTAAGACACCATTATTTCCTTCCATGCTTCAAAAAGGAAATGAGTTAATTAGGCTAGGTGCTTGAAATATAAAAGGTGTAAAACAGTTGCTTATCTGAAAGTAAAAAGTTTTGTGTTGTTGGGTCTACTAAATGAGACAAGTGAATTGAAAGCTTGGGACATTTACAGTGGCATTTTAAAGCTATACTCTATTGCTGAGAAGATGGACAGGCAGATTCAATGCAACCCCTTCCCTGATTCTAATTAGAGCCCAAAACTAGTCCTTAAGGGCAAGCAAGAAGTGATGTCGGCATTAAACTGGGCATCATAAAACATGCAGGAGTACTACTTTAGAAAAAGCTAGGAAGCAAGCATAGAGCTACCTGCGGCTTGCCTGGTTCTCAATCTCCTTTTACATTCCCGGGTACTTCCTTCATCTTCTCTGGGGATACTTTAACTTCCAAGAGAACTTACTAACAAAACTGCCCTTTTCATCTCTCCTGAGTGCCCAGCCTCCAGAAAACATGTCAGGATTCTCTTCTCTATAGTGGGATGATGGGCTTGTCAGCGCCCGTGCCTTAGACACAGCATTGAGACACAACTCTGAAATGAATAACACCTTCCTGTCACACAGAGGAGTGTGCATGGGACAGACTGAGGTTTTGAGGTACACGGAAGTAAGGTATGGCTGATATAGGTGTGGGGCGCGGGGAACTGTGCTTCTCTCTATGTGGGAAGCTCAAGCTCCTTGACTTTCAACCACACTGCTCTCACCGCCTACATTTCAGCATCTGAGGGCTTTGGAGTTAACACGTGGGTGGTTTCTACCTAATAATCTTTTGGGCTTTGCATAAGGTGAGTATGAAGCATTTTAAAAACACCAGCCTAGTAGTAAGTAGTACAAAATAGAGCTCTTCAGAACAAATCAAAACCCACTGTGGAGACAAATAGTGGTGAATCTTTCCCGACAAGATTATAGGGTAAAATAGTTCTGGCTGGAATCGACAGTGAAATTTGCCCAGCTTTGCTTCAGATAATGATCATGAAGGCGCTCAGAGCCGTCTTGGATGGTGGATTTATTTCCCATGTGATCCTGGACTCTTCTGGGTGGAGGGCGGGGGTGGGGCTGAGCAGCTGCAGACAGAGTCCAGTTCCTTTCCTGTCCCAGCCAGAGTCTAAGCTGTGTTTACCAACGGTGCCCATAAGAGCCGTGTCGTGACCTACTGGCCCACTGAGGGGTGTTTTCTTTCTGGCTTCCCGCGTACTGGTTGGCTTCTCTGGCAGCAAGCAGGCAGTGCTGCTGTGAAATGTTGGCTCTGCACATTTGCTTCCTGTTCTGAGTGTGAGCAGGGCCGTGCTACCCTCTGTTACCTGTAGTCAGTTTCCTCTGCTATTGTCTGGTCAAAGGTGAAAAATGGATTTCCCTCGAAATCAATGTGTGTCCGGCTGACTGCTTCTTTCTAGCCCAGGTTGGTTATCTTTGTTAAAGGTGTGTGTTTTCTAAAACTAAGCTGGGCAGGTGAGGGTAATCGCAGCCCCAATCCCAGGAGGAAGATTTTGCTGTGCCACTTGTCACAGGTGGATGCAGAAGGCCATGAGGATAAGCAGACTCCTAAGCCTCTAAATTGCCGAGAAGAAAAAAAATAAAAAGATTTTTTTTTCTTTTAAATAAAATCATGCATGTTTACTCTTAAAGCCATGGCAAAAGGACTCAGATTTCTCCCGGATGGGGAAAGACATTTTAGAATACAGTTGTAAATGGACAGCAAAGCCAGGAAGCCGGAGCTGAGCCTTTTGCAGAACCAGGAGGGGCAGCTCCTCTACGGGCTGTGACTAACAGCCCACAAGGTTCTCCTGGGTTAAGCCGGGAAGCAAAGGCACAGCTGGAAGGGAAAGGGGCATGCGATGAGACGCAAAGACGATTTGTTCTTCAGAGATTTTGTGCTCAGGCGTCCTTTGAAGTGGCATCAGTCTCTACTGAAGTAACATTATAATGAACCTTTTGGGGGAACAGTGGGGAGTTCAAGCCAGGGTTTCTCCGTGTAGCCCTGGCTAGCCCGGAACTCACTCTGCCCACCAGGCTAACCTCAGAATTCACAGAGATCCACCTGCCTCTGCTTCTCAAGCGCTGGGATGAAAGGCGTGCGCCACCACCGCCCACAAGGAATCTTTATAAAACACAAAATTGCCATGCAAATCCCTGTGTGCAGTCCCCATCAGAGCCCAGTGAGAGGCAGTATTAACTGTAAACTCTTTGTTTCTTTGTGTGAGGTGCTGGGGTTGAACATGGGGTTCAACATGTACTAAACAAGTGCTCTACCACAGAGGCATGAATGGTTAGGGCCAACAGGCTTAAAGAAAACCACTTTCTCCACCCTAGAGGCCATACACTGTCCACAGCCAGTCCTCACAGGGGCTTGTGAGACCCTCCCTCGTCCTCCACGCTATAACACTGACTGGTGGGGTTCGGTGCAGAAAACCACGTCTGTGGTGAGTTCATGACCACAGCAGTGCAGCAGTCTTGTGTCATGTCGGGAAGACACTCTTGTTCCTGATCCCCTGACTTCTGGTTCTTACAAGCTTCCCGGCCCTTCTGCCACTATGGTCCCTAAGCCTTTCCGTGAGGGGAGGTCATACAGATGTCTCATTTGTGACTGGACACTCCACTGACACTTGCCCTCTGAACTCTGACCAGTCGTCAGTTTCTGCTTTGACCACTATCCATTACACACAGAAACTTCTCTGGTGACTGGGAATATCCGCATTTATCTTTGGTATAGACAGCAGACATGAGCTCCCTAACCATGAGTTCTTGGCCACATTTAGGAAGTAATTGGTTTCTCCCATGACATTGGTGCTACTACTGCATCCCCGGACATGCCATGCTGGTCACCATTGTAGCTCACAGTGTGTGTGACTAGCTAAGACTCTTGATTCCTTTTTTTTCCCAGCAGCCCACATGGTACTTTCTGGTGTGGTAAGAGCTAACCAGCACAGAGGAAAATTCTTGGTTAATACCATTTTGGTTTCCTCATGTCCATTGACCACATGGTGTGGTACGTTCAGAAATTTAGACTCACCATCAGGTTCCTGGAGGCCCCAGCTTTTAAAAAACAATTTCATATGGTGTTTAGTTTCTTTCTTCCTTTTGTTTCGTTTTGACCAGGCTGGTCTTGAACTTGTGATCTTCCTGCCTCTGCTTCTGAAGTAACCAGATTTGCAGGCAGCTGATTCCAGGCCAGCTAACTTTTTAGCATCTTGTCTAAAAGCTCTGCCCTTGCAGCTGCCTTTTCCGCTGGAGTGGCCCCTCCTTGTCCACATTTCTGATGTCTTGTTCAAGGGTGTATTCTGCTGGAATGCTCCTGTTGCCCAGAAATTTCCTCTAGAGCAGTGGCCTCCAATTTCAAAGAAAATTTCCTTTGGGGGGAGCGGGGCTCAATTCTGTGCAGAAAGAGCCAACAATGCCACCCTGTCTCCCTTCATATAATTTGATCATACTTGAAAGAATTACAGCCGTGTGTCAGCTAACATTAGGGACTCTTCTTAGAAATACCTCACTATGCAATTTCACCAACATGGGGCCATCACAGTGTACTTAACCAACCTGGAGGGTACAGCCAAGGCTATAGTATAATACTATAGTGAAGCCACTTTGGTATTTGTGCTCATGGTAGGGTAGCATACTACATGTTGTATGGACGTATTTTATCCAGCGTCTCCCTATTCTTAGCTATTACGAGTTCCTCAGTGATTAAGTGGTAGAAGGAGGAAGCCACTTGGATTCAAATGACTGATCCAATGACCCAAGTGTAGCATATAATGCTTTCGTAATGAATGGACAAGCAAAGCTGTAGGTGAAGGACATATTGATGGGCTCCAGTTCATGCAGATAGTGGTATACCAATAGTTTATTGAATAATTTGTATTTGGACTTAGCATTTATTTTCCTTATGCAACAGTCCCTCAAAACACAATTCAGTCTCTAGACCAGCCCACATGTGTCTATTTAATCCCTGCAATATATGGAATATTGTGCCATTGCGTTTCTGAAGCAAAAATAAACCAAAAGCTACGGTATAACTATCATTTAAAGAAACCACGATTACTCCTGCATGTAGAGATACTGTATACGGTTTCAATTGGATATGTATTTTGCACAATTATTTTTGTACCATACTATAAAATCTGTGTTCCATCAACTCCCAGTGGGAGGTCTGGATTTAGCTGTGAAGACTAATGATGAAGTTAAACTTGGATATGCTACCAGCGGGACAGGCAATAGTCTTAATTAATCAAACAAAATTAAAATACCAATTTTGGCTATTTAATAATTATCTTGAGTGGTAATGCTAGAGGGAAGTCAGATCTAATTAAAGGGGAAAGCAGAAGTGGGTGGAGAAGGGGGAACAGAGAAGGGCACTTCCTTTCATGTCTCCGATTCCTCAGTATATTGATTTTTCTTTTTATCTTCTTTGAGCACTAAAGCAAATCCAAAGTTCCTGTCTGAAAACCTCTGCCTCTGCCTACAGTTATTTCTACTGCCTGATGCACAGAAAGGAGAGTACTCTCCATCTGATCTAAAATACAAATGGGCTCATTTTATTTTCAAAGCAATGTTATCTTTGTCTCTTGCCTCCCTGCCAGTTAGTAGGTAGACAAAGTTTCAATCAATTGGGCAAAAAACTAATTAGGGCCCTCAAACTCATCAATTCTTCGGCATCTCTGGGAATATCAGAAGGACACGCCCTAACGTCTGTGTGTTCACAGTCCAGCTGGTTATCTGTTTAAAAAACTCAAGTTCACCGCCTGTACCAGAGTAACTAGAAACTCACCTGCTCCGGCCACATGGACACCTCCCCCATAGCACGCAGTCACTAAACACTTCTCCACTGTGCTATTGTCTCTTTAAACTGAGAGTCAGGATAGAGACATGGGCGAGTAACAGTCTGTACTTCACATTACAGTATAGTTTAATAATTTTGTGCAAGGAGTTTCATGTTAGATTGACACCAGTATTTAGTCTCAGGGATTTAATGAGAGCCCATTTGGCTTTGGTTAATAGAAGAGTGACAAACCCTTTCGGCTTGTGATTCTGGGGGATGAGAAAGGAGTCTGATAATCAGCTGTGGCCCAGAGCAGGCTTTCTGAAGACTTGCTCTGCAGGGTTTAACAGCCATTAAATGCACCCGTGACTGACATACCTCTAACAAGTTAGCGTCCCACTTCGGAAGTTCCCTGAATTTATTTTGTACTGTCTTTTGACGTTTTAGGTAAATATTGGTAAAATTGTATTGTGTAACTTTAAGTATTTTAGAGTCATTGTTTTTTTTTTCCTTATCATGTTGTGGTTTATTTAGTTTATCTTCTTTTACATTGAAAGTTACAATCATGAAAGCCAGCACACACCCAGGCAGATTTTCTTTACCTCTATTATTCTTCCCTGGGCTTCCTTTGGTTCATATATATAAAATCTATGTAGAACAGCCATTTTGGGTAGATATTTAGGTCTAACCATAGTGAGTGGGATAAGGTAATAATTTATCATTTATCAATTACTGTGAGCCAAAAAGCATTTAGCATTTTGTTTAATCCCACAAGAGTCATTGTTTTTTTCAGGTCACTAAACATAGTTTCCTGAAATATTTTAGGTCTGCCTTCTTTACTTCTTGTCACCGAATGTTACATTTCCTAAAGGTTTTGGAAGGAGAACTGAGACTTGAGAACGTTGAAAGTCGATACTTATAACCAAACATGAGTGTTCCTATCAATGTGTGTGTCCCTTGGGGGTGTCCATAGGTCGCCACAGCGTCGGACTGCTCCTGTCGTATCCCTTTTATAGCTGGAAGAACTGAAGTTCAGAGATGCTTAGTAACTTGTTTACAAATCACACAGTCAGAAGGTTGTAGTTTTGGAACTCAAAAGTAGAATATCTCAGCCCAAAGAAGTAAGCCTTTCTGTTGTGCTTTGGAATTGTACTGCACCGGGACTGGCTAAGCCTTGTGGCCATGGCAGGTTGCACTCACCTGTTTGAACTGCTGTTTTCCTTTTTGTAAATACAGGTACTTACTAGTGCCTAGGTCATAGTGCCATTTTTCATATTTAGTTTGGTTTACGAGGTGAGCAATGCATGGAAAAATGTCTCCATCTGGTACACATCAATAGAAATCAATAGTTATTATCATTAAATAATGAGCAGAGAGAGTCCCAATCAATGTTTTTCAAATTGTAAGATTTGCTGTATCAATGGAACACAATTGAAATGTTGATTTTCAAGAAAGATTTTATCTATTTCTGACGTATGTATCTGTACCAGCTGTGCTCTGTGCCTGCAGAGTCTAAAGGAGGGCATCTGGTTGCTTGGTGCTGGAGTTAAAAAATCTTTGTGAACTGTTGTGTGGGTGCTAGGGAATGGACCTGGGTCCCCGAAAGAACAGCAGGTGCTCTTAACTGCGGAGCTATCTCCCCAGTCTCCTAATTAGTGATTTTGACTAGAAATTCTTTTTATTAAGAAGTTATAGAATGAGACAGAATAGAACTGAATAGAAAAGGTCAGGATTCATTATGTGTTTTAAAAAGTAAAATACATTTCACATATTTTATTTTGACACTGTGTAGAAACAGGAAAAAAATATGGGCTTTGGGTTTTGATAATACTAAAAAAATGTGTTTAAAAGAACCCTTTATTGTGGCAGCTCACACATACCCTCATCACTTGTGTCAAACTCACTCTGGGTGTGTCAATCTCTCATTCTCCATATTTTCAGTTTTGGGAGACAAGGTCTCTCCTTGAACCTTGAGTTGGTCAATTCAAACCAACTGATAGACGAGCTGACCAGCAAACCCCAGCCTTCTCTGGGGTCACACATACACACATGGCTTGTCTATGGGCACTAGAGATTCAAACTCAGCTTCTTAAGCTTACACAACAATCAATTTATACATTGAATCATCTCCCCAGCCAGAAATACTTATTTTGAAAAGTTCATGTAGATAAGAGTATTGACAATGTCATGCACTTCTAATATGGTAAAGACTGTGATAATTAAGAAAGTATTTTTGTATCGTGGAAACTATATAAATTTATGTAACAAGAGAACTTTTCCTCTCAGTAAAAATAATAGATGCATTGAACACATGTATTGGTTATATATAGTTAATTCAGAGAGAGAGAAAGAGAGAGAGAGAGAGAGAGAGAGAGAGAGAGAGAGAGAGAGAGAGAATGTGACATTGCATTTGCTTTCTTTTCTTTGCTGTGTGTGTTGTCTTTTATTTCAAGAGGTAAAGAATATCATTTTCCCCCTTTCCATTAAAAACAATTATCTTGGGCCAGGGATGTGGTTGAATCTACTGCCTACAATAAATAAAGTATTGCATAGATTGGGGTGAAGGTCTATAATCTCAGGACTTGAGAGGTAGAGGAGGGAGGATCAGAAGGTCAAAGTCAGCCTCAGCCCTATAAGGAGTCCTTGGGTAGTATGAGGTATATGAGACCCTGTCTTGAAAGAAAGAAAGAAAGAAAGAAAGAAAGAAAGAAAGAAAGAAAGAAAGAAAGAAAGAAAGAAAGAAATCCTTTTTAAAGCAGCGTTACAAGAGGCAAATACCAATTTTATTAAAAACTAGAACTTCGTGGTGGGTGATATGTGTTATGTGATATTTCAGGAAGGACACATTTGTAGAGCTTACCAAAGGCTACATTTCATATTTTAAAAGTTGCTACAGACATGCGTCCTAACGTATTGTGTTTCACGTTTCCTGGCTATGGAAAAGCTAGAAAGACTGGGAGATATGAGTGTGGATCTGGCTTGCAGCATTCACCAGTTTCTGTAAATTCAGTCAGATCTTCTAGTTTTTCTGTGCTTCAGTCTCATCAGCAAAGGGAGTCAGAGCAGAGACTTTCTCAGGTAGCTTCAGCCCAAAATGTCTGTTGCCAAGCGATGGCGTGTTCCTTCGGAGCAGCTTTGGTGGACTGTGACTGCATGCATTGGGCAGGCCCCTGAAACGTGGCTATTTGATCATTTCATCGGGGCGCGAGTTCCTGGATGGCAGTACAACCCAGTGTGGTGGAAGCAGGACGCCTTCGATGGACATCATAGGCAGATGGGCTTGTTTTCATCAGCTGTGTGTCCGGAGGGGTAGGGGATACCATTCCCATGGATGAAGGTAATTGTGCTGAGGTCCTGTGAGGTTATGCTGGGAAACGGCAAACAACATCATTTCCTTTGCACTGTTTAGGCAGCACAAATGCAACCAAAACCTATTCTTGGATGGCAACTGGTGTTTCTGGTGCCTGGGGGAAGACCAGTCTCCAGATATCTGCACTATATACTGACTATCCAGTAAGGAGAGCAGGGGAAGTTTTGACTCTCTTAGTCCATCAAGCAAATGTAACCTGAAGAGAAGCTACAAATGGCCCCCTTTGATGCACTTATTTGCAGAGGTTTTGATCCAGTGCAACCAGGCATTCTACACATGCAGATCAATGCTGTGATTAAAACACATCATGCTTTGATTTTACTCACTGCGGTTAGAAACATCATGTGCCTGACAGCTCTCTACAGTGCTCGGAGTAATGGGAAAGCTTCCCCCAGTCCCTCCTCTCTCTAGCTCTTCACTCCTGTGGCCTTGTGCAGTCTGGGCCCAGCAGGCAAAGGACAGAGACCAGCCACCAGAATGAGGTTACCAGCCAGTGTCTTCTCAAGAGCCTTTTCTAGATGGCAGGTGAGCTCTGTCTTACAATGACCTACACTTCTAGTTCATCGGCCTGTATTGTTTTTTTTTTGTTGTTGTTGTTGTTTTTATTCTCTTGCACCTTCCTTTTGTTTGCTACTTAGTATATCTTTGGAGGACTCCTTTTATTCATCTCAGATACTGTGGCTACAAAGGTGTTGAACTGTGCCCAGCAAAGGAGGGAGAAAGAACAGTGGGGAATCTGAGGCAAGCCAGCTCCCCGGGAGAAGGGAAAGGGGCGCGGAGCAGGACACACTCTTGGCTGACACCCTGATGAGATCTTAGATTAGATGAACATACTGGAATGACAGAACTAAAGCCAGAAAGGCTCCTGGACAGGTTCTGTCCCTTCTGTGTATAGAGCTGTAGGATAACAAATTAAAAGCTCTGTCAACTGCAGAATAGCTCCATTACAAATTAAAAGCCACGTGCCTCATTCCCCTTTCTCTGTACACTCATGGAATTCAGAATAAAAGCTGTTTTTTTCTTTTTTATTTTATTTTATTATTTTTTTTAGAAATGACCTCACTTTCAACCTTGCTGGTGAGGAAGATAGGTCTGGGATGACATGGTTAGTCCTCGGAGTGACAGTCGGGAAACAAATAGAGTAAGTGAGGAGCTGGTATCTGGCCTGTTCATCAGAACCTTTCTCTCCTGGGATTCTCTGAGAGAGTTAGGCCCAGTGGGCAGGTGAGCCATCCAGGTCTAACTGATGAACGGCCTCTGCTCTGGCACTGAGACAGTACGGGAGGCTCCTGTGATCTCTTCTGTGTCCTGTGTCCTGTGTCCTGGTCTTCTGTGTCCAGAAGACCATCAGGACAGATGAGACCTGGCTCTTACCTAAACCTCTGTTACCCTGCTACAAGTCTAAGGAGCCCATCTTCCCTCCCTCCCCAAATGGAAGTCATGTCTAGTTTTACAATTGTTTTTGCTTGAAAAGTATAGGTTTTTTTTTTACTTTATATTTTTAATTATTATTTTTACAGAGCACCAAGGATTTTATTTTTTGTTATTATTATTATTTTTTTTTTTAGGAGCACTGAGGATTGAACCCAGGGCCTTACACATGCTACATGAGTACTTCACCACTGAGCTGTGTAGCCAGTATTCTTTTTATTTTTATTTATTTAAATATTTTTATTTTTTTTATAGTGTGGGTATGAGTGCTTGTTATGTGTGTGTGATATGTGTGTGCGCATGTGTGTGCGAGTGTGTGGTGCATATATATGTGGGCAGCTAGAAGAGGGCATTGATCCTTCAGAACTAGAGTTACAGGCAGTTGTGAGCTCCCTGACACGGGTTCTGGGGGATGGACCTGTGTGCTATTAGGTATTTGATAACAAACAGTTTTATATTGTATTTTTCAAGGTTTGGCTTTTAAAGTATTCTTAATGGACATAATTTTATGTATTTGTGGAGTTAGAAGTATAATTTTGAAATAGATCAAGTAATATTTTAATATATTTATTCTATACTTGCATATAAAGTGTACACACATTACATATCTAAGATGCTGGAGTATTAGATTCCACTAATAACTTTGAAAGCCTTTTTATCAAGCTTAGATTAACTGTACAGAAATGAAGAATATACTGTATTAATATCAAGGTTCAACTCACAATACTTTCTAGTTTAGGTTATAATTTCTTCAATATTCCTTTTTATAGTATCAGTTTTATCAAATTAGTTGACATAAATTGTTGTTAATCACTATCTATTTTGATAAAGTTAGATCTTAACTGCACAGTAGTTATACATTGTCCTCACGTTTTATACCCTTTAAGTCCTGGAATACAAATAAATACTCTAGAGCTTTCACACAAAAAGCAAAACCAAAAATAACAATGTCCTATAAGCCTTGCTCTTGGCCAGTCAGATATCTTCGGAGGCAGGAGAAAAAGTGAAGGGGGAAGGGAATTCCACTCCTGGGACTGCACTGTGAATCCTAGAGACTTCCCTCTGCAGAGGGCTTTTATTTGCTCTATGCTTGTGGTCTCATCCTCTGCTGTTTGAGTTGAGGGACATTCCAGGCAGTATCCCTAGCTTCCCTGACGTGAGCCTGGGACGGGGGGGGCTTGAGGACTCTGAGGGGATTCCTTTCTTAAATAGGACAAGACAGACAGAGCCTGTCATCCAGGCAGCGCATGGCTCAGCTGCGGGCGACCGGCTTCATCTGGGCAAGGTGAGCTCTGAGAGGCCTCCGGTGCCCTCGGGTACTGCAAACCTGGGCAGGCAGCCCCAGGAGGCGGAGGATGGGTGGCAGAAGCACACAGTGACTTCTGTTTCTCAAAACAGCAGAGAATACTAAACACTTGGACTTCCCCGGATGTTTGCTCATGCCTAGATGTTGTCTCAGCTGGGGTTCTGACTTGGGGATTTCAAGCAAGAATAGGATGCTAGGTGCTCCTGCGGTTTAATATTTATGTAACAGGCAAATAATCTCCCGATCAAATGCATGGCATTAACAAGAGTGTATTTCTTACTGCTGTTTTCTAATCTCTTAGAAACAGCCATTAGGTAAAATAAAATTAATCGGACTATTTTGTGGAAATGCCAAGCAATTAGGCTATAGGATCGTTTACGTGATGTATTATTAATGCTAAATGCTAAAACAAAAGGTCATATTACCATCAGCTTGGAGGAGGTGGGCATGGCAGGGAGCTGTAGAGAGGAGAGGATGGATAAATGTATCATATTAAGGTGGAATGTGGTGAAATTACTTTGTATTATTCTGGGGTGTGCTGAATTACAGTTGGAGATGCTATTTGTCAAGTGTTGAGTACAGGGCTGGTGACTGCCTGAGAAAGCAGAGACTGATTTCTGATACCAATGTTGACTCTTAAAACGTCACAGGCACTGTTTACAGTCTTGGGGATAGGCAAAGGCGTTTTCCGCACAGCTGGCCCCAAAGCATCGGATAAAATGTTTACCTATATTTCAGCTTTGTGTTGAAATGAGGATGTCAGGCATTCTTTACTTTACTGCACTTCCTGAGAATTCTCTTTAGAACGTAGCCATGTATGCATCAACATACTGGTTGCGGCAGACTGTTTTACTGAAAGTCTAGGCGGGACTATGTAGCACCTTTGCTGTTAGGAGCTCTTTGAGCAAATCAGACCGTGAGGCACTCAGCAGGCAGCTTTGAGGAAGTTATTAACAGGTGGGTGGTCCTTGTTCCTGCTGGAACTGCAAAATAGTGTGCCTGGTCAAAGAACAACCTTGGGTGTCGGTCTTCATCATTTCCTTGCTTAACACAGCGTCTCTGTCCCCCCAAGTAGCCAGTTTTGCTGATGTTTGTGTTTGCTGACAGTCCGTCTGTGCCTGGCATCTCAGCACGTAGGAGTGGCAGGTGCTGGGTCCCTATCCTTTTGTAGCAAGCCCTTTCCATGTACATCTTGTAGATCTACGAATATGACAATTTTTGTTTGCAGTGAATGGCCACTAATTAGAATTTGACAGCTTACTTGAAAAAAATTGTCTCTTTTCCTAAAACAGAGCTGGCATGACATTTCAAAAGTTTTGAAAATTGTGTGATCTATTAATAAATTATTCCCAGAAACCATACAGTCCAATTTAAAGATTTTCATATTTTTCTATTTCTATGTCTTCACTCTGACAAAACTGCTTTCTGCGAATTCCAATTTGCCTTTTAATAATAGATTTGTTGAGTTTAGTCCTTTCTTACTATGCAAGTGAGATTGACTTCTGTGAATGATAAATGGTACTTGTAAGAATTAATGTAAAACTTGGTATTCTAGGATGGTAAATTATTTTACTATCTTGCATCATTCTCTTCAAAAATTTGACTGAATATCTTACAACTTATTACATAAAATAAAGCTTTCCTAGTAAAATTTTGAATTGATAACTTTGCACTCGCAACGACAAGTTTTAGATTGCAACAGTTTTTGAGCTGGTCAGTGAACATTTAAAGGAGACGCTGGGGAAATAAGTTTTGTTCTGCCAGTTCTTCTGGTGGCTTGTGTTTGACTTGAAACATGGACTTCAGAAATTATGACTACAAAATAAGTGTCGGAGAGTGGCATCTTTTGTAGCTATGCTTGGTACTTGATGTTCTCTGATTTGCTAGTAGTGGGTCTGCTGAGCAGGGCAGATGCTATCTAGAAATCGCTACCACTCGTAGGCCTCATGCTCATATCCAGGGAAGTCCTGTGGAGTCTGCAGAGAGCAATAGCCCTGAGCAGAGGTGAAGTGTTGTCTAGACCCCTGGACACAACCCTGAGCAGGGTCCTTAAAGATGTGTAGTGTCTATGAGATCCCTGGAAGTCTTTAAAGGATGTTTTCATTTGCTTTTGTCCGGAATCCATACTTACTTCTTGGGCCAAGGAAGGCCGTGGCCAGGGCACCCTCAGCCGGAACACCCCGGCCCTTGTCCGGTGGTGACTTCTGCTGCTTATGGCTGTTTGTGACTCCATACAATAGAAATAGCTGAGTTCCCCAACAAGCGTCAGCTGCTGGAGCTCTGAATGCTGATGGCACTGGCACTGGCCTGAGCAGGTGACAGCTGTGAGAGGGACCACAGCCCACTCATTTGCTTCTGTCCTCCTTCAAAGCAGCGGTCCCTCCTCTTGAAGGTCAAGATCTTGTTTCTTTTCCCCTTTCTTTTTTCTGTCCTGCTTTCACTTGGTTTTCTTTCTCTTTTTATTATTCTTTGGAACATTCTATTAGTTTCCTGTGAGTACTGAACTCTCATGGTATTTTGTTTTTCTCCCATAGTCCTTTCTGGTCATTACTTTTTTTTTTCCTTTTGAGATCTCTAAAAGCATGGACCTAGTATTCCATTTTAACTGCCCCAAATTGCTCGAATTGTTATTAAATAATTGTTATTGAAGTCTCCTTTCTCTACTGCCCTCAGAAAGCCCTTGTGGAAGTGTGTAGCAAGACACCAGCTGAGCTAGCGACAATACAGTAGTTTTATATACAAACAAGACATCTACCCAGACAGTTCTTCCATGATCAAGTTACTTAAATGTCTCATAAAGTGGGAATAATTTTTAAATGAGGTAAAGTAGCCGAAAGCATCTGACAGTATAAATATCAGTATTTTTGCTGGGATTTAATGTTGAGGCACTTCATTTTTAAACACCATTGTTTTACAATTTGCGTTTTACCTTTTAGCATTTTGAGATAATCAGAGACACAACTTAAGTTTTTACCCATATAAACTTTTCTAGATGCTACCAAAGAACAATTATTTAACTTTGCTGTGATACTGTTAACTGTTTTGTGGTTGTCATCCAAATCTCATTCCTTATTCTGCAGCTGTCTTTTTCTTTTAGATGAGCTGCTAACAAGAATCCCACATTGCATTCTCTTGTCATATTTGTGTATTTCCTCCCAAGGCCTCTCACTGTCTCCTTCTGCAAGGTCTAGGTACCGATGAAGGGTGTTGCCAGCTGCCGTGGAGTGGAGAATGCCTCTTGCGTTGGTTTTTCACACCCAAGTTCAGGTCAGGATTCTGACCAGCAGTGCACAGTGCCCGCCCTTCTCAGCATCACAAGGGAAGTACGCATGGTTAGAGCTTGTCTGGGGATGCTCAGTTCAGTTCCCCAATTGAGGTCGGCCAGCCTCTCTCAGTCTGAAGTTGTTCACTTCCCTTTCTGTACTAAGAAAGCATCAAGTGATGAGGGACTCCGAGACTGTGGAAATGAGCACAGTTTTGTTTTTAATTTCCCCTATTTTTTTTTCATAAAGAGAGTGACCACTACCTAGCAAATATCAGTATGGGGACGAAAGAGAAATCATATTCCCTCTAAAAACAGTAACAACAACAACAACAAAGAAAACAGATGTGTTTCTGCTAAGTATATCAAACAGTAACAAAAATAACAGACATCTTTCTGTCGTGTATTTGCGAACTGAAGACAAATCAGCTTAACTCCTAAGGTCTGAAAGTCCCCGATCAAACCGTTATAGAGATTGGAGTTTGTTTTAATTCCAGCGCTATCAGCTTTTGGTCGCACTTGCTCCCGTGAGCTTTAGTGCTCATGGTCATTCTTGTCTGCATCATCTGTTATCATCCTGGTTGCTAAATGGTCACTGGGTTTATTGTTCTTCTGACATCTGATAGACATTCTTCTCTAGCCAGGCTCCTCTGTTACCCACCGCCTACTTAAGCAATCTAATTACACTTGGTGTACTTTTTTTTTTTTTTTTGCCCAGACTGGCTACATTTGAATAAGGACCTTGTATGTCCTTTCCTCATGTCCCCATAATTTTTAGAACACTTTTTAATTTCTGACAATGTGGAATAGTCTAATCCCTTTTTATACTTCTCTTAACTCTGTCTCAAATCTGCCATTTCCCCCCAAACATCTAAGTTTCTTTCATAAAATTTAGAAACCAAGATCTGGGACTGCTCGCTAAGTGGCTTCAGTGGGTAAAGGAGCTTGCTGTCAAGCTGTCGATCCTGATAATGAGTTCGATTCCCCAGAACCCACATTGTGAAACGAGATAGCTAACTTCCAAAAAGTTGTTCTCTGGTCTACAGTCTCAGGTTGTCAGTGGGAATCGAGAACTGTTTTATCTGATCACTTTTTATTTCTGATGTGACTACAAATATGGTTTTTGAACTAATTTTATCTCAAGAGACGAGGGGAAATGTTTACTGCCACTCTAATCTCTGTCATTACAGTGATGTTCACAGCTATTTGACAAAAGAGCAAAACAGGCAACTACAAAACAAATTTAAAAATCCTAATAAACAGCATCTGGGGGGGCCTGAGTCATCTGTTGGTTAGTCAGACCCAGATGGCAGAGGGTACCACTGAGCTGCCAATAAACCTTGGTAGTCAGCCTCTTCACCCTCAACTTCAAAACCAGATGACTTTAGGTGGAATTAGAAAGAGAAATTTCACTCTTTCCAGTACTCAGAAATTTTGCTTCATTTTCTTTCAGAGTGTGGGCAGTTTTACATTTTCCCTGAGCGGAACTTCATTCAACACTCGACATGTTTTCTGGTGTCTGGGAAATCGTGTGTTAGGTTCCTTCAGCATATGACAGGCTGGGTGGGTTACCCACAGCACAGTCCTCAAAGTGCTGGCCACTGCTGGCCTCACTTCTTCCTTCCGGACATGAATAACCAAAAGAGTCAAACCCTTCTGTTATGTGATCATTAGAGTTTAAATGGGTGGGAGGTGACTGGGAAATGCCTGGCGTATAGGAAGCAGTCCCAGGATATTATACTCCGGAGTTGTTCCTGTGGATACAGCCTTATTTTGGATCCCATCATCGCTCTTGTATTCTCGGCCATTGGACACACGTGTATTCTGCTGTCTGTGTTCAGTGAAGAGCAGAGCCAGCACCTTACAAAGAGGTTGGAATTGATGCCTCCGTTTCCCAGGTTAGGATGAGGTGAAAATCACTTCCTCTCCTGATGTGTTTCTGAGTGTGTGAGTTTGCGTGAGTATATGTAAGAAGGAATGTGTGAGGTGTGTTTGAGTGTTTGTGTGAGAGAGTAAATGGTGTGTGTGAGAGTGTCTGTGAATGTCTGTGTGAATGTATGTGTGTGTGAGTGTGTGAGCATGCACATGTATGTATGTGCTCTACCACTGAGCTACACTCTCAGCCTGGGGAAGCATCCTTTAAAGAGTAAGGACATGTTATTATGTTATTTTTACCAGCTTAATATTTTTAATAGTGATTTATGTCTCATACAGGAAATAGAGTAACAGAAAACAAGTCTTCTTCCAAGTTTCTGTAACTGAATACAAATTAAAACCCCACTAACATTTCCAGATAAGAAATGACCTAAGCCAAAAATAACCTGTAGGCTGCCAGCCGTCTGTCACTGTAAGGATGTGACTTAAGCACCCCAGGCCTGGACAGCCCCTCAACACTCTCATCCTACCCTTCTTGGTTAAGGGATTGAGTATGGGGCCAAGGGAGAAGAGGGCCGGAGAATGACCAAAAGAATAAGTGCAACCTAAGCTGAGCTGCAGTTCAGTCTAGCAAAGCATTCTTTGTAACTAGATTCTGTCAGACAGGTGAGACTGAGTCCTGGTAGCATGCCTCCTCCTGACCGTGTTTCAGAATTCAGTACCGTGTAACATGGCCAGTGCGGGAAGTACTTTCTGATGCTTGGGTAGAGGGAAATGGAAGTGTGAGTCTTTCCTCAGCTCTAGTCTATTAGTATTACATTATTTTGTTTGCGTAGTGAAAGCTGGCCACTTAGTGCCAGTCTTTACATTAAGCGAATTTGAATCTCATTTTGGCTTGGGAGGTTTTTGACTCATACAGGAGTTAAGTTATCCTTCTTGTGAGATTTTTTTTTTTTAACTTTGAAAAACAAAAGCCTCTTTCTTTTAGTGAGCACACTCTCCACTGCTTGTCACGCTCGGTGGTTAGACTGTTCTTCGTTCCATTATGTAAGTGCTGATAGCTTTACAACGTTGGCTTAGGAAAGGTGTGTGTTTGGAGCTACCGGAGCTGTTCCAGGGAAGATACCAGTGATGTCCAGCTGCTGAGTTTCCTTGAGAGATCCGTAGATCTGGCACTGCTGTTGTTGGCCTGCAGGGGTCTGGGAAGTCCGGGCTGTGTGGTCCCTGTTGGCCAGGCAGCTAACAGCTTGTGTGCATTAGTGTATGACAGGACTGTCCTGTACAGACATAGGTCACGGGAATACTGATGATTTGTGCACAAGAATCCTTGTTATGATGAGAATAGAAATGCTGGTTTGTTTACTTTCTGTAGCTAAGAACAAAGTGTTTCTTCTGTGGTGAAGTGTATTCGAATCTTTCAGTTTAAAGATTTTTACTTTCTGCATGTATTACTGATCATCTTTCTCCATAAGTGCCATGCCAAGCTGGACAGACCTGAATTATAATAAGAAACCTCCACAGAATGTTAATATGATGTTATAAGGATTTGCTATAAGCTCCAAGCTATACTAAATTATAGTAAAGCGTGCAATCTTAGAGTCTTCATGCTTTATGATTTTTAGCATTTTTTAGCATTTTCCTACCAGATACCCATGTTTTGTGGCTCCTCAGAGACCTTTCAGAAAATTGATATTAATAAAAGTAAATCTTTGAGTGACACTTTATAAGTCCTTCCTGGGAAAGGCTCCACCAACAAAATGCTATGCTATGATTGTACCTTTCATAGGTAGTGATATGGGGAAGTTGCTTTGGAGGTACAGTGAACATGTTGGAAGGAAGACATTTCAGAGAGAGAACGCCCATTTGCCAAGAGTGGGGTTAGAAATGAGAGGGTTTAGGGGGATTCTGGGAATGGCTCAGAGTGTGTAGTGAAGTTGAACACTCCCGCTGAAGAAGAAGAATGAAGACATGACTAAACTTAGTGAGTAATTACAGAAGAGGGCAAGGGAGGAGGACCCAGGAAAGACCCTAACCAACTGGCCGTCTTAGTCACAGGCACTGGTGACTAAGTCCCCTCAGGCCCCAGGCACGCCAAACCAAAGTATTCAATCACATGACTTTGGAAAGCCAAAAATATGGTTTCATGTCTCAGCTCTGTCAAAGTCATATGTGTATTTGTGGAAAATAACATCTGTGCATTTTCATTTTAACACGTGGAAAGGAGTAATTGTATTTTAGAGCTTTCACAAAGATTTGCTGTAGAGGAGAAATATTGCTTTGGAACACTTTATAAATTCAAAACATATTATTATCTTTCTGCTTACTGTTACTGTCAGCATTAAGATGTATGTCTACGTAGCCTGTTTCTGTTTGCTAAATCACGAAATGCAGCCTTCTCTCTCCATCTTTGTGGTTTGACAGTTTTGCGTCTGTGGACACCACAGTTTTGCTGGTTTGGGGTATTCCTCAGCATTTGAGTCCCTTCCCCCTTTTTATTTGCTGATAAATGAAACAATAGCAGGTACGATATGGCTAGCAAAGTGTTCAGTCACTTATCCACGTAAAATGAGTATACAGGCCATGAGACAGACTATTAGTTCCTTTTCTTCAGTGACAGGGATGGAGATTTTGTGAGAAAACAAAGTACTTGTTTACAGAAAGTCAGTGTTGGTGTGTCAAAGGTAGCTAATATCTTGAGTGCTGCCCAGGCAGCTACCATAGAGGAAATAAGGGTGCAGGAAGATCATGCTGCTTGTGTACCTGGGTGCACTTAAAGCCATGGTACTTGAACTGTGGTGAACAGGGCAGGGTCACACTCACATGTGTGATAGAGACCCTTTCCCTTGCTCCTTTGGCTCCTTTGTGGGAAACAGAATTGGTAGCTTGGTTGTTACTTTGTTTGGGACTGCTTATTGTGCTATTCTGAATGTGCCTGTTATGTTCCTAAGTAAAAGGAAGAGGCGCAGAACAGTGTGAACCAACCAACCATCCTTCCTCCCTCCCTCCCTCTTTCCTTTCTTTCTTCCTTCCTCTCTCTCTGAGCTCCTGACTCAGCCTCCTGGCCTCTATGTGGAGATCCTTCAGGAGCTTATATCACTGTGCCCACTCTTCTACCATGGTGACAGAAAGGAAAGTTTCCTCTCCGGATAACTAGCAAAGATCGAGAATATGTGAAATAAGTTCTTGGGATCTATCTTCCAACAACTTCTTCAGTACATCTTCTGTAAACTACAGACATTTCAAAATTATTTACTAAAATCCCCACACCTGCTGCTATCTGTCTATAAACCAAGATGGAGCTACTCAAAGCAAGGAGCAATTGCTGGGAACTTACCAACTTAAAAAATACTAGCATACACTGTTTTATTTTCCTTTACTTAATTCAGAATGCTTGTACTTTCACTGCAGTGAATTCCTGCCACTCTTGAGCTCAGAGGTGGGAAGTCTTTCATTCCACTCCTATTGGCCTTGTGTGATGTTATTCCTGGCAAGACAACAGGAAGCCTCTGACAGATCAAAATAATGATCACCTCCAAAGGTGTCTCAGTGGACCATGAGCATGTTGGAGTTACTTAAAGTAATAAAGGTGAAGGTTACTTACTGGAGCGCACAGATGACTCGGAGGTAGCTGTGTCACTGGAAGCAGCATGAGTGATGACTCATGAAGGCTGGATCCCTGATGCTCTCTGCATAGCTCACATCTGTGTGTGTGTGTGTGTGTGTGTGTGTGTGTGTGTAGGGGGAGGTCTCCCTCTAGATCTTCCCGGGTCTTCGGCAGCTTCCTTCACATATGGGATGCTTCAGTTAGGCAAAAATGGTTCTACAGCACCTCACACTTCCCAGGACCTGGCCTTTGCATGCCTAGATTATTGCTGCTTGGGATGGCAGCTTCAGTTGTCTGTACTTGGTCTTTGCTGAAATCCATTCGCAACCAGTAGAATGGAGTCACATCAGCCTTGATAAAGCATGGTGTGCGAATTAGTTTTTGACAACTTCACACAAGCTAGGATCATTTGGGAAGGGGGGGTTCCCCTGAGAAAATCCTGCCAATAGACTGGCCTGTAGGAAAGTCTATGGGGTGATTTTCTTCATTAATGGTTGACATTGGAGGGCCTAGCCCACTGTGGCTCTGGCTGTATAGAAAAACACACTGGGTGAGCCATGAGGAGCAAGCCAGTGAGCAGCATTCCTCTGCTCCACTTCCTGTGTCCAGGTTCCACTCTGAGCTCCTACCTTGGCTTCAATCGATGATGGATTATTGTGAAAGTGTGAGACACTTGAGCCGTTTCCTCACTGTTTTACCACAGCATCCGAGAAGCCTGTGGCGATGCCTGTCCTCAGCTTCTTCCCTCTGCAACGGTCTGGTCTAGCAGCTCTCGCTGTGGCCTGACCCACCCAGGCTCATGGAAGCTGGCCTTCCTGCTTCTCCTGTCTGTGGACCTTTCTCGGCACAGCAGCCTCCTTTCTGCCCTTGTCTGTCTTGTCAGCACTGGATTGGTCTGGCGCAGTCTTCCTCCGCTCTATCCCTGCAAAACACAGCCTGAGGTTTTAGAGCCCTTTCTTGGTAGTCAATCAGTTTGTCATCTACAGAGGTCTGCTTTCTGGTCCAGCTGCTGCTTCCCTTACAGTGGGCCATTTTCTTGGCAAACCCAGTGCATCTGAAAGTGCTGGTAGGTTGAGATGCATTTAGCCTACCAAACCTAAGCTGCTTACAGTAGAGGGCAGTGGCTTCCTGGTGCCATCCCATGGCCATCTGCAAGCTGTTGGCAGTGTCATGAGAGACTGTCACAACCCTAACCCTGCTGCCAGCCTCAGAGGAGATTAAAATCCAAAGCAATGTCCACTGAGTGTTTATTTATTTATTTTGTACCATCATAACTTGAAAAAATAAAGTTTGGACACAGGGTTTCACACTGAGGCTGACATCAAACTGGAATGTGCCCTTTTGCATTAGTGTTTTGCGTGCTATAAAAGTATTAAATTGTGCGGTTGTAGGTACCTCTCACTTCTCCATTCTTAATTTCCTACCTAGAACTCTGTAATATAGTTTATTATTTAAAATACCTACTTTAAGAAAGATGAATATTTGGGTTATGAGAGGATATGCACACATTTCAAATATATACAACACATCAGAGAAACAAAATTTAGTGCATTAAACATATAAACATTTCCCAAACATGGAAATGTGAAGTGATGTCAGGGAACGTGCCTCCTTCAGCCATCCTTTAAATGTGCTCATGCCGCATTAAAAACATGGCCGCATGCTTATCCCTTAAACACGATATAGTCTGACTTGGGTGTATCCATTTACTAAACCTGGCTTTCATTTTTTTTCTGTACATGTTTGGCGTATGTACACTTCATATGCAGGCACATGTGTGTGCATATGCGGGCGTGTGTGTCTGTGGTTTACTTGGGTGTACACGTGGAGGCTGGAAGCTGACAGTGGGTGTCTTCCTCAAGCTTTTCCCATTTCACTTATTTAAACAACCTCTCTCGATAAGCAGAGTTATTGTTTGGGCTGGTTAGATCCCTGACCACTGCCTGCTGAGTGCTGGGATTGCAGGCTGGTACCATGGCTGCTTGGCTTCCGTGTAGCCACTGGGTGATCTGAACTGTGAAGATTATGATCGCGTGTGTTGCAGGAAAGCTCTATTCCTGAGAAACACAAGCCCTTGCACACCCTTGGTGGCGCTTTGCCACCCCATAAGCCTGATATTCTATCAGTACAAAGAAAGATTGCCAATAAGCTATGCCTCCGTAATTGTGGCTGTTGGTCTTTATTTCCCAGAAATGCTTTTCAAAGGTCAAGGGACTCTGTCCTGGAGAAGCGGGCTGTGCTGGTGAAACATAATCCATGTGGCATGATTGCTTGCAAAGCTACTCCTCAAAGCAAAGTCATAAGAGGATAATGTGCTCTATTGTTTCACTGATAAAATATTACCTGGTTGAAAACAAAACATTTTAATAGTGTGTTTTCCTTGTTTGGCCTTTTTTTGTTGTTATATTTGTTGGCTCAAAAGATGTCTCTTCTTCCGATGGTTTAAAACAATACTGTACCATTTGGTTGGCCAACAACAATATCTTTAAAGTTTTGCCAGCACAACCATTCTTAATTATGGTTATTGATGCGTATGAAGTGTACAGATTGCGGGGTCTCCCTCTGGCATTTTGTGTGCACACACAGTCTGTTTATGTCTGCTACTTTGGGATGTTGACTGGGAACCTATTTTGAGACTGTCATGGAATATGTCTTGTCTCCTTCTGTCTATGATGGCACTGAAATCTCCAGGAAAACGTCTGCCATGCCTGGGGACAAAGAGAGACGACGTATCACCACAGCATGCCTTGAATTGTCTCCCCAATCTCCCTCCCACCCATCTCCCTCTCTCCCCCTCCCCATCTTTCCCTGCCCCTCCCACCTCTTCTCCTCTCTCCCATCACACTGTCCTTCCTCCCCTTTATACATTCAGAGTTTGGCCATCCCAAAAAATCACTTCCAGGATGGATTCAACATAATTCTTTGTGTTGTTTGGTGTGTACCTGTTCACAGGAGCCTCATCTGTAATATGTAGGTTGTTATGATTTCTACCTCTTGGTGCTGTGATAGTTAAATGAGGTATTGCTTAACAAAACACCTAGCACATGGTCACTCCACATATATTATTAGATGCTTTTTAGTGACTGTTTGAGGTTTTTGTTTTTGTTTTGAATTCCTATTATAGTTGTGGAAGGAACCTAAGATTAGTGTCTGGCTCATTACAGTTGCTCAAAGTTTCTAATTTCAATTACTAAGGGTCCTAGACTTTGTGTTGGTAGGTCCTGACAGTTCTCTAGAGAGTTGGGATGGAGTTATTCCAGTTATTAACAGACGAACAGTAAATAATATTTAATGTATCAAACCTCTAGTGACTTATTAGTAACCCTAGTGAAAATTCGTTGGTTGGCTAGGCTGGACTTTGGTGCAATCCTTCCTCTGGTCTGTTATGGCTTCCTTTCTGCACTGAGATGCTTGTGTGTGTGTGTGTGTGTGTGTGTGACAGCTCCCCAGGAAAGTCCCTCTCATAATCACAGAGTTGTGGGCATGGCTAAGAGATGGAATTCAAGTTTGAATACATAGATTTCTGCTCAAATTTCTCTCCAAGTTATTACAAAAATATTTTAAAACCTTGTTTGGTATTCATGTACAAATACAAAACTAAGCGTTTAGATATTCTGTGATCACAGTGAGCCATTCTTTGGTATATAGATTATAGACACAGAGAGGGCTTTAGTCTTCTTCTGTTGTCATAGGGAGTATCAATGGAAGTTAGTTCTCAGAACAGCTCTTTGCACTGGAGAGGAATGCCAGGAAGCATCTGAACATGTCTTAGGTGAAGTGTGTGGGTCCTGACACCTGTGGTCATGGGAAGCGGGTACTTCCTGGAAGGGTTTCTGAGCTCTGTCTATCCTGAGGATCATACAAGCTCCTCCTGAGCTCCAGCTTTGCTTGTTCCTGTGTGCAAAGAACCCTGGGATTGGCTGGACCTGTGTTTGTTCACAGAACCAGCTCAGTCAATTGTCAGCTGCACAAGGGATCTCCCATCCAATTCCAAAGAGGGCTTGGGAAAGAAGCCTGTTTGTCAGTGCAGAAGTGGCAGCCAATCCTTCCACAGACATCTTAGTGCGGAGGATGCCTGGAGTCCAGAATGCCTGGGGTAATGGCTGGCACCTCCTTTTTTGTGGTCATGTTCAGCCACATGGGGATTCCTACTCCCTAACCCTTGGGAAATAGAATTCTCCATTATACTGTCTGTTCCCCATAATTTTCTTCCCCTTTGTGGGAACAACAAGTGTCACTGGGTAACTGCTGGGAAGACTTTTCTGTTCCATGTGTTTCCCTGTTCTGTGCCCAGCTGCCTAGCAGTCCCATTTAAAATTGTTTCCTGTGGTTTTATTCTTGATTCTATATGTGAACCCAGTCTCTGAAGAGTCTTAGACTCCTGAAGACGGAAGACAAACCTTCAATAATTTTAACACTGAGGAGAGCAGTTTATTAGCTGCTAAGAGAGGCCTCCGGGCTTGCCTGTTATTCCTGTGCAACTAACCCTGGGCATGGTTACAGCTGTGGCCCTGAGCATCTAAAGATTCTCCACACTCACTCATTCCTCCTAGCATAAGGCTTTTCCTCTTAGACTGTGTTTCCCAGCAAGAGAGACCCATTTATAGACAAACCGGTTCAAATTCCTACAGCCCAAAGAGCAGACAGATATGAGATTTCCGTTCCCCTAACACAGATTTGCTCAGGCTCCTCCATGGGATCTGATTAGCTCGGCAGAGTGGAGCATTTACATTTCAGCGGCTGGCTGAGGTGATCCATGGTGATGCTATCGCTAGTACATGCCTAGAGGAGAACTGCTTAGAGGAACACAGGGCATTTAATGGATAAGTGGCATGTGGGGTGCGGAAATCAAAAATTCCTGATGTAGTCATGGTGTCACAGTTTTTGTCAAACACGAAGAAACCTGAACAAGAAGCAGTAATCTCACCTAATCTTCCCTCCTTCAGGCTGGCCTGTGGCAGGTCTGTGAGGCTGTGTGTGTGTGTGTGTGTGTGTGTGTGTGTGTCTGATTTCTGACTGACAAAGGAGGGACGAGCCTGCTGTAGAACATGCCGTTCCCGAACAGGCACACCTGAGCTACGTAAGAAAGAGCTGAGCAAGCCATAGGGAAGGCAGCCAGCAACCTGCATCCCTTGTGGTCTCTGTTTCAGTTCCAGCCTTAGGCTTCTTCCTGAGTTTCTGGCCGGACCTCCCTCAGTGACAGATTATGACCTGAAGGTATATGCTAGCCAGGCCCTTTCCTCTCCAAGTTTGTGTTCTGTCATAGCAATAGGCAAGTAAACTAGGACAGGAAGTGTGAAGATCTCTTTGTACCTACTGTTTTTCTCCCCCTCATGAGGCTTTTTGCTCTAAGATGAATTGTTCTCTCTACCCTTCAGACTGCTTGTGCCTGCTATCCATAAACCTGCTGCCTGAGCCCTAGGTTTCACACAGGAGACCTATCACAGCAGGGTCCTAATGCCCCTGCAGCTGCCCTTCCCTGAAGACTGTTCTCAGGTATTCCTGTGATCCGCCCACAACAATGATCTACTGGACCACGTTATTGCCAGTTCAGTCTCTGGAATGGCCCACTGAAGCTGAATTTCCAAAGCCTGCACTCTACGCTGAAGCCAGTCTCTCCCTTTTAGCACAAGGCTGTACATAGTGTATGACTTTTCCTCTTGTTGGGTTTGTTCCTTGCTGCATTGCTCATTTTTCCACACTCAGTAAAAAGCAGTTTCATGATGTATGATCCATATATAACAGGGAAGATCCCTGCAGGAGTTTATTTTATTTTATTTTTTGTCCCAGTCCCTAGCCTACCCAGTGACTGCTTGAATCTGGAGTGGACATAAAGGAAAGGACATTTGTTCTCACATTCCCTCAAAGTCTTTTATGAAACATATCCAAAGCTGCTCAGCAATCTCTTTCCCACTCAGTGTCTCCAGTTCCCCCAGGCCATCGGGATCCGATATTATCATTGATGAGTAAAAGCATGGGGCCTCTTTCAAGGTTGTAAACAGAAGTCTTGGTGTGGATGCTCCCAAGAGCGGATCCTAAAACAAAGATCTGAGTGAGAGTTAGTGAGCTCAGGAAGCATGGTGAAGAGTACAGAAGCCAGCTAGGGAAGGGTTAATTACCAGTTAAAAGTGTTTATGGTGCAGGTCACTGCCCAGGGCAGACCTAGCACTACCCATCTGGGGGCGCTGCAGGGGAGGGTTGATGCAGATAATCCCTCATCCTTAAAGCTGGGGCCTAAAGACTTACCCCCCAGAGCTTGCTTCCAGCTTGCTCCCGTGACCTGGGATTCTCTCATGTCTCCTTTTTAACATTTTTTATATTTAACTTGATTTTCTGAATAAGACAGCATTTCTTTTATGAAAAAACAAAACAAAACAAAAAACATGTAAGTAGGTGCATAGAGAAAAATCTTTTCTCTGTCATCCCTCAGACACCACAAAAGTCCCTCTTTCAATTTATGTAGGCAAAATTTCTTCATTCACCTTTGGAAAAAAAAACTAAGCTGTGTCTGTATGTGTGCACGCACGCACGCACACACGCACACACACACACACACACACACATACTTCTTTGTGACACAAAACACAAAAGGTGAGCTGGTATATATACACTTGCCTTCCTGTGTCTGTTTTCCTTGCTATTCAGCATTGGGTCCTGAAATCACCCCAACTGCGATTCTCAGAACTCTTGTTCTTTTATATCATCGAAAGATTTTGTGTGAAGCATAGAATGGTTTGCCATTCTCCAATGGATGAACATTGAGGTTGTGTCTCTATATTGCTGTTACAGAAAATGAAAAGAGTATCAGTGAATATGGCTCTAGAGACAAATCTTCAAGGCAAAATTCAGGAAATGGAATCGTTCAGTCACAGGCAGCCACATTGTTTTTCAGTAAGGAGAGGCTCACGTGTGCAGTGCTCTATAAGATCTGTCTCATGCCAAATCTATACACGAAGAGTTTTTCAGCCCTGCAGGAAACTCTGTGAAACATGACGGCTTTTCCTGATCTGTGTTCTTTTAATTCTGAATTCTCTTATTTTAAGAATGCCAGTTTTTGTTTCTATTAAGGGCTAGGAATTTTTACATTTTTTTTCTAAACCCCGTGTTTTGTCAGTTCTTTCTGTTGGGGTTTTGATTCTTAGATGGGTAAGCGTCTATATGTGAGAGACAAATGTTTAGTCTTATATTTGCAGTAGGTCTTGAAAATATCTTCTTTCTTACGAGGTTATTTCTTTGTCTTTATTTAGAATTCAGAAGTCTCTCCCCACTCCTTAGTTTTATGGTATTGAATTTATCACTCTAACATTAAATCTGGACTGTAAGTCATCATTGGGAAGGGTCTTGGTGTCGGTTTTCTTTTGAAATTTTATGATTTCATTTAAAATATTAACTGTCCTCCTCCAGAGTTTATTCTGGTGTGTGGCATGAGGTTTTAGGGATCCACACTGGAGTTTCCCAAATGGCTCTTTATCCTTTCCAACCTCAGTTTTTAAGACGTGTCTCCCTCAGGTGATTTGTGACAGCTTTCTAGTCTTGTAGCAGGGTTCCACAGCTCTGGGTCCTTGACAAGTGCTCGTTTCTAGTTAGGTGTTAGTCTGTCTGCCCGTTCCTGTGTGGTTGTTATAGCTGAGGAAGCTGAGCTCCAGGACTAGTTCCTTCACCACCGCCTGACTGCATCCAATTTCAGGGAATGCTTTCTTCACCTGCACCTTGTGTGCAGGCAACTGGGTTTTCTTCCGAAATCTTCCCAACTAATATTTAACCAACCTTGCCTATGCGGTTATTTTCAGAGTTTCTAATTAGTGTGCAATTTGGGGACATTCTCATGCCCGTCAACCAATTTATTTATTCAACAGAATAAAGAGACAGATTAATTATTGAAATGGCTAAACCTTTTACTTCCTTCTCACTTGTTGGTAATTTCTGTGTCTATCACTTGTGTTCCATGTCACTTTTATTTTCAATCACTTTTACTGCCAACTTACCAAGTTTGCCAAATTGTGCCTTGTTGTTTATATTTTTTTTTGTTAGACTTATTTCTCAAATTTCAGGTTGAGGAACTATGCCTATATATTTCTGTTAACTTTTTGGTTATTTGTAAAATGGTTTACTATTCACAGGTGTTTACTATTTACATGTGTTTTAAATGATGCCTACTCTTTGTTCAAAACACAGGGTGATTCCCATTTGCATGCTAAGTTTCTTCCCTAATACAGTGTAGGTTGGAAGTGGCTACTCAGAAGGCAGAGAAGTGACAAGGATAGGCACACTGAGAGCTTGAAATGTTTATCTTCATGAAGAGACAAGTCTTTCTAAAAACATCACATTGAAAGTCCCCAAAGTATAGCAATCTAAGGCTGTAGGATGCACAACCAACCAAAACCAAAAATCGCTAATGTCCTTAAGGGGTGTCTGCAGAGTTATCATAAAAACATTATATGATGTGCAGAGTATCACGAGGGAAAAGGAAAACAGAACATATTTTAGAGGCCTTTCTACCTTTGGAAATTACTTATGAAAAAGAGTAACAGCACTAAGAGGTATAAAGTCCTTCACTAACTAGGAGAATCGACTGTGAAAAATGACTTGTTCCCTGGGGGTTTTTCCAGGAACGTGACATTTTATGAAAATTATTTGTTACCTGTATTATATGGCTTTCCAGAAGATAAAGTCTTCGGGAACAGTCCCCATGATTTATTCCTCACCTCCTTTATTGCTATGTATTAAAAGCACTGAATGCTCACTGGGTGCCATTACTCTCTGTATTTACTTTTAACTCACTATCTCATCTTCCAAGGGAGAAGGCAAAAGCCCAGAGGAAATGAAGGTTTTTCCTGAGGTTGATTTTGAACCTTGGGTAGTCTGCCTGCCCTGCAAAGCTAATTGCCTTGTCATGGTAACTGCCACAGTGTCATACCTTGACACAGTCCCTGGCCAGGCAAATAGCCAAAGAAATGACCCCATATTTCTTCTTATGAATGAGAGCGTGGGGAGCAGGCAATATGGTTTCTAATTTTGTGGGAGCGAGAGCTTTTATTGCACATAAAATGAGATTTCGGTGAAATTATGAAGTCCATTGTCTTAGTAACTCAGATCGGCTCCGCTCAGGAGCCCTCACAAAGCATTAGCTTCTTCCGGGATCATAATGTTTTTTTTTTTTTTTTTTTTCCTGGAAGAAATTCAGTCTGCGTAGTGGATGTTGTGACTTATTTGCTACTTCAGTAGTACCTGGTCCTTCACCCCTCCATGTGCTGCATTTGTCACTTCCACTGTTGCCAACTTTGAAAGGGACATGAAAGAGAAAACCCTTAATCTTCCACATGCCCCTCCCTATGGCATGGTTGTCCTTCTCTACCACACCGTCTTGCAGTCTTGCACATTTTGTCTCACAAGAATATTCGTGTAGGAGGGATAGTTTTTCCGACTCACTTTTGTACTTATTTTAACTATTGCGTTATTGCCTTTTCCCCAGCTCCTTTGATTGCTTGGGTAAGCATTCAAAAAGAAACCTGCCTAATGAAGCAAAGCTTTCCCCTTGATAAGTGGTTGCCGTGCCAACACTCTTGGACCCTTCTCACCATCAGCCAGCTACAAAAAACAAATAGTGTCTGTAGAAGAAAGAGGTTTTGTTTCCCATATTTGGTACATGAAAACATACAGGATTTATGTAGTTTTGTTGTGCAAAAGGTCTCTAGACGTCAGGAAGACTTCTCTAATGGACCACGATCAAGTGCTTGATCAAGAGATGAAGGAGAAACTGAGTCACCAGAATCACTGGTGGCATTCTTTCTGGGTTACAATACCGTTCTCTCAGGGAATACTGCAAGTACCAAAACCAAACTATCTCTTATGACTTCATTTAAGCCTATTAAAAATTTTGGTTCTTCAGTCAAGCCCTCAAGAATCCCTTAGGGAATGTATATACCATCTAAAAAGAATCTTTACAAAAACGGCAGTGATGTGGTGGGGAAACGGCCCTGCTTTCTCTCCACTGTTGACATTCTAATGTATACTGCAGTAAATCTTTGCCTTTTCTTTTACCAGTGATGCATCGAGCCTTCATTCAGCTGCCAATTCAGAGGGTGTGCGGCTGAACATGTGTAATGCTTGGCGAAGGCAATGTTGAGGGTGAAGGTGGGAACTAGTGCTTTGATAGATGAATTTTCATGAGAAGTAAACGGCCTGAGAGACAAACTTAGAATGTGCAGTGAACGTTAGAGAGACAGGAGTTACTCTAACAGAATATTTTAGAAAAGCAGGAGAGTGATTGGATAGGGACAGACAGACTGATATTGACAAAGAAAAACTGTCAAATTCATGCTTTACACATCCAAAGGGGAGCAGCTGGAGGTCTGGGAACAAACATGTTCAGCATTTCATATTAGAAGGCAACACATTATGATTCACAGAATGGGCTATGAGAGTGAGCCCCATCAGACAATCAGTTTATAACTTACTCACTTCAGTGGCCATTCTCCCAGGAAAGCACAGTCTCCTAAATGGTCATTCTTCCAGTATGACCAACAGTAGCCCCCAAACACTGACTCTCCAGATGTATTTCTGTTATACATGTAAGCACCAGTGATTTTATTTCATTTTGTGTGTCGATGCTTTGGTCGGAGAGCCCACTCCAACATGGACGTTGAAAGGCGCTGAAAGTTACCGAGTGACTCGAGAGAGTCACTCATATTTGACATACACACTTACCATATATACATTATAGTGATGTGTTATGTGGTACCCCCTGCGTTTCATTAGCTACCTCTATCCAGATGTGTTCATTTACCACCACCGTCTGTTTACATTCCTTTTTGGTTCCTCATCCACTGGAGAATTTGCAGCCGCACTGGCCATTGGCATTGCCTGTAGTCCTCAGACCAGCAGCTCATCTTGGTGGCAATTTCAACCATCAAGTCACTATTTCCCCTCTGCCTGCTTCGGGTCCTAACATAGGTATTCAGTTAGCTGCCACAACCCCCACTGTTCCTTTGAAGTAATCGCTACCTGTTTGCAATTCTGTTAGTGCACATATTATCATTTCAGAGCCTCACAGGAAACTGCTTTGCCAGATATAATTCTACCCATTTAGGAGGCCAATATATTTATCATTTCCTATTGACAATCAAGAGTGCTAAGCCCAGTGAATGACACACTGTTGTTTTAGGAAGAGGTGACTTATATTGGAGTGTCGATGGCAAAGCTAAATCTTCGAAATGGTTAAAATCACATCCTTTATGTCACTGAAGCATTCGAGGCCTGTCTTGTAGAAATTCTGAGAAGTTTAAACAGGAAGCAATGCGTATCTACCTGTGTAGCAGCATCAGCCCTCAGGGAGGCTTCTGTTTTGTTTTCGATTGAGTGCGGCGGTTTATTGAGAGGGGTGTACACGGGCTCATAGGTTTGATTGCTAGGGCCCCAGTTGGCGGAACTGTTGAGGAAGGATTAGGAGGAATAGTCTTCTTGGAATGGATGTGACCTTATTGGAGGGGGTGTGTTAGTGGGGGTGGGCTTTGGGGCTTCAAAAGCCCAGGTGCTTGCTGTCATCCTCAATCTTTCTCTCTTGTGCGTGCGTGCACACACGCTTTCTCTCCTTTTGATGACCGTGGACCAGGCTGCAAAACTCGCAGCTATGCTCAGCACAGCGCCTGACTGCTTGCTGCCATGATAACCATGGACTAACCCTCTGAGTCTGTAAGTCAGCACCAAATTAAATGTTTTATTATTTTATAAGAGTTGCCTTAGTTATGGTGTCTCTTCACAGCAATGGAACAGTAACTAAGACAACAGGTAAGTTTTGTATGAAGCCTCTTGCAAATATTCATTTACTGCTTCATACTTCATAGTATCCGTAGAAAACTACCAGAGCTTAGAGCATCTTTTACCACCAAGAATAGGCTGATCCTGGAAGAATCAATGAACAGGCTTAGTTTGACTTTGACTTGTTTAAGACCTTCATAACACTGCACTACAACTCCAGATACGCACATTTAAAGTAGACAAAGTCCCAAACTTTATTTTGTTCATAGTTTTGATTTTTAACTCCAGCAATAGTCTCAGCATATTGAGCATCACACTAACAAATGTCTGCCTTCCTACAAATGATTTTCACTGTGTTGTCCTCATATTGCTCGGCTGGGAGCAGTGGTTGGTAGCGTCTTTATGGGTACAGCAGACACCATCATGGCAGCAAACAGGTGCAGGCAGCCTGTCATGCTCCATCCACTGCCACCCTCACTAGCATCTTATTTGACCAGCTATGCCCTTGAAGTCACACAGCAGTTTAACTAGGCTGATGGTGCTATGCAGTTTTCCCAAAGTGGAGGCATATTTCAATGACCTCAGGTAATATCCCTGATGGTTATCGACAAGTCAGACAGGAGAGCCAGGACCCGAACCCCTGACTTCAAAGCCCCTGCTATCATGCGCCGCAATGTCACCCCAGATTGTTCTCATGGCATTTGCTAGCTGAGTTATACAGTGGCACAATCCCTCCCATTTGGACCTGATGGTTATGTTACAGATCTGTGTCATCTCTCGATTCTCCCTGCTTCTTCAGACAACTGGCTGCTTTAATAGCCTTTCTGACGCACACGGGCATGTAAATAGCCTGCTAGTCCCGGACCACATGCCTGATGGCGGCGGACAAACTTCCAGGCGGCTCTGCCAGTCTTTGACATGATAGAATGGCATGTCACACATTCAGACAATGCAGCTATTTACTGCTGGGGACAAAGCCCAGGCAGGAGTGTCAACCACATTCTTTTCATAGATAGCAAGGAAGGCTTCCTCCCAATCATCTACATTCACTGCAATACAGGAAGGAAAATCATATCTTAACTGAGTTGAATTTTCTTCTGAGAACTGACGTGCACCCCCGACAGAGGACTGCATGTGACTCTGAGATCTCCCATGGGAATAAAATCTCTGTGGTTGTAGGTTATATCCAGACACCCCTGAACACCTCCTTGTGTGCACCTGTTCCTACATCTCTGTGTACGGTGTAGCTTAGATATGATACAACCACACATGTGCTTCTTAGACTTAACAATTGTTATGTACGTTATTTGTGCCCTAAAAAGCTCATTATCATGAGCTGGACTTTTCTTAATGATGCTAAACTTTAAATGTTCCTTTCCCTTCCTTATCTCATAATGAAGATATGATCAGACTACCTACCTAGGGTTGCTCATTGCCCTGTAGGTCTTGCATGAGGACATGGGTGGGCCTCTACTGAAGTCCAGAAATCTGTTCCTCATGCTGACCATGTACCATGCTGGATGCTAGGTTCTTAGAACACTTGTGGGGCTCACTAAGTTTGGATCTGGCATGGGCTGTTTCTGTCTCTGGGTTCAGAATAATGCTAAAATGGGACTGGAAAAAATCCTGTTTCTAAAGGTTTCTTAGCTCAATGGTTTTCAGATCTGGACTGTGGTTAAATGCTATTGGTGTGATTAACCTTTGAAGTAGGACATTTTCATACCGAACTACCATTTTCCATCTCTCTTCTCTGTACTTTTCAGGGTTAAGTGGCTTTAGAAACAACTCAGGGATACAGTTTCTCTCTGAGGAAAAGTGGTGAAAGAAAACTTTTAATTACCAAAATTTTACACCTACTCAGCCAAAGATAATTGCCAGCTTAAAGGCATAAAATTGAAACTCTTTTTTTGGGCAGTGTTTCCGTGTTTAAAGGAGCACATTCAATTTCCAAGTGTATGTCTCGACTTTAATATGTAGAGATGCTTAGCAGCCGATGGTTAGCTTACAAATAAATAAATGCCTTAGTGATGAATTGGACAGGAGAAAGGTTACTTTCTTCCCTGTGGAGAAAAGTTACTTGCTAAGAAAATAAAGATAAATAGGTGAATAGTTAATTCTGTAGATGTTATTACAACAGATAAAATTCTATGCGAAACGGGCGGTGACTCCAAAGCTTGTACTCTTGACTCTGTGATGCCGTGGGTTGACTCTCCCCTGGGTCAGTCATTCCTACAGAGGTGGCCCTAGTCATCTCAGTTCTTTGCTTTACATTTGTATCTCTCACCAGTTGCTTGAAACTGAGATAATCAGTGACCAGAGTCTAATGGAAGCAAACCATATTCTCTACAGCGCAGTGTTTGGTTCACCTTTGTCGGTAATCAGGGCTGCTCAGCTCCCATGTTCTGACACACCTTAACAAACTGCATGGCTAATTCCGAATTACAGGGCACGGGTACATGTTTATTGAATTCCCCGGGTGTTCTTAATTGCTCACTGTTTGGTAACCACGTTGGCCTGGCAGCTTTTCTTTCTGTATGCATGCGTGTATGTGCTACTGGACATGACTTCTAACCTCACAGGTACCTAGCAAGTGTTCTGTCATTTAATGGCAGCCCCATTCCTCCTCAGGCTTTTTATTTTAGGGAAATACCTCACTAAGTAGCCTAGGCAGGGCTTAACCTCACTCCATACCCCAGATGGGTCTTGAACTTGATATCTTCCTTCAGTGTCTTGAATAGGCCTACATTGCTAGGCCTGGCTACCAAACTTATTTCTATTGCTTCTGTTGGTGTACAGCTAGGAAATGTTGCACGCTTTCTGTCTAAAGGTTTTGTACAGAACTGTGAGATTGGTAATAATAATACTACTTATCAAGTGTCTGATTTATTACCTATTAAATATATGTATTTCTCACAGCAGCTCTGCCCAGAAAGTGATACCTACATTTTACAGTTGGAAAGACAAGTTAGGTAGGGTAAGCCCTGGGAACACTTGCAGCGAGGAGACATTTGGGTTTTGACCAGGGGCTTACCTCACAGACTACAGTGAACTGCTGTGGCTGAATGACCACCAGCTAATTTAAGAAAATGTGACAAGACAGAGATACTCTGCAGAAAGATGTAGTCTTTAATGGCTCGTGAGCATCCGGCAGATTTCTCCTCTCCTCCTTCTGTCCATCAGATGCCTCTGCACAGGGAGCAACCTGTTTTATTGGAGCACATGGGCCTAGGTGATGCTAGTCTGGGTGTGGCGATTCCAAGGCTGCCACTGTAAAGAACCTTAGCCTTTAGAGGCGTTAGAGAGCAGACTAAACTCCAGAAAACAGCAGAGAAAGCAGTATGCAGCAGGTCAGAGGGGGGTTACTGACCGCCCACTGCTATGGATTCGTGGGAATGCTGTGGGACTCTGGTGAGACCGTGAAGACTGACACGCCAGTTCCGCGATGGAGACCCACGAGCGATGCAGGACACTCTGGCATGCCAGTCAGACAGTGGCACAGTTTGATGCGGCTTCATCTACATCTGCACTATATCTGCAAGTGCATTAATATGCATCTTACATCTTGGACCCAAACCACCACGGCAGTGTTTGTAAAACATTCAGAACTCAGTTGGACTTTTCCCTATAGCTACACTTTCTAAATTTTTAAAGATTACATTTATTTATTTGTTTATTTGTATGTGTGTGTGTTTGTGTTCATGTGTAATGTGCATGTGCCCATGCATGCCATGGCTCATGTGTGGATGTCAAAGGATGACTTGCAGGACTCAGCTCTTTCTTTCTACCACGTGGGGCCCGAGGGTTGAGATCAAGTCTTCAGGCCTGGTGGCAAGCATACTGAGCCACCTCGCTGGACCCCAAGCAGCAATTTAATTCGTAGTCTCATATGTCCATGTGTTTTCCATTTTTATTTTTGCTGTATCTATGTTTTCAGTTCTGGCTGGACAGGTACACATCCTTTCCACACCTTGTCCAGCTCACATACATGGATCTTACTCTACTTCAGTAACACTTTATTTTATCCACAAGGGCTCCTACCAGATAGCCAAGAGTTTTGACCATCTGGCTTAAGAAAACTAAGCTCACACAGTTCTGGTGAATTTAAAATAAGTCTGCCCAAAGGGTGCCTCTCTCTATACACAGACTGTGGTTGAGTGTTTGGGATATTTTGCTGCATGATAGTGAAATGTATAAGTCAACAGCAGTACTTAAGTTCATATTCATTGTGTCGTCTGCTGTCCTGGCATCTTTTCCCCATGTTTTTAGCTTAATGAACTACATTACCACATGCAGTTTTGGGGAATGGGCTTCCAGGGAAATACAGGATTAACAAGGCTGCCTCAGAGCAGACTGTCATCCTTTCCAGAACAGAGGCATCCTAGTAGAAGCTGTGGATCCGTAGTCACAGGTGTAGCCTACAGTGTGAGCCACACCCACAAGCTCCTTCAGGCTGTAACAGAATGTCCTTGTGTTGCAGCTTTCTTAGATGTCACCCTTGTATTTCTCTAACCTATTGTGTTAGGAACACCCAAGTCTTCCAAGAGCTTTGTATGCTCCAGGCTGTGTGCTTAGAATCCTTTTGTTGGATTCCCTCCTTTGATGTAGAGATTATGGATTTAATGAATTCTGCTTGTTCACTCACCTGTGTCACTGAACACCAGCTCTGCTGGACAGAGCATTGAAATATATTCTGAAGAAATTTGTTTTCATGCCTCAACATAGCTTTCTCTCAATCAGATTATAAAGTAAAAAGTAGGCCCAGAAACGCAAAATGATAGTAAGCATTGTGCACTAACAGCGTGGAGCCTGTCTTAAAGACACTGTAGAAGAGAGGGCTTCTGAGAATACTGAAAGAGAAGGGTGGTCTGCGGCTCACCTCCCCTATTATATGATGGCCTGTTGATGCTGCCAGTTGCTGATCTCACTCTCATGTCTTTCTTGCCATCAGATTCTGCTCGGGTTAGCTTTGGTTACCCACTGAAATCCTGGAGGGTATTTCCACTTCATCCCTGGATGCTTTGGTTCCAGTATTAAACTAAAAGAATCCTACATATAAGGACACACCACTTTGCTTTTTATAAACACACGCTGCTTTATTTTGCTTGATCCACATTTAACAAAGCACTTCTATTTTATGAGATTAACATTGGTGTTTAGGAATATCACCAGTGGTCTGTGCAGTCCTTAATGTGGTTCACTTTTTAGAAGATTAGTTTGGTTTTGTTTTCATGGATTTTAATTAAAGTTTAACAAAAGCTTCGCTCATGCCGAGTCAGCAATGTCTTACACACTTATTTCCTCTCTGGGATAGGGGATAGATCCACAAGTGTTCACAGATGTCGTGAGGTCATATAAAAGTATGATCTAAGTATCAAGTGGTGATGCAGGGGATAGTGACTCCAGGGTAATTCAGGGCACAGGGCAGCCTCCTGTCTCTCTAGTTCATTACCATTTAGACTAAATTCAACTTTGGGTCCCATGCATGCAGTGTAATTCTAGTGTGTTTTAACACTATCTGCAAGCTTCATTCATGATTTCTACTTGGACATCAGTTTCATTCCAAACATACAGGCAAAGAGCAGGGTGTACAATGCCTACATCAAAAGATAAGGCATGCTTATTAATAAAGGGGCAGATCTCAAGTTTTGAACCATATATTTCCATAAAAGGAAATAAAAATTTAGGTGTCTATGGTCACTTACAATGTAGGGAGCCATTTTTTCCTAACATCTCCTTGTTGCTGGCCCTATTCTTCCAGCAGCATTTGTCTGATATTGGATTTTCCTTTTTATCTCTGTCTTGGGCTGTTTCCTTTATCTCTTCTGTTCCTTTGCTCCCTCTACCTGTCTGTGGGAACTGGAGGAAAACTGAAGGGCTTTTTTTTGCATCCTTTTTTTTTTTATTGATTCCCCAACATCACTTTTTCTTTTTAATTTTTATTTTTTCTTCAAAATTAATTCATTATATATCTCGATTGAAACCCCCTCCTGAAACTCCCCCAGTCTCACGCTTCCTCCCTCTCCCCCTCATTCCCTTCCCCTATTCTACTGGAAGGGGGAGTTCTCCACTATTGCCATCTGCCCATAGCTTCTTAAGTCTCACCAGGACTGCCTGGATCCTCTTTCTCTGTGGCCTGGCAAGGCTGCATCATCAGGGGCAAGTGATCAGAGAGCAGTCAACTGAGTTCATGATAGAGGCAGCCCCCCTCACTTAGAGACCCACATGGAGACTGAGCTGCCAATTGGCCACATCTGAGCAGAGTCTAGGTTCTCTCCATGCATGGTCCTTCTTTGGTGCATCAGTCTCTGCAGGACCTCCTGGGCTCAGATCTTTTAGTTTTGTTGTTTGCCTTGTGGGGCTCTTGCCCCCTCCATGTCCCTCTAATCCCACCCCTCTTCCTCCATAAGACTCCCTGTGCTCTGCCCAAAGTTTGATGTTGAGTCTCAGCATCTGCTTGGATCTCCTGCCCCAACATCACTTTGAAGATTAACATTCTCTCTCTCAAGCTTGCCAACTATTTCTTCCTGTCACATTTTAAGTAACTCCTGATATTTCGCCCTGTGCATAAAGGCTTCTCATCTGCTCAGAAGCAGACAAAGAATTTCTTGCTAATCAGCATTAACACAAACATTCAATTTCTTCTCCTGATTTCCTAAGACGGGGGTTCGATGAAGCTGAGTCTCATATTCTGTGTTCTGGGAATGGAAATGGAACAGAAATGGAAGTGGAGTTCATTCCTCAACCATGACAGAGAAGCAGGTAGATAGTTGCCACTTACAATACAGTGTGGTCAGTACTTGGGTAGCACTGTTGTGCTGAAGCATGCTCCAAAGAAAACAAATGTCTACCTCTGAGTGAACGGGAGGACAGGAGGGTAGCAGCACAGAGGAAAGAGGAAGTCACTAAAGAAAGAGGGCAGCGGTAGAGAGGCGGGGGTGTGGCAAGGGGCATAGGTTTGGGCTCACTGCAGCAGACCTGCAGGCCACACCTCGAAAGCAGGCTTCAAATGAGGTGATGTGTGTAAAGTGCTTAGTGCCGGCCCCATATACACACAAAGGGCAATAAGAATGTGCTGTTGCTATGGAAACTCTGATATAGCTTAACAACTCAGAAATCAGAAGCCATTGGAGTTTTTAAACACAGCAAATAATGAAGAGACGCAACATGTAGAAAAAAAAAAATTCTGCTACCAGTTTGGAATGTGGATTGGAAGGAGAAAGATTGGGAGGGAGACTAATTGGTGATGAGAACAATAACACACAAGGTGCAATTAGGTTCTGAAAACACAGGCATGAACATTAACCCTTCTGTAGGTCGGGTTCCAATCACTAGTAAATATCCAGCTTGTAATGGGATCAAGTTTGCTGGCTAACATGAGGAGAAATGAGCCAAGGTTTTCAAAACTCCTTCAGTTGATTTTGCACCATTGATCTCTCTACGTATTAAGCAGAATTTAAAGATAGATATCACTTGCTTTATCTTCTGCCTAGGGTTGAGTCCTGGGTTGTGTAACTGGTCATGAACAGAATCTATGCTATGTCATTTGCATAGGCAATAGCAAAAATAAACCTCTTCTTTTTGGTTGATTGTAACCATGCCATGCAATCACCATTGTGTGCTCAGTAGTATAGATTGATTGGTCCTGCTCTTTGAGTGAAATACAGAGCACTAACAGAGCCCTCCAGCTGTTCCTGGTCTAAGGTTGTAATGCCATCTTCCACATACCCTCTGGTACTTCCTGTCATATACCAAATGCGCTACCATGTTACAGATGTGTACATAAAATATGTTTTTCTTGTTGTGTCAGTGATTGTCTTGGAAGTCATGTTTTTCCAAGGAAGAGATGAGGTATGCTATTTCACAGGTTCATCAGAAGCCAAGCTGCGGTCTTGGCAAGAATACTGAGGTGCATGGAGTACCAAAACAATGGACCTGTTCGTAAGTGAACTGTGCTCACATTTGTACTAGAAAAATGCTTATATTTATGGTTGTGAGCCTAGCTTTTAATGGCTGAGCCATCTAATCTGTACACCTAAGGAAGCTAATCAGGAAGGAGGACTCTGGCTAACATGCTCAATCCCCATTCCGGAAGGCAAAGAGGATGGACATCAGAAGAGGGAGAAAACAGGAAACAGGACAGGAGCCTACCACAGAGGTCCTCTGAAAGGCTCTACCCTGCAGGGTATCTCATAGCCAAACTTTGTGCAGAGTGCAGGGAATCTTATGAAAGAAGAGGGAGGTAGTAAAGACCTGGAGGGGACAGGAGCTCCACAAGGACAGCAACAGAGCCCAAAAGTCTGGGCACAGGGGTCTTTTCTGAAACTGATACTCCAGCCAAGGATCACTCATGGAGATGTCCTGAAACCCCCTGCACAGATGTAGCCTATGGCAGTTCAGTATCCAAGAAGGCTCCATAGTAATGGGGACAGGGACTGTCTCTGACAGGAACTGAATGGCCTGCTCTTTGATTCCCTGCCCCCTGAGAGGGGAGCAGCCTTACGAGGCCACAGAAGAAGACAATGCAGCCATTCCTGATGAGACCTGATAGACTAGGATCAGAGGGAAAGGGAGGAGGACCTCCCTTATCGATGGACTGGGAGAGGGACTGGGAGAGGGACACGGGTGGGACTGAGAGGGGAGGAGAGAGGGAGGTACAGGGAGGATACAAAGTGAATAAACTGTAATTAATAAAAATAAAAAGAAAAAAGAAAAATAAATCAGTGAAAATGAAAAAACTACCAATAAAATAAATAAATAATCAAAAAAAGAAAAACACTTGTTTTGATCTGGTCTTTTTTTTTTATGGTTCTTAAATGAAAGTTAGTTGCTGGTAGAGAATAAAATATCGGTGAAACCTGTCTAAGGACTTGGTGAAATTCACGTGGCATACCGGTCTCTGTGATGGCCTTCCTTCAGCTCCTGTTGCTGCTCATGTTCTGAGACTGGCATTTCAAATCCTTGGTATCACGGGCACTTCTCATTGGCTAACCCTGTGAGAGGGGCTGGCTTTCTCATATAGCAGGGTACTGGCGACAGTGCTGGCCTCAATATCAGTTACCAGTATAACCTGCTCTCCAACGTGACAACCAAAGTGCCTCCAGGCACTGCCAATGGTGCCCATGCATGGGAAATGGTTGCAAAACCCACTTGAGCTGAGAATTACTGTTTTAAATTGTGGCAGAGAAATGCTAAAAAGATGGAATTTTCCTGAGTCATCTATTCACATGATCAGTTTTTCATTGTTTATCTCAACAACTTCAGAGTTGTTTTTTTTTTTTTAACTTTCAGGCAAAAATGTAGTTTGTTCCAAATGATTTTATTGGGTTGCTAATGTTTAACGATCCCATTTGGAAAGTTTCTGCCAAATAAAACCTGATGAACAGTCTGGCTGTGAGGCAGTTTTCTCTATTCAACTATATAAACCTTGTGATCTATTAAAAATAAAACCAAAGCAGCAGCAGCTGCAGCAGCAACAACAAGACTCTTCTAACCTTGATTGAAGGTTAGTTAACTTCCAACTACATTATGTCAAGCAGCAGAATGCCATTCAATTAATGTTTTCTTGACTGAGTGCTTGAAAAATGGACCTCACTGTAGGTACAGCGTGAAGAAATTGATCTCTTTCATAGGTTCACATGGTTTATTATTTGGAAGTCTCAAAGAATAAAACACATCCATGTTACTCACTTTAATAACATGGAACATTTTTTTTTATGTTTTAACATTTCATGTCCTCATTTTAAGGACTAAGCACTGAAAACTTTCCATAGTCAATCAAACAATATTTTGTCGGGCCTGTGTAATACTGATGTATTTAATCTTTGCTTCATTAAACGTTCTGTGGGAGATACCACAGCTCCATAATCGCTTTATGAGTATTGCATAATTACTTCTTATATTTGTTTTAGTTTCCCCAGTATTAGAGAAAAAGCTGGAGTCACTTTGTAAGTCCATATTGTCTTTCTGAATTAATTTCCGTACAATTTTTGGGCATTCAAGGACCCCTGGGAAACTCATTCTAAAAATGGAGAAAGAGAAGGGACAGTGAGCACATTTAGTCCAAGAAATAATTAAAAATTAAGTGAATGTTACATTTATTCTCATGATGTGAGGGGGCTGGATTTTTTTTTAATTAATGTAGGTCATATATAGGAAGAAGGATCTTACATAGTTTAATATTATTTAGTAATTTTGAAACACCAATTACATGTTGCAGATAAGTGATATTTCTTCCTGTATAGAAGTCTATTTTTCCATTTTATGATATGTGAGTTAAGCATATCTATTGAATTTTCTGTGAGCATTTTTTTTTTTGAAGAGATCACTTGAGTCCTATGGCTAGCATGGCCTAGAAAGTCAAGAATGTGGGATCAAAAGAAACAGCTGAAATAAAGGTTTCAACAAAGGACATGCACACCAAATAGAGGGAGAACATTACTACTAAAATATGGTGACAGTGAGTTTTGCCAATTTTCCCTTAATACTTCCAAGAGTACCAGGAGCTTAGGCAGCTCAGTAAATGATAGACGAACAGTGCAGAAGAGTGTGAGCTCTCTATGCATGGGGTGTTGAGCGATGTGGGTGAGCATACGGGAAATGCAAGCAGCGTGTTCCTGCTGGCATGTGGAGTCCATGAATAATCTCCATTGTCAGCTTCTCTATTTGGCTTTAGGCTGATCATTGAGAAAAACACAAGAATCTCTTGACTTAATGTTCCATCACTCGTCTCCCAATTTATTTTGTTTCATTAAATGCATAATATTGACATCTCCATGATATTTACCTATAAAATAATAAACACACCAAGGATTTGTATTGTATTTTCATAAACACACATTCATGGTTTATTTGTATTCTCGTAACAATTCTCTGAAATTGATTTTTATTTTCTTCCATTAGCAAGTGAAGAAACAAATGTGAAATAAACAGACTTGTACAGCATAGCTTCTTCAGGCAAAAACATTCCCGACCTAGGCTTTTATTTCCTAGCTTCTCAATATATATATATATATAT
>CM053743.1:12627293-12689766 GCA_028658305.1 Pachyuromys duprasi | reverse complement strand
TGCAACAAAGTCACCTTCAAGGATGTGGCTGAGATAGTATAAACAATGAAATACAGTGTTCTCTGAGATGCTGAGAGATAAAGCATGTATGGGGAGTTAGTGGGGGTGTTTACAAGGCAAGTGTCTACACTCACTATGCAAGTGTGCAGCTCACATGGGAAACCTCAAGAGAAGCGACCCTGGGAAGCCAAACCTCCTCCTCAGCTCTGAAAGTGTCTTGACAGAAGCAGCTGCATCTCTTCATTGTCCTTTTGATCAATCTAGAGATTTCCTGGTTTTCAAGTTTTGGCTAGTATACTTCCTGGAAATGCATCTTATACTTTCCCTATGTTTTCCTTTAGTTTATTTTCACTTTTGGCCTTACATTCGCATCATTATATCAGTCAAGTTATGTTTTAATAGTCTATTTTGTTTAATATACTCAGCATTTGATGTCTGAACAAAATATGCTTTGAAGTGAGTGCTCTTGTGTTCTGAAGCTCCAACTGTTGTTGTTTTCAGTGCTTATTTGTATAAGAAAAACCAAACCAAACAAAAAAAGAACAACCAAAAACTAAACCAACTAGACAAAAGCAATCCTGAGTGACGTATAGTACAGAGTAGGACGTGCCCTCATTTGCAGCTTGCAATGTGCCTTTCGTGGTGCTTTTGTTTGGGTTGGCTTTGAGGTGTAGTCTCACTGTGTTGCTCAGGCTGGCTTTGAATTCTTTTTTTTTATAGATTTTTTAAAAAGATTTGTTTATTTTATGTATATGACTATTCTGTCTGCATTTACTCCTGACAGAAGAGGGAATCAGTTCCATTATAGATGGTTGTGAGCCACCATGTGGTTGCTGGGAATTGAACTCATGACCTTTGGAAGGGCAGACAGTGCTCTTAACCACTGAGCCATCTCTCCAGCCCCAGCTTTGAACTCTTGATGCTACTGCTTCAGCCTCCCAAGTTCTGGGAAGGTATGTACTGTCACACCTAGCTTGGGATGTAATTTTCAATTCCAGAAAGCTGATTTTGTCGTTTAAAATATATTGTTAGCCCTTTTTTCTCACTTACCAAATACAATATAAAGTGATGTCATGAGAAAATTTTGTGTTAGTGGGTGGTGGTAGATAGTATAGCAAATATCAAGTCACACTTTCAAATACAGTAAGACTCCACTCAGTGTTCTGGAATATGTAATGACAATCATTAATCGAGAACTTCTGGGAAGACTTTAAATAATAAGCCCATATTAAGCTGTGCTCTTCCATGGAGGCAGATGGTTTGAAGACATATCATAACTTTCTTTAAGATTTTTTTATTTTTGCAAGCATAGGCTTGATTCATCTTATACATATAAGACCCAGTGATTAGGAAATGAAAAATGTGTAAGTCCCCGGTGAAGGAATAACTAAGAACTGTGTGGTGTAGATGGAACAAACCAGTCTAGGAAGGTTGTGAAACTGCTAACATTATAGCAGCAGATCTCTCTCTCTCTCTCTCTCTCTCTCTCTCTCTCTCTCTCTACACACACACACACACACACACACACACAAAATCTGTCTACTATCTGTTTGCTATCTATCATCTTTATCTGTCTATATCTATCTATATCTAACTTATTATCTATTTATATCTATCATCTCTCTATATCTGCCTCTACCTATCTTTCTATCTACCTATCTATCCATCCACATTTCTATCTATGTATTATCTATGTATCTATATGTCTACTATCAATCACTATACATCGATTATATATTTTGTCATATATCTATCAGTCCTTGGCTATAAAAATGAAAATGATAACTAGTAAGGAACAATGAATGTGGGATGACTTAAAAAGAAACCACAGAAAAGAGGAACAGTTGGGATCATTGGATACTGTCTATTCAAGTGACATTTTGATAACCTATTTCATGTAAATGACATGGTAATGCACAAGTTTGCTTTCATTCATGGAAGGGTTCCTTAAGATGCAGGAGGAAGCTATACCGAGGCTGTGCTGTGATTTTCATGGTGTAATGATTCTAGGCCATCATGAACTGCCTTCTGGCCACATGTCTTGCAGGCATGAAGCTGGGGTTGACACAGAAACCAACATGGTACCAGGTTTGCCTGATTACAGTATAATCCATTGGTCTGTTGGTTGGCAAAGAAGATAACTGGAAACAGTTGATAGGGATAGAAGTATGTGGTGCTAATAGAAGGAAGTAAGGAAAAATTAGTGAGTTCCCTAAGATCTCTGGATCAGCTGAGTGAGATAGAATGTGGCAACTCTCATCCTATTTGCCTGATTCTTACCTAATTCTCATGCGTAAGGTCAGGCAATTTCTAGTTGCCGGTTTCAGATTTGGGGCATTTTAGCAGGGTCAAAGTCGCTTGCGAGTGTCCTCAGAGCAGTGATGAAATAATTGAATGAGGGACGAATAAACACATTTTCCCCAACCTAAAATACTCCTGGCTGACATCTGCTGTCCTTCTGTTGATAATAAGTCAAACCAAACACTGTCTCTGTGGCTGTGTAATTTAAGACAAAGTGCTAAAGTGTGTGGATTGTCCAGAGGCTAACTTAAGCTTAAAATATATTATTTTTTGTCTGTTCAATTGCAGGATGTAATTTATAAACTATTCTTAAAAATGGAATTTTCATTGCTGCTTAGAAGCACAAAGATGCAGTATTTGAATATTTCCATTTATTTCCAGCTTTCCATAGATGAAAAATAAATTACATCTTAGCATTAAGAGAATTCTGAGTTAAAAATTGTCATTGCATCCAAAATTATATCTCACAATCCCAAGGCAAATACAAAGCAGTCTTAGATAGTAAACACAAGTCAAGTTCAATAAATGTTAAAACTAACCATTGAAATGTGGAAATTACATACGGTGTGGTGTGTTAGTCACCTGACCTTGACGACAACAAGTTACCAGACAAAATCAGTTTCTAGGAGAAGATTTATTTTGGCTCCCAGTTTTTGAGATTTCAGTCTATAGACCATTGTCTCTGTTGGTATTAGATTTATCACAAAACTGAGCCTTGTGGCAGGGAATACATGCTTGGGCAAAAGTGCTTCATGGTAGTCAGAGAAACAGAGGGGAAGAGAATAGGCTTGTGGATCCCCAAATCCCTATCAAGTTCCTCCATAATTTTCTAACTTCTTTCACTCCTGACCATCTTCTAAACTTGCTGTCACCTCCAAATGGCACTGTATGCTGGTGACCAGCCTATAACATGTGGACATATTCAACAATACAGAAAGAGGCCACTACCATATTATTTGTTGCACACCAAGCTAGGAAAGACCAGGAAAGTCAGGAAGGGCCCAGGAGAGCATTAAAGACAAAAACAGGTCTTTAGTTCACCTAATTTGTTAATTTTGGTGATGGTAGGAAACACTAGGAGAAGACAAGTGATTTGGCTTTAGGGAATAATCAGTTTCAAAGCAAAGTTTTATTATAACCAAATTGTAGAGTCTATTACTACTTAGTTCTTCATAATTTCCTTTCCCTATTACACCCTCAAAAGAAGACTAAAAAGGTTACAAGAAATGCTACCAAGATTTTTTTCTATGTATATATGTGTCTCCGTCTTAACCACTGCCATCTTGAAAACCTAAATGTCTGTTGGACTTTGCTTCCTTATTATCTGTTTTGTTGTTTTGAGGCATGAACACGCTAGTTTGTACTCACTGTCCCTGTTTTGTACACTTTCCATTCAGTTCATTTTCACTTACTCTGAAACCTCCTTTACTCAAGCCCACGAATCTGGGGCTGTTCTCTAAGTTGAGTCTCCTCCGTCTCCCGTCTCCACAAGAGTGATGACTGTCTGTCTGATGCAGTTTCACTGTATAATTGTTTTTGATACGTCACTGGCCTATATCTCTTGGCCATCCCTTTCCTGACTACTTCCATTTGTTACTTGGCCCTTAGATGTTGATGACATGGTGTTCTGTGTTGGGCCCTCCCAGTTGGTAACACCATGGGTCTTGGGCTGTTTCTTGTGGGAGGTGGGCCATGACTGAGTTCCTCTAGAGTTCAGTTTTGACTCCTGTTCATTCATTTAACAAACCTGACACCATTTTCGATGACCACATTTTACATATCTAGCAGAAACTATTACTCTTAAAGAACTTAGGATGTGTTCAAGCGATTAGACACTAGTAAAAGAAGCACACAGGTGAATATAGAAGTCCCTCTGGCCGGTGTCACAGAGCAGAGGCATGTGGTGGTGAGAACTCGTAGAAGCTTCCTATCAGGTCAGGCAACAAATGCTCCCTGGGGAAGTTCATGTTGTTGCTACCTTCATCTTAGTTATTTCGATGACTTGTTTTATTTTGAAGTGAAACTGATATTTCCTGATGGCCAATTTGCTCAGGAATTTTAGATGGCTAAATTTCAGCACTCCAGTACTCCAGTGCCTCTTACAGTTAATCACACACTTGCTGCATTGTTTTTCTTTCTCATGCTTCTAGCATGGTGAACGGACATTCCCTCATAAGTATACATGACAGGTGGTGATGCAGGCATCCAGGCTCACTAGCTCTGAAATATAATAGTGGTGAAATGCACCATGTGTTTATTCTTTACCAGTTATCTTGAATAGTCCCTCGTATTTTGTTTTCAGTGCCATTCCCAAAGCATGATATGTATTTTATTACTCATTCAAACTCTAATCAATATATCTAACTAATTATGACAAATTGCTGTCTGACTTTTCTAGTGGAGGCCATATGTTCGCTTTGCTGAACATTACAGCTTCTCTGCTCAGTAAGTGCCATTGTTCTTTGGTACTCTCTACAGACAACAAAATCTGCAGGGGCTCAATATCTTATGTGAAATGGTATAGAATTTGCACATAACCCATGCATACCTCACTGTATACTTTCAGTTGAGGATAATAACTAATAACATGTAAATGTATGTACATGTTTTCCATTTAAGAATAATGCCAAGAAAACAAGGCTCTACATTTTCAGTAAAGACTCCCCAAATGGTTTTAGTCCCCTGATATCTGAATCTTTGTATTTAGAACCCAAAGAAACCCAGGGTGCATTGTGACAGCGTGTATGACAAGCAATATTTCTTTATACTGGTTATGTTGTGTAAACTAAATTGACTATAGATCTTGAATAAAGGTGAAGAAGAATTGCCTTTTTATAAAACTGTCAATGGCAAATGCCATTATGTGGATTAGGTGACTTGAAGGGCAATGTATTTTTTGTGATTTAAAATACAAAAGCACACTGCTGTGTATGTGACTGTTTATAAATAGGTTGTGTCTTAACATTTCAGTTCATTGGTAGTTTTACACAGTCCTTTGAAATTAGTCAACGTTGAAGGTCAGAGGGATCTTTAGAATTTCTGCTGTGGACAAGATGAAAGACCTTGTCACAGTTCAAGTAATAATTATGAGCAGGATGCTCATTTCCACGATTTGCTTTAGAAAACGTTTATCCAGAGAAGGAAAACCATCATCACTCAGAGCCATGTTAGATTCTGGAGAGCTACTGTTGATTTGTTTGGAATCTCCTTGTCATCCACACAGTTGCATGGCTTCTAAGAACCAGTCCCTCACCTTGAGAAGTCTTCAGGTCAGTTGTGACGATAGGGCTGAATACTGAGACTCAGTTGGGGAAAAACACATCAATTACTGAAGCCAGGTCTCTGGTCTCCCTTTTTGTGCCCAAACATCAGTACTCTAGATGTTTTCATTTCTCTGCAGTTATTGACTCTGCTCTTGTGTGGAAGGTTCCTGGTTTGAGCACTATGTCTTTATTATGAAGTAATGTGAAGGAAAACCTAAACAACATGACTCAACCATAAATATTTATAGAAGGTAAAGCAAATTCTATAAGGGAAATGAAGATTCCTATTACTGAATTTTGGATATGTTCTCTAGGTTAAGCTGGGTTTCATCTCTAGATAAAGTGCTCTTTATTTATGTTGTTAAAATATTTTTTCTCATGTTTACCTGTTTAGTGCAGAAAACTTTAAGATCACACTCCACTCTTGGCCATGGTAAGATACTTGGCTGGACACCGTATTCCTATCTGGCATCTTGTAGAGCTTGTCTCACTGGTCAACAATGTTTTTATTATGCAAGTTTTGCTCCTGAAGACTGATTTCTAAATTGGGAAGCTTATCAATAGTCATTCACATGTCTTCAGGGGACTCCTAGTTTGGTGTATTTAAGCTACTCAACAGACTAGCGTTTTCAGGTATACCTTAGTGTCAAGATTTTCTTCCTTCACTTCTGATACAAAAGTACTTCTTCAAAATTGTGGATATGTGCACCAACTTTGAAAGATAATCCAATAATTTAGAGAACATCCACACCAAGGAAACAAATTTAGCCATCACCGTTACCACTTTGGGAGCAAAGCAGATCGTGTTTCATCCTGGAGATCACTAATAATAAAGGAGGCACATCACAGAATAATTTGCATCTAGGCCTACTGAAAGATTAAAACCTGGATGAACCGTGAATACTCAGTTCACTGCTGTGATTTAATTTGAGGCTCTCACCACAATAATTTAACACGGCCGTTTGAAAACATGGCACCAGCACAGGGATGAATGTGCCTATTGAGGCCCTGAGAATATTTCAATGCTATAGTTAGAGTCGTATGTAAATTATGGCTGGTTGCTGATCTTCTTGTGCAAAGCTGGCTTTGCAACACCAATGGACCGGCTCTCTGTGTTGGTGCTTCTGTGTACTTCGCCCAGGGTCCAGGCGGCTATGGTCAAGATACCTGCTCCCATGTTTTCCAGTTAGTACTAGTCATTATATTTTTCTAACTAACTGGAAGTTGGCTACCTGTTTCTGTTATATTAGATATGACTGAGCCTCATATTTGATTAATCTATAAAACCTTATCGCATCTTAGGAACCAGAACATCCTACAGTCCTTAAAATTCACTTGTTTTTTTGCTTATATCTCTTTACACATATTTATGTATATGTGTAAGGTGGGTCCCTGCAAGCATCACAGAAGGCAGGGAAGCCAAGCACAAAGGAAGAGGTGAGAATGAAAACTGGGTTCAGCTTGACTTCACCAACCTAGCTTGAACTTTGGGAAATCTGATGCCAGGTGGTTTGTCGCAAGTGTATTTAAACACAATACAATTTGGAAAAAAAAAATCCTGGTGTCACATAGTCGCTGGCACACAGAAAGCTTATATTACATCAAAACTCAACTCAAGGTACATGTCATTTCTCGCAGGAGGATGGCTTCTGATAGGCTACCTATATTAGCTTAAGGGCCTAAGGAGGGACCGGGCCTGGTGTGTGTCATACAGATAGCATGGAGGACATTTGGGCAATTAGCCACCTCTGGTCCTGGTGTGGAAACTTGATAAGGTCTGCCCCAACAGATACCTCCAAGATCATCAGGCTTTGTTCACCTCCAGTTTCCACCTTTCTGAACAGAAGAACGGGTTTTTCATCTTTTCCATGGAAAAGACAGTGCTCTGCTCCTGTTTCCCCTGGAGATCCATGGGGGCAAGGACCTCTGTGCTCCTAGCAATATGTATACTCACTCACATACATGTTTGCAATGCTGAGGGTGGAATCTGTAGCTCTGTCCAAGCTAGGCAAGGACATGACCTTTGTGTCACATCCTCAGACTATATTGTGGGCTAAAGTTGTGATTCAAGTTGTGTTACTATACTCAAAGTTTCACAAGAGATATCCATTTATGTTTAAATACACAAAGCCCTAGCATGGCTCTGTGAAGAGTAAATGGTGTTAAAATATCCTGCCAATGACTTGTTAATTTCTTCTTAACCTTTTATTTTATGGCCGCCTAGGGCTCTGATCTGGTAAAGCTTCAACTCACTATTACTATTATTAACATTAGCTCCATTATCCATTTATTACTAATATTAGCTTCACCCCTTCGTTCCATTATTCATTTACTTGTCCCTTCACTATGGGGAAAGTCCCAGGGAACATAAGATAATGGGCTGTGTAAGCTGAAGGGTGAGGCTCAGCAGTTTAATAGGAAAAGGAAAAACATAAAAAAAAAAAAAAAAAGGCTGTGGAGTGCAAAGGCGTTTACGTGTCAGTGTTCATGTGCCCCTTTTCAGATACTTGCCTTGAGCAAATTACTCTTGCCTCTTGGACATCAGCACCATTGTTAAAAGATTTTTTTTTTTAAATCAAGATTACATATGGATTCATGGAGAAGTTGAACGTGCGTGTGTGTGATTGTTTTTGTGAGGCAATGCCTCAGACTGTGAAAACACAATGATAATTTCTAATTCTTACTTTTCCAACTCTTTCTTCTTTCTCATATAATTCCACTGCTGTTTAAAAGCATCCTGGCTTAGCATTGCTCAGCATTCTGTCTTTCTCAGCCTGGGAAAGTTGTGCTTGAGTTCTACCTGAGGAATTTCCTAGGGTCTTAGGATGTCTAGCTGACACAAGAGGTGACTCTAAATGCTGGCATGTAGAGTAACTGAGCAAGCACTTCTTATCTTATAATGAAATCCTTGGGCCTTGGGTCTTTGTAATTTTACAACCAAGATGACGGAGCTCTATAGCTGCTTTTCGTTCAAAAGCACAAAGGAGTTTGTGACTTTCACTGATAATTTCCAATTCCTAAAAAGACCACACCCCTTTGGCCTGGCTGTGAGTATTGTTGTGTCGCGCCTGTCTTCTTCACCAGCTTTCACAAATGACAAGCAGATAGCTGAGCCAGCCCGTCACCTGAGCACTTCACAGCCGCAGCCAGAGCAGAGCTCAGTGAGCCGAAAGCCTCAGAAACAAAACCCAAACCGTAAAATGTTGTCTGTGTGTAGATTTCAAGATGAGCAAATCCGAGGGATTTGCTCTAACCCGAGGCTGCTCTATACCAGAGTTTATATGATATTTGAGAAGCGGTAATACTTGATAGACCAGTGAATACGAACACAGACTTCTCGGTTATGTTACATAGCCCAGATACTTTTTTAAAAAAATGATACTATCAACATCATTCTGTAGACGTCATTCTGTCCTTTAGTTATAAGGTAGAAATAATTTGGCATGTAGTTCATAGAGTGGGAATTCAGTGGGAATTCAGTACATGTACACACACGCACACACACCTACATGCATGCATAGTCATACCTTGCTATTAATGAAGTATTGATTCAAGGATACATTCGCCCATGCTGAAATCTGCCAAAGATCAATTCCTTTATATAAAATGGTGTGTGTGTTTTAGTCCGTGGGTACCATCTATTATATCATTTATTCACCTGCTCAAACTGTCCCATACTTAGCCAGAAGGAGACACTTCACACTATCGCTATGTTCTTTTATGTTACCCCATAGTTCTTGAATGTTACTTTGCTTTCGGACAGTCTCTGTCAAGGAGAGGCTATCACTCAGCCTTTAATCCAGGGAGCACTGATCCCATGTAAGTAGTATTTAGAAACCAAGGCGTGTACAAATCGCTAGTTGCAGTAATTCAATCTTCCAGGCCACCTCGAAGCACAAATAAGCATGTGTGGTTTTGTTTCTGTGTCTACTGCAAACTGAACTCACAGGGCTCCAGTTCCAGACCCAGAGCACACGATGCGCTCTGGTTTCTCTGAGACACAGAGCTTCCCAGTGTGATCAGTGTTTACGCTTCTTTGTTCAGTGTGGAAGAACAGAGAAAGGAATTTCAGAATTACTAGCCAATACTGAAGCATCTGGATTGACACTGACTAGTATTCGCTGTTTTAGGTAGTTTTGAAGAAAATTTAATAAAACTATTTAATAGTAATAGTAATAATAATAACAATGATTTGTGTACACAACCGAACTGTTCACAAATTTCGACAAGCGTCTGTGCTCCTGGAACTCATGTTCCATCAAAATACAAGGCATTTCTACCATCCTAGAAGATGTGAGTCAGCATTTGCCCCTCGGAAGCAGGTACCTTGATGGGTGGGGCCTGTTGGGTCAACATTGTGTGTGCATGGCATGGAATCACACGGTGACCCCGTTGTTGTATGTGACCTCTCTCACAGCAGTGCCATGGACTCATTTATATTTACACGGCACTCTCAGGCTTTACAGTTTGTGTGTGTGTGTTGTGTGTGTGTGTTTACATAAAGAGATGCCATTTGCACTAACAGCTTGTGACTAATATAAAATAATGTACACGAACAATGCTGTACAGATCTTCCTATCAACATATGGATTCCATTTCTCTGTTAAGAATCTAGCATTAGAATTGCTATATGGTAAGTAGGAGAATATTTAATTTTACACGGCATTGCTAAACCTTTTGTCAGTGTGTTCACACCATTTCTACCCCCGCTAGACTCCAGGAAACGTTTGCTTATTCTGCAACCTCCCCATCCACTCGGTGCTGCCAGCATTTGTAAACATACAATAAAAATGGGTGAGCGGTGGTATCTCACGGTGGTTTAAATATCCATTTCTTTGCTAGCTGGTGAGGCTGTGACATTTTCCTGGGGTTCTCAAAGCTTTGTATTTCTTGCATGTGAAAGCTCTTCTGAAATGATACGGTCAGAAGAGGGCCAGTTAGGGTTGTTGCTGTTTTATTGCTGAGCTGTAGGAGTATGTCTTCACGCAGCAACATCTTCTGGACGATACGTATCTCACAAAGATCTCATGATCTCCAAGCTTGCATTTTCTTGAGAAAGTTTTTAAACAAATAGAAAAAATTCTGGTTAAAGCCATAATTTCATACTGTTGCTTTCTCCACCATTAAGTCACTTCCCATCCAAGACTGCAAGTTTATTGCTTTTTTAATGTTTTTTTTAAAATGATGTTTGAGTTTCTTGAGTGAACCGTTTCACATGTACCAAATAGTGAACTACATGACTTAAGCCTAGATTTATGATTTTAAAGATAAATTTTCTCAAAGATATTTTAGTGCTTCTTTCCACTGTAAGAAGATTCATTTATGCAGCAGGCTATTATCAGCAACTCAAACTGAATCAAGTGAAAGGAAACCCATGTGATCAATTTGCCAAGAGCAAGCTGTACCCCACAGGGTCATCCGGGTCAGCGGAAGACAGTCAAGAGCAGACCTGAGGGACTGGAGCCACCATCTGTTTTGTGCAGACCCATCTCTACCATTTCCTCACTCTGCTTGTCTCTGCATGCTTTCATTTTGCAGAAGTCATCGGGGATGATGGATACTCTCAGCCTACATGTTATTCTTCCAGTGTCTCTGTCCATTAAAAAAAAGAGAAAAGACTCTAGATGCCATACATAAGTCACCTGTGCCTTTTATAAGCCTAGGGTGTCACAGTTTCTATAGAGCCCAGGGCCACTGAGTAACCAGGTACAGGTCTGTCTCTGCTGCAAGGTGATTGGGCTCAATCAGAACAGGGCATGCAGGACGACACAGCATCGCCTAAGGAGAGGCTCTGGACATTGCAAATACATACCACCAAGGTGCCTACTCCATTTTTAATGCATGGGACTTTTTTTTTCTTTTAAATTAATGATAATTGAATATATCTCATTATAGTAAATTCAGCTCACCATTTGGCCTATCTAAAATACAGCATAAATCAATGATTTTGAAGTATTAGAATGTGTTCAAAGTATGAGAATAATTAGATCTCATTAAATATCATGATTTGACAAATCGCAGTCCATTCTGACAGGAATAATCTTGAGAGAGTAGATTAGCAGTCAGGTAAATTTTTTTTCTCTCTCTGCTTTGACATCTTTTCCCTAGCTTGTTCAAACTCTAATGAAAAAGTTGTCTTGTCAGTACTTCAGCATGATAAACCACCGTGCGAGTAATTGAGGTGCAGTGATTAGGCCTAGATTTATGTACTTAGGGAGCCTAATAATTTTTCTGGCCTTATAGAGCAAGCCCAGTGGTGATCAGCCCACAGGATTAATTGACAAAGAGGAAGCAGTCCTTATTGGAAATCATTAAGCACCCCAGGCTTTTATGTGAAAGGGAAGCCTGGAAGTTCACTAGAGACGAGTGACTACCTCAGTCAGAGTGACCACTGGTCTGCTCTTTGAAGTGTGATTGAATAAAAGGCTCCACAGAGAGGCTTGGAATGGTGGTATAATCGACAGGGTTTGATTTTCCCAGGTTGGAATCTCTAAAGGAACCTAATATTAAAGCAGTGCTTTATGAAAGCTTTTATGTAAGCTTAAAAATATACCCATGGGGAGCAAGGTTGGGAGGACTCTTTAAACATTAGGCACAATGATTGCTTCTTCTATGAGAGAAGACCCAGAGAGATGGTCCAAGCAGGGCTTGGCATCTTTGTGAGAAACCCAGGGACTTCAGCAATCCCTCTCTCTTACATGCAGATTTTTAGTTTGTCTCTGTTGCTTTTACCTTTGGTAGCGCAGACCATTCTATCTTAGGTTCAGATGTGGAAACCTTCTGGATAATGATAATGCTTTTCAAAGCAAACATTTACTGTAGACAGGGATGTAGGAGAATACAGGAACTTCTAAGTTGACAAGTTTATAAAATCAAGTTTTTTGATGCTATTTGTAGAGTCTAGTTATATTGATTTAATTAATGTAAAAGAAATATTCAAGTTATATTTTCTTTCCCTTGCTTTAAGTCTCCCCCCCCCCCTTTTCTTTGTAACTATAAGATCAAGTGGTACTTGTCATATTTTGGCTTTCATAAAACTATTACTTCTTCCTGGTATAAAGAAGCCAACTTCCTCTTTTTTTTTCCATTCAGAGAACACCTCATTGTTTAGTCCTAGTCAACGGATAGTTTCAGTTCCTCGTTTGTTCACAGGCTTAGATTAGATCCCCTCTCCTTTCCATGGGTGATTGATTAACTGTTAATGCTTCAGTTTCTGTACTAAGAGGCTGTCTAGGGCTGTCCCCAGGTGATTGGTAATGCCTGTCTGGAGCCGGAGGCATTACTGGACACCCACCTGCGTCTGTCAATGCTTTCCCAGCTCTACCATCAGAAGGCCATCCAAATCTCTTCACGAGAAAGCATGTTCTCGTCACAAATATTAAACATACAACACGAAATATACAGTATTAGCTATATAACAAACAAAACGGGAATACTTAAAGAGGTGATGCCTTTATAGTTTCCATATGATTAAGTCATTTTTATTTCTTATAAAAGTAATCACATGAATATTTAGGATGGCAACATAAGATGTAGATTGAGGTTTATGATGTATTCAAACATTTACATATATTTTTATAATTGTCCATTCTCTGACATTTAAACAACTTAATTTCAAATAATCAGGCAATGGGGTCTTTTTTGTTTCCTTGGGAAGTGAGAGGCAGATTTAGAAAGCTGTTAGCTTAGAGTCCTCTGTACAACCCCATGGATACCCATTTCAGACTTCTCTTCCTTAACTGCAGTTCTTTATTCCACTCTTCTTGTTGTCTCCTTGGTGTTTTCAGGGACTGTTTGTGGCTAACAGTGATTACAGGAGAGAGCATTCAGCAGAACCATAGTAATTTACTTTTCTCAATAATGTCTGAAATCCAGTGTCTCATTAAACAACTGCATTTGAACCAGGTTCAGATGGGAAAATCTGGTGTGGGGTCCTTGCATGAGCATCTAGCAACTTCAGATGGTTTAGGACTCTTGGGCGGTGCTCTTGGTACTTGTTTATTTGTGTATTTTTAAAACTTTATTTTATGTGTCTGGGTTCTTTGCCTGTATGTACGCCTGTGTACCACATGCGTGCCTGGTTCCCACTGAGGCCAGAAGACTGCTTCAGATCTCCTGGAACTGGAGTTACAGGTGCTAGTGAGCCACCACACGGGTGCTAGGAATCAATCCCTGGTCCTCTGCAAGAGCAGAAAGTGCTCTTAACTGTTGAGCCATCTCTTTAGCCCCTCTCAGAATTCCTGAAACTATGAGGTCAATTGCAGTATACTATAGGGACTGACTTCTTTCATTCTCTGTCATTTTGCCATTTGTTTATTTAATCTTCGGGTTTTTACCAAATGACAGTTGCTATAGCAGGTCCTAGAGAACTCAGTCCATGAACATGTAGCCACCAGTGGTCCAAGCTTTGTCTAGAGTGGTATGGTCGCACATGAGAAGAGCTTTAAATCAGAGACGCTCTCGGACAGACAGGAAAAAAAGAAATTGGCTTCAAAGCAGTGGGGAAAGCAAGTGTGAAAACCCAAGGACCGTGCAATTATATAATATATAAGATCTCTTTCTGACAACAAATTCAGACCCCTGAAATTCATCTCAGTGCTGAAACAACCTCTATTAGATGCTTTTCAGTATTAGGCCTCAAATACTTATTCTTTGATTTGTTCATTACCCAAAGAAATGGTGTGCTGGAGTGGGGTCAGAAAGGGAAATATTTCACTCTGTAGTTTTCTTTAGTTAGAATGTTAACATCTTCTCCTTCAAACAAGCTTCTAAATTGAAGTCTTACATCTTTTCTTGTTCACTTTTGTGGCTAAATGAGCATATTTGCAAAGCCTTCTCAGCATCCAAACTCTTGTGTCAATCTTAAGCTCCATGATCCATTTTCACCCTTGTCTAGTTTCACGCTTTTTGGCATTTTAGGGTCTCAGGAGGTGTTCACGCATTGACACACAACTATCTATCTGAGAGCTGCTTCCTGCCCCCTCTGCTCCACACACTGAAGCAAAGCACCACGGGGTGCTGCCATGTGAGAGGGGGCACAGATGAGCAAGAGAGACAAAGACAAAATGAGGAAAGGTAAAATAAGGCAGTATGATGGGTATGGTGGGGAATGCAGGACAGGAGCAAGACACTCAGGTGGATCCTCTGGGAAAGTTGCCATTTGAATGGAGCCTCAAATGAGGAAGAGTTGGCCAGCCATTCAAAGCTACTAGGGTAGGGTTCTGGGAAAGGTAGGTGGGATCATACAGGACCTTACAGGCCAGGCCAGATATTTTGGATTTGACTCTGAGTATAAATGAGTAACTATTGGTACAGTACAAGCCTTATAATATCATGACTTGATTTGTTTTCTAAAAGAAAATCCTACTGTCATGCATTGAATATATAATATTGCAGGAAAAATGAATTCAGGGAGAAAATAAAAGTCAGTATACTAATTTAGGAAGAGGCGTGAGAGGTCTTGCGTTGTACTGAGTCTTGTATAGAACTCCTAAGGTGTTGCTGTATCTCCACATACTTACTTTCATATGAATATGAGTGTGTCTGTTTGTGTGTGTGTGTGTGAAAAGGGGTAAAGGGAGGAGATTCTGTTTAGGGTTTAAATACACAGGCATATTACACTAGTTTCTTTCCTGTTTCTAAAACAAAATTCTTGAGCCCGGATTATTTATAAAGAAGAATTTCTCTCATTCCTTTTGATAGAGTTTTGAGGTAAGCAGTGCCATCGATTGGCTCTCTGGCCAAGACCTTATGGGAGAAGACAGCCCAATGGTGGGAGTACATTCAGGAAGGATCAGGCAATATCTGGGAAGACAGGAAGCTGAAAGATTCATTGGCCTGGGCTTCTCTCATAATAAAAACTAGCTGTTTTTAGAATTATCCAGGAAGAGCTACATTAGCTTCTGAAGTTGACAATGAACCCCAGTTACCCAAATCCCTCCCTTGAAGGGATCCACCACCTCCCTGAACTGCCACATGGAGCTAAGTTTCCAGCACACTCAAACCCGGGTACAGGAAGCTGGACTCAGGAGGCAGGGTAGGGAAGGGGAATTAAGGATAAGCTAGGCTTTCTTCTGATGCAGTGGGGAAGCTCTGGTGTCTGATTATGGCACAGAGTGGGCATGACAGTCATGGCTCTCCTGTGGGAATCCGAACACCTCCCATTCTGATCTCAGAAGAACCTGTCCACTCCTCCTCTCCTGAAGATGCAACCTTCCCTCTTTACTCACACATAGGCCAACTAAATGCAAGGAGGCTGACTTGTTGCTTCCTAATGATTAGCCACTGGCTAAAGTTTTCATGTAGAGTAGATTGGGGAGGATGTTCTAGAAGATTCATTCAGTGAAAGCCATGCACTGGGGGAAGGAAGTGGTGAAAAGTAGTGATCATCTGACAGACATTTGGGCATTTGGGGGAGGGGGGCACACTTGCAGATGTCTAGATCTGCAAAATACCATAGACGTGGTAGTTTAAATCATGGTTCCATCCTCAGAGTTCTAGAGACTTCAAAGTCTCCCAGGTTGGAATTCTGCCCAGGTAGGTTTCTTTCTGAAGCCTGTTTGCTTGGGGGGCAATGGTTACCTTCTACGTGTACACATAAACCTGCTTTATATAAATGCAGAGAAGAGTAAAGAAGCTCTCTGCTGTATCTTCCTAGGGGTAATAAATCCTCCAGAGCAGAGATTGCTCAGGAGACCTCATGGAATTCCGCAAAGCTTCATTTTTGCTCTTCCACGGGAGAATAGGACTTCAATATACAAGGCAGGGAGGGGCTGGATAAATCTTTGGTCCATGACTCCTAAGAGGATTCTCCATGGAGCACCAGTTTCTGTTATCACGCACATCTTTTTGGCAGGGTGAGTTTTGAGTAGAAGCTTTTGTAGGTGGGCTGGAGACTAGGAGACTTTACTAGGAGACTTGTCGAGTTAGAGGGTGTCCTCTTCAGTCTCTATTGTCTCTGCTGCTAGGAGTCTCTGCTAAAGTCCCCCTCGTATCCTCCCAGGAGCCTACCCTGACCTAGGTCTCCAGCTTGTCACAGAGATGCTCCCACCCTCAATTTTTCTTGTCTCTACAGGCCTTTTGTCCTCTCTCCCCTGCTCTCCCCAGGTCTGATCTCCACCTTCTTATCTCTCTGTGTTTCCTCTCCTACCTTGTTCCCTCTCTTCACCTATCACTTCTGTCTATTCTGTTTCCCCTTCTGGGTGAGATTTAAGCATCCTCCCTTGGATCCTCCTTGTTACTTATCTTCTTAGGGTCTGTGCATTGTATGTTTATCCTATACTATATGGCTAATATCCACTTCTAAGTGAGTACATACCATGCATGTTTTTCTGAATCTGAGTTACCTCACTCAGGTAACCCAGGTGATCTTTTCTAGTTCCCACCATTTGTCTGCAAATTTCATGATTTTCTTGTTTTTAATAGCTGAGCAGTATTCCATTGTGTAAATGTACCACAGTTTCGTTATCTAGTCTTTGGTGGAGGGACATATAGGTTGTTTCCAGTTTCTGGCCATTATGAATAAAGCTGCTATTAACAGCTTTGAGCAAGTGTCCTTGTTGTATGGTGGTGCATCTTTTGGGTAAATACCCAGGACTATAAAGCTAGGTCTTGAGGTAGAGATATTCCCAATTTTCTGAGAAAGCGCAGATTGATTTCCAAAGCAATTGAGTAAGTTTGCATTCTCACCAGCAATGGAGGACTGTTCCCTTTTCTCCACATCCTCTACAGCATGTGCTGTCACTTGAGTTTTTGATCTTGGGACAGGTATAAGATGGAATCTCAGGGATGTTTTGATTTGCATTTCCCTGGTGGCTTAGGAGCTGAACATTTCTTTATGTGCTTCTCAGCCATTCGAGATTTCCTCTGTTGAAAGTTCTCTGTTTAGCTATGTGCCCCATTTTTTTTTAATGATTGGGTTGTTTTGTTTGTTGGTGTTTAATTTATTCAGTTCTTTATATATTTAGGATATTAGCCCTTTGTCAGATGCAGGATTGGTGAAGATTTTTCCCCCCAATATGTAGACTGTCATTTCATTCTATTGACAGTGTCCTTGGCCTTACAGACGCTTTCAGTTTCAGGAGGTTCCATTTATTAATTGTTGCTTTTAGGGCCTGAGCTGTTGGTGTTCTGTTCAGGAAATTGTCTCCTGTGTCAAATACAAGGCTCCTCCCCACTTGCTCTTCTAACAGATTTAGTCTATCTGGTGTTATGCTGAGGTATTTTGATACACTTTGACTTGAGTTTTATGCAGGGTGCTGGTATGGATCTATTTGCATTTTTATACATGTAGATATCCAAATAGACCAGCACCGTTTGTTGAAGATGTTTTTTTTTCCATTGAATGGTTTTAGCTCCTTTGTCAAAAATCAAGCGTCCATGTTCTTTGTTCCATTAAAAGGCCATATCTGCAGACATCTATAAAATATGTTCTCCAGGGCATGACTCCAAGCATTAAACAAAGAACCAACAGATATGTTGCCTTTAAATGAGTTTATTCTTTAGGGAAAAGACCCAGATTTCTATGCCTTTCAACGGCTATACATCTAAACACATGTACACACTTTGTTCATGTGTGTATACAGAGTCATGTTTGCATCATGTCAGTGATTTCTAATTTTTTGTGTAGGCTTTTATAATGTGAACTGTACAGATAGGCTATGTGTTGGACTGTGGAAATTGAGCCAATAAGATATTCATGACATGTTTGACAACAAAATAGCATCAGCACCAACAAAACAACGTGATTTTTGTTTCTGTTGTTTTTTAGAAAATAAGAGCAGAATTCAGTTAAATAGTGGATATTTGTGATCTCCTACTGTGTGCAGTGGAATATCCTCCTGTAAAGTTTAGTTCTCATGCCTACCCCCTCTCTGAAAATAGTGACTATTGGCTGTGACCGAAATTACTCTGGAAAGCCCTCCAAACATCTTGTAAAGTACAGTGTTTTGCCAACATTGCCAGCTTTTAACTTTCTTCCCCAGGATATAACAGAGACTGTCTGACCCACAGTAACCATGAGTTTGTGCTGAGGGTCTGTGGGGCACGGGGTCACGGGCGTTCAGCCTCTTGAGCTCCTGGTCGCACCATTTGCTGCCTATCTCATTACAACAGCCTGGCCACACCCCAGAGGCTGCAGAACCTCCACTCCGCGCAGCTGCGGCCCTCATGTGCGGGGGAGCGGAGAGCAGGCATCCCTGTGGGGCTGCTTGTGCTCCCCAAGTATTTCTTTCCCCTTCTCCTCTACTTCCGCTCCTTCCTTGCTTCTCTCTTATGTTTTCCGGGCATGTGTAGCTGAATCTTTGCAGCTAAGCTGGGCTATGTTACAACTCTGTGGCGTCTGGCATCCTATTTATAAGCAGTTTGTAAGTGTATCCTCTGTTGGAATGAAGTCACCAACACTGCATGTGTGCTCTCTGAGTCTGGAGAATTCTGTTAGGAGAATGAATTCCCTTCTAATCATAACGCGTGATCCTGTGATCCTAGTTCCTCCGCTTGCAATGTATCACTACATTAGTAGATGCAAAACCATAATGCCCCTGACCAACAATCGACTGGTACATAGTAACTAAATGATGGAGCGTCCTCGGTCACAATATGTCACAGCTGCCATCATCAGAGTTTTTCCCGAGAGTCATATGAAAACACCAGGTTAATTTTTCAGGTTAATTTGTCTTTTGTCCGGGATCCCCATGTATTTACAGTGTTGTAGGACGTACTGTCCTTGTGGTGCTGCTCAGTGGGAAAGTTGGTGATCCTGTTCCTTGACTCATGCCCTGCTCAGCTGCAGTGTCCTGACTGTGAGGGATAGGATCTGCCCCGCGGACATCCAGTTGTGCTGTGGGAATGGGAACTTAGGAACCATACGTGCCTGATGGCATGATGCTAAGCCAGGAGTGGTGCTTGTATTTACTACCAGGGCTAGGAAGGGAAAATTTCAAGGTCATGATTTATTTGAGGTTTGTTGCTGCTGCTGTTAGTGTTTTGTTTTTTTCTAAAGGGCATTCAAGGTTATTCAAGTGTGGTTATTGTGACTGCATGCTAACTGAAATCTAACATGTCAAAGGAAAAAAACAAAACAAGACAAAAATAAGACCCAAGTTCCTAAAGTACACAACTTCCACTAAGGCATTACATACCAGAAAAAAGAACGCTCCATGAGCCTTGTTGTACAGATTCTGCTCTGGTTGTTACATATTGTGCTGCTTAGATTTTTGTCAGTTTGACACAAGCTAGAGAGAGCCATGTGGGAAAAAATGATACCTCCATCAGACTGGTCCACAGCTAAGCCTGTGGGACCTTTTCTTGATGGGTGGCAGATATGGGAGGGCCTAACTCACTGTGGGAAGTGCTGCAGGGCTCTCGTCTTGTCCAGTAAGGCAGGCTGAGCAAGCCAGCAAGGAGCATTCGTCCATAGCCTTTTCTTCAGTTCCTGCCTCCAATGTTCTTTCTTGAGTCCCTGACCTGACTTCCCTCAGCAACTGACTGGTGAGGACATGGAGGGTAATCCCCCAACATACAAGTTGCTTCTGATCAGTGTTTCTTTTCTTTTTTATCACAGGGAAAAAAATCCAACTAGGATACATAGCACCTTCCCTCCATTCAGTTGATAAGTGCTGAGTACCCAGAACACACTGTAAAAGGCACTGAGATGCTATAGTCAACAGAACCGTGACCTTGACCTCATAAAGTTTATGATCTCTTTGGGAGTCAGGGTGGGACAGACAATGAAAACAAATCAAACAAACAACATTCACATAAGAAAAAGAAACAGAAATCCATAAGATAACTAGCAATTCGGAGAACTGTTAGGAAGACGGGTGAAGGGTCAGAATTTGGGTAATGGAGAATATGAAGAGCTGAATTAATTCATGGGGTGATTCCAAGCAGCCACTAGAGGAGGTGGATTTCAGAGGAGATTCAGGTGAAAGGCTATGCAAAGAGCCAGGGGGAGGGGGGACAGTCTGGAGAGAGGTCAACATAAGTCAAGACTATAGGCATAAAAGGTGCTTGGGCGTTTCCAAAGAACTTGCTGTGGTTATTGTATATGTTGGGAGGAGGTGTCTGGGGGTCAGACTTCAGAGGTTAGTAGGCACATGGTAGTTTCAGAGCCCGGGGACCATGAGGAGACTGGATTTTGAAATACGTAGAATGCAAAGTCAATAAAAGTTGTAACTATAGAGGTCTTATCCAATGTGAATGTTTGAATGCTCTCAAGAGCTGCTTTTGGAAGAATGAAGTTTGATGAGCATGTGCCTGTGTTGGTTTGCAATAGAAGCAAGCATGACCAGCCACGGGAGAACTGCCTTCTCAGCAGCGGTGACAGAAATCCAGTAGACAGGTTAGAAGGGTATGGGGAAGTCTTCTCCTTTGAGTATGGACACATTTTGATGTTTGGGGTTGAGGGAGGACTGAGTATCAATAATCAATGTTGGTACCAATTTTCCTATCAGTATATCATATAGTATGGTCAGCTTTGACAGCATCAGGCTTTGAGGAGAGATAATGTCACCGTGTCACCAAGAGGCACCCAGCATAAGACCCTAATGCAGCATCACCTTGTCAAACACTGGCTGTCCTTCAGCCTTAGCGGGTGGAAGCAGCACTGGGTGTGGAGGAGTGCCAGACACCGGCCTCCCTACAGTTATGGAGTAGTAGGGACGACAGACTTCAGAGACCGGAATGACCCATCGCCAGAAATGATCTAGCCCCTCCTCTTTCTTTTAGAGAAGAGAGGGTTTGACTCTGTTTCTCCAGATGTCTCCACTTGGCTGTTCTCAGGACTTGAGTTTGTGCTTTGTTTTGCTTTTCTTCCACACAGCAACAGGCATGGCATTCTTTCCCCCTAGGTGTATAATAAATCATTTTCATTTGTTTTAAGAATGTAATTAGCCTTGCTGAGATGATGTATTATGAAGTCATGAAACTAACTGTAGTTTTTCTAGGAGTTTGGTGGGCAACACTTCCCATGTCTTAGCCAAATTTATAAGCAACAGATGCAAGAAGGGCCATAAACCATGTTCTAAAACACACACACACACACACACACACACACACACACACACACTTACTTTCCACTAAAGCAGAAAGAGTAGAAACAGAGGAAATTAGTTGCTGTGTGTTTTTATATTATTGATGATAGCTTGCTAATTATATTGGAAATCTGAAGAGGAGTTTTTTCTTAAGTTAAGAAAATGCAGAAAATTGAGAGAGTGAGGATAAAAAGGGGCCTCAAAGAAACGTTTTGTTGGCTGTAATTTATTCTAGGTGCGTGTGTGTGTGTGGTGTGTTGGAATGTTTATTTTATGGTCTTATTTAATTTTACAAATTGTTTAGTCAAAGAATAAATAAATGATGAAAAAAATTGTATATGTTGGAATAGTTTAATTACCAGGAGACAAAAAAGATTATTTAGAGTGGTCTAAATGAGCATTATTTTATATATGTGTGTGTTTGTGTGTATATATACATATGCAATATATACACACACATATATGCAATATATATATATATATATATATATATATGTGTGTGTGTGTGTGTGTGTGTGTATGTATACTGTTCACATAGAATGCAGGGCCACGTTTCTTTTTACTAAGTCAAATGCTGTGGACAAAAAGAGTTGAAAGTTACTGCCCTCCGGGCATCACACATTTACAGCAAACAAACAGCAGGCATGATCCATCTGCAAACACATACACAAGTAGAGAATGTACCTGAGTCAGCTGTCTCTGCCCTGGGAACGCCCATGGAGGGGAAGGCTTCAGCATGCTCCGAAGAGAGGAAAAGGTAGCAAGGGCAGAGCTTTAGCATAAAAAGGGTACCTGTAGATAGAAAGGGTACCTGACTTCGAGACCATGCCAGTGATCCAAATGGAGTCTCAAATAGCTTAAAGGAAAGCTTGAAGGAAGGATTAAGAATATCAGATGGTTGAAGTGACCAAAATAAAAAGATTAGAACCAAAGTCCAGGTTCCTTGCTACAAACTAAGTTTGAGAATTACACTGAAAGAGCTCAAGGAGCCCAGCCAGCAGAGGGGTAGAGCAGGGTTGGGGGAATTGGATCTCTTACTACAGGGGAAGAGCACAGATGAACAAGGCTAGCAAAAACACCGTGAAATACTTTGTGATTGGGACCCTGGACACAACACATGGTTGAGAAGTTAGTAATGAAAGTTAAGGTCATGACAATTTTCACATTCAGGTACAAATGGGAATTATTAAGACAAAGGCAGACTTAAAAATGTCTAGATAAGAATAGTCTGTGTTTCATGTTAATTCTGTGTTTAGGTCCTCATGCAAAGACCAGGGATGAGTGAACCCTCCCTACTTCCTAAATGAATGCTTAGAAATAAACACTACCAGGAAACACTGGAGCAAGCCTTTGAGATAGAAAACACACACACACACAAAGCAATCTCTTAATTCTTAACCATGTTTTCTGGGCTCCATTTCCATGTATAAACCTTTGCCCCCCAAAGCCCACTTCCTGCCCACCTCCTGTCCACTACCTGCCCATTTCCTGGCCACCTCATGCCTACTTCCTGCCCACCTCATTCGCACCCTTGTGTTTCTACTATAGCAGTCTGGCTTCTTGAAAGTGTGCTGATTCTCCATCCCTGTTGCTCATTTCCTTGCTTCGTATAAAATAAATACTCCTGGGCTCCTTTGCTTGCAGCCTGAAATGGTGCTTAATGTATCCTGGATTTTAACTAGCCCCTCATTCCTGAGCCTGTGGAGAAAGGGAATCCAACTAGCCATCAAAGCTTTTTGTTGTTGTTTGTTTTGGTTTCTTGTTTTCTCCTAAACTTTCTCAGCTGCACAGATTCCAGGCAGAGAAAACCCTCCCTCGGAAACTCCAGAGGAAGCAGGGAACAACATCTTAAGAGATTTTTACATGTGCAAACCAAACATCTTCCATTGAGGTTTTAAAAATAGTCCCTTAAGCTTTAACATGTGTGGGAACAGTGCTTGCTCAGGTAACCACAGGCCAGGCCTGCACACACAGGCCCTCGGCGCTGCAGAGCAGGCACACAAGCCTATATACAGAAAGCTCAGGTTTTATAGCTTGTTTCTCTAGAACTTCCCATTCTGTAGCTCTACTCAGGAAGAAAGGGTTCTCAGCCCCTTGCTGTGGAACTCCCTTAAGGCAGGCAAGTATACTGTGCTCTCTCCCTTTGGGCAAACCATTGGCAGGTCTGTGGTCAGCTTCTAGAAATCCAGTCAGTAAACTGATACACGTTTTATCGTGTCTCTCTCTCTCTCCTTAAGAATAGTGGTGACAGAATATCTTATTCCTTTTCCCTTTCTTTGTTTCTTAACAGGCAAATCCATCAGCTTGAAAATGGAGGAAAACAGTGACTCCACGGAAAGCTACCAAGGCCAAGGGCGGCAAAACGCCACCAAGTGTGGGTGGCTGAGGAAGCAAGGAGGCTTCGTCAAGACCTGGCATACCCGCTGGTTTGTGCTCAAGGGGGATCAGCTTTACTATTTCAAAGATGAAGATGAAACCAAGCCCTTGGTAAGTAGGAACAAAATCCCTGCAGGCTTTGGAGATCTGCTCTGCTGGTGGACACTGAGGGGGGCTCAGTCTTTCTGCTCCAGCTTTTTACAGGCATCTTGTCTGCTTCTTTTCCAGGGTTTGCTTAGACTTAGACATTATGGACTAGCTAATTGAGACTCAGAGGCAAATTATAGTTGTCTAATGTTAATTTCAAGCTTTACTAAAGGGACAGAATGTCTGAATTCCTCAGGCAAATTTACTTCATGGGAAAATATTAGTGGGCTTCTACAAGGAGACAGAGCTCATAGCCAAGACACCTTTTCTTAGGAATAAGTTGAAAAGCTATATTTTGAGGGAAACTTCATACACAGCCGTACTCCTCTGGGGACAGTTTCTGTGTTTCTCTGTGGTTCCTTAGCGGTCATTTATTTCCTTATGTTCTTAGCCACAAGTTTCAAGACTGTAACAAAAGAAGGATAAGTGCTTGAGTTTTCTTAGCTGTGGTCATTGCTTACCAACAGAAGAGAGAAACAAAGAGAGGAGTCATTCCCATGCCTTTTCTTTGCCTACATCTAGGGGATATAGAAATGAGAGAAGAAATACTTGAGATAGGCTTGTATAAACATTCCTAATAGCATGTTCTTAAGGCTGCTTCCTCTCATGTTGAAAGGTCAAGGTCTTAATTAGGAATTTGAGCCAGAACTTTAATTCTTTAAGTTCATGAAGCATGATAATTTCACAGGATTCTCATTCCTGCAATTCAATTACATAAAACACTGTAAGTCCATACTGTAAACCCCAGGCATTTATTTGAGGCTATTACTAGATTTTGAATATTTGCCAGAGTTAAGGATTTAAAGCACTGTCTTAGGGAATACTTATTGTTGATACAGCTATATTTATCTATCTACAGATGCACTCACATGTACACATACCTATTGGTACTGCTTGTATCACATGTGTTTAAGGATGGCCACTTGAGACTAGACAACCCGTATGGAAACTCATCCCTGGACAAACTGATTTTCCCTTGCTCAGGTGGTGAGCACCTGTAGCTCTTCATCTGGGAGTGGGACCTTACAGAGGTTCCCCACATCCACACTGTCACATCAGCTGGTGTTGCCATGATGTGGGTCTTATTCAGACAACCATATCTTTGAGATTTTATGGATACGGTTTCCAGAAGAAAAGGTCATGTATTTGGGATGAGGGACCAGACTGAAACAGATGCAGTATTCATGTGTAAATTTCCCTCCCCCCAAATTAAAAATCACACTATCAATAAAAAGTTGTTATCTATATTATGTTTGTATGTACGTATCCTTTATTCTTCTCTTATACATCACATCCTAACTGCAGTTTCCCTAACCTTCCCTCCCTTCCAGATCTACTTTCCCTCTATTTCTCTTCAAATAAGAGCAGCCCCCTCAGGGATATCACCTGAACACAGCATAACATATTACAATTAGACTAGGCACAAACCCTAGTCTAGACTAGGCTGGACAAAGCAACCCCGTAGGAAGAAAATGGTCCCAAGAGCAGACAAAAGAATCAGTGGCAACCCACCTCCTTGCATGGTAAAGAGTCCCACAAGAACACCCAGCTACACCCCCATAACATATGCAGAGGACCTAGTGCAGCTCTATGAAGGGTCTCTGATTGGTGATCCCTTTGAGCCCTGCTTAGTTGATTATTCTCTTAAAGTCCTTGATCCCTCTGACTCCTGAAATCCTTCCCCCCACCTTCTCTTCTGCAGGGTTCCCTTGTTTGGATGTGGGTCTTCTTATGGAATTTTCCATGATAGTTGTAAGTCAGTAGGAGAGCAAGCAGAGAACGCACTAGTATATGAGTGGAGAACTTGAAGTAGACTGAACAAAGGTTGGGTTTTTCTGCGACGGTGTGTCTTTCCTTAATGACGGTAACTTCAGTGTACCAAGCCAGAGGCTATTGTTTCCCAAACATGTGAATTATAGATGGCAGAGAAAATGAACTTAAACCCCAGTTTGAGAAATTCTCCCCTAAAGTGATCAAAGAAGATACTGTCATGTAACCTGTGCTATGCTCCTGTGTGTCATTACTCACATATTCAGTAGTTCAGTTACTTTTATTTAAAATATTGGAAATATGCTTCTAGTTAATTCCTATGAAAACCCACCTTAAATTAAAATTACTGTAGTTTGTAATACCTCTAAGAAAATATTGTTCTGTTATCAATATTAGATTTAGGATTTATAGGCTTATAACTTAAACTAACAAAATAGGGCTAATATGTTCTAAAATAGTACCAATTCTTTCACAAGTCAAACATCCTCTATCCACTATACTCTATAAAAATGTTTAAAATTTTTTTCTTATAACTTTATTTGTAGAGGACTTGAAATTAATAAAACAATTAAGTAATGGGGAATATGACACTGTAGTTTTTAATTTCAAATATTTAGACTAATGTTTAAACATTAAACATGTAAAAATCCAGCCATGTCTAAGCCAGAGAGCTATCACTCACTTATATATATATATATATATATATTCAGAGGATACTTTAGCCTATGAATGGATTAATTCCTTTCTTTGCGAACATTCTGTTTTGTTGAAAAATTTTATATATAAGAAGCATATTGGAATCATTTCCCTTCCCCTAACTCCTTAAAACTTTTCCTTGTACAACTACCTCCTCAAATTCATGGCTTCTTCCTTGATAATTATCATTATGTGTACACACACATAGAGGTAAATTCATAAATACCACCTACTGAGTCCATTTAGTGTTGCTCATATGTATATGTGTTTGGGGCTGACCTCTTGGGACAGGATAACCTATCAGGGACTTATTCCTAAGAAAGACTGATCATACCTCTCCCAACAGTAATTAATTGCCAGTAGTTTTTCATCTACACTTGGGACCTTGTAAAATTTTCCCCGTTCACACTAGAATGTCAATTGGTGCTTCAGTTGTTCAGGTCTTGTTTAGGCAGCCGTACTGCTGAGAGTTTAAGGGTGCACTTCCTTCTCGTATATAGTATAGTCCCTCTCTCATCGTAGATGCCCTAATCCTCTCACTCACCCTTCCTACCCCTTCTGTGATGTCCCCTTAGTTTTGGAGGTAGGATTTGAGTTGTACATGAATCAACTGGAGTTGAACACCCTATGGCCATTTGTTCTCTGCATTTTGACTAGCTGTATCTTTCCTTCAGTTTTTTTGGTAAGGGGTGAGGGCTACACTTAACTGAGGGCAAAGAGTAAGTATTTAGAACACACTTAGAAATTATATGGATTCAGGTAAGTGGCAGGAGAAAGTTCTCTAAAGTCTTGGCCTTTCCAACTATGGGTGCTGGTCTAGGTTTAGCGTGTCAGCCATGATTTCCCTCCTTGAGTTGACCTTAAGTCCAATATGGCAAATGTTGGTTACCACCAGGAAGTAAGTGCCACTATGTACTTTTCAGACTATCTTGCTCTTCTGTTCACTCTTGTGGTTCATAGGAGTTACAGGTGGGTAAGACTATTTGTTGCTTTCCTTCCTTGTTATCTTGCCTAGTGGGGCCAGGCCTATTCTCTTCTATACAAATTATCTCAACACATAATTATAAGTCTGTTTAAAAAGATGAAGGGTAAATGACATTAAAAAATCTTTTGGAGATCTACAATACGGTTTTGCTTTTTTAAAAAAATGAACCCATGGCCTTCTGCCTGATAGGCAAGTGTTCTACCATAGAGCTAAAGCCCTAGTTCACTTAATCTCTCTTGATACCCACCTTCCTCCTCTTTCTCCTTTGACTCTCTCTCTCTCTCTCTTTCTCTCTCTCCCTCTCTCTCTCACACACATACACATACTCACACGTGACACATGCACAGACAGAATACTCACATATACATGCACAAGCAATACATATGCACACACATACACACATGCTTGCATACACACATATACAGGCACACACTTGCACACATATACAACGACTCACACACATTTACATATACACACATTCACATACACACATACACAAATACATGCACACACTCACACACTTAAGATGGAGTTTCCTTAGTTGCCTAGATTGGCTTTGCATTCACCCCAGAGCTCAGGTAGGCCTTGAGCTTGTAATCCTCCTGCCTCAGCTTCCTAAGTAGCTGGGATTACAGGCTTGTGTGTCCAGGACCAATTTACAATAGGTTTTAAGGGCACATTTTCAAACAATAGCAGCTTTGGGCTTGTAAGTAGGGAAAGAGGGCAAGAGGGTTAGATGGGGTCATGGGGTAAAGGGATCCGTGTTCCAGACTGAGGCTGGATTTCCTTGTGATCAGTGGGAAACAATTCCCAGACAAACTGTGCACACCGCTCTCTTGGAGAGCAGTCTCACGGGCCGTTTCTTAATATGTTGAAAACATGTTAGTGATATAACTTTCTTAGTTAGGGTTTTCTTCTGTCTGCATCTTCAGCTTTCATCTCTCTAAGAACTTGATATGTATCTGAATCAGTACATCACATACTTGAATATGTGGACTTAGCATCATTTTTCCTACTCTTCTTCAAATTGTGCTTGGCTTCCCAGATACTCAGCCACCTGCCCAGGTTGGAAGACTTGAAATATCTCAGCATTGCTTCTGTGTTTCCTTGTTAAGTAGAAGGTGAACTTGCCTCAAGTTCACCATTTTTTTGTTTTGTTTTTTTCTGTTTTTGTTTTTTAAATTTATTTATTTTTATATTAATCATAAGTTATATTAATCATAGGTTATGTACTTTGTATCCCTACAGCCCTCTCCCTTATTCCCTCCTACTCTCCTCATCCCTCCCTCATCTTCTCCCTGCCCCTTTCCAAGTCCACTGATAGGGGAGGACCTCCTCCCCTTCCATCTGACTGTAGCTTATCAGGTCTCTTCAGGGCTGGCTGCAATGTCCTCTTCTGGGGTCTAACAAGGCTGCTCCTCCCTCAGAGAGGGGGGAGGGTCAAAGAGCCAGCCATTGAGTTCATGACAGAAATAGTCCCTGTTCCTCTTACTAGGGTATCCAGTTGGATACTGAGCTACCATGGGCCACATCCGAGCAGGGGTTCTAGTTTATATTCATACATGGTCTTTGGTTGGAAAAACAGTCTCATAAAAGACCCCTGTGCCCTGATCTATTTGGTCTTTGTGGAGCTCTTATCCTTGCCAAGTCTTACTAACTCCTCCTTTTTTCATATGATTCCCTGCACTCTGCAGAAGGCTTGGTTATGAGTCTTAATATCTGCTTTGACACATTGCTAGTTAGAGTCTTTCAGAGGCCCTCTGTGGTAGGCTCCTGTCCTGTTGCTTGTTTTCTCCTACATTCAATGTCCATCCCGTTTGTCCATTGATCATCCCACCCTGGGTCCTCCTTTTTGCTTATCTTCCCTAGGTGTATAGATTTCAGCATGTCCATCCTATCTTATAGGTCTATATAAGTGAGTATATACCAAGTGTTTCTTTCTGCTTTTGGGATACCTCATTCAGCATGATCATTTCCAGGTCCCACCATTTGCCTGTGAATTTCATGATTTCATGATTTAATTGCTGAGTAGTATTCCATTGTGTAAAAGTACCATAATTTCTGTATCTATTCCTTGACTGAGGGACATCTGGGTTGTTTCCAGGTTCTGGTTATTACGAATAAAGCTGCTATGAACATGGTTGAGCATTGTTTTGTACTTGAGCATCTTTTGGATATATGCCTAAGAGTGGTATAGCTCGGTCTTGAGGAATCACTATTCATAATTGTCTAAGAAAGCACCAAATTGATTTCCAGGGTGGTTGTTCAAGTTTGCATTCCCACCAGCAATGGAGGAGGGTTCCCCTTTCTCTACAACCTCTCCAGCCTGCACAAAACTAAAGTCCAAGTGGATCAAAGACCTAAATATAAAACCAGATACACTAAATCGGTTAGAAGAAAAAGTGGGGAAGACCCTATAACTCATTGGCACAGGAGACTACTTCATGAACAGAACACTGATAGCACAGGCTCTAAGATCAACAATAAATAAATGTGACCTCATGAAACTGAAAAGCTTCTGTAAAGCAAAAGACACTGTCATCAAAACAAAAGGACAGCCTACAGACTGGGAAAGGATCTTCACCAATCCTACATCTGACAGAGAGCTAATATCCAGTATATATAAAGAACTCAAGAATTTAAAAAGCAACAAATCAAGTAATCCAATTAAAAAATGGAGTACAGAGCTAAACAGAGAACTCTCTCTAGAGGATTGTAGAATGGCAGAAAAACACTCAAAGAAATGTTCATCAGGGAGATGCAAATCAAAACGACCCTGAGATTTCACCTTACACCTGTCAGAATGGCTAAGATCAAAAACTCAAGTCACAAGTTCACCACTTTCTGACACAGCTCCAACCAAGGCTCCATGGTTGTGTGTTAGAGGCTTATCTCAAAAGAAATAACTTACCTATTCAACTTAAAAATACATGCAACTTAGTATCTTTATTATATGCTACTTTGTGAAGAATGGATAATCAACATCTCAATTTTAGTTCAGCAGGATGAAACTGTTGAGAAACCACTAGTTACAAGTGAGTGCACAATGCAGGGACTCACTTTAGTCACAGACAATTGAAAACTCTGCAGCTGAGGGAAAAACACAGAAAAGTGATTCATGTGGGTATTTACGCATCTGCCATTTTATAACTCATAGGCTACTGCTATCAGTATTTTATATAACTGTATTTTTCCAGATTTTAAAATTTATTTTACTTTTTTGATTTTAACCTTTCAACAAAGTGATATTTACATATGGATAAAAAGTTAAAAATTATCTATACAGAAGATTATAAAAATATTTTCCTAAAAAATAATTTTCCTTCACTGTATTCTCCTAAATCTTGGGACAATCATTTTAAAGGGTGTTTTGAACAGACTTAAACCAAATTCATGAAACTATTCATTTAGTCATCTTTCATTAATAATTATGGTGGGGCTAGAGGCATGACTCAAGGCTTAAGAGCATTTGTTGCTTTTCTAAAGGAATCAGGTTCAGTTCCCAATACCCACATGGCAGGTTACAACTGTAATGCCAGTTCCAAGGGAACCAGGAATAATTTGGTACATATACATATATGCAGGCAAAATACTAATACACATAAAATTTAAAAACTGTAAAAAGTAAGATCAATGGCTAAGGCTTTAATTAAAGCTATCATAGAATGAAGGAAGGATTTGACATGGGTATTATTATTTTTAAAAATAAGGCAATGGCATGGCAATGTTAATGTTCTCATGGGACAATTTACTTACTTTCTCTTGAAGTGTACTATAACTTAAATAAACAGCCTTGGGCTGTGCTGGCGAGTTCCTCAGTATACCTCTAAGCTAGGAGAGCAGTGGGGAGCATCGATTTTTAGAATCTAATCTGAGACTTCTGAGAAAATGGCTAAAAGCCAGACAAGCACCAAGCCAATTAATACAGCTTAGACTTTCCACTACAGATATTGATCCTGGTGTGCAGGGAATGTTTTTTTTATGGGTATGATGAAGATGACACTGCATTAGGTCACAATGGATTTTCCTAACTCAGAGCACAAAATGCTGTTGAGGACTATAACCGGAGGGCTGACCTCGGAGTGTGCAGAATTGATTGCTGATTAAAGAGTGAGGTCTAATTTTATAAAGTTAATGAAACTCACGAGTTCATGAAATCTAGAAACCTTGCAGCCACTTGCTGTTCCCTGTTACAAAATAGGAATGAAAAGAAGCCAAAGCCAGGGGTAAGTGCTTAATGTAGAAATACTGCAAATATAAAACTGAATTTCACTCTCAGATCTAAGACAGACTTATGTGTGGCGTCTGAGACATTTGGTATTTAAAGTGAAACATAAAATAATATTTCATGTCTCCGTGAGATTTTAGGGATTCTTTGGGATTTCATGGAAATCATTTATCAAGAGATAGTAAATGTGATTAATTCAAATTATTTTATTCCATTGTTCAGTGATTTCTCATTGCTTGTCTCTATGCAGCAAAGTAAGTATAGTCCTTTTTTTCTAAGACAAAAAAGACTTGGGTGTAAAACTCTTTGTGTTGAACTTTAGCCAACTGCTGACACATTGTGACACACTGGGAAAATGGCTAATTAGTTTAAGCTTTAACGAACTTGCCCATACAATGAGATCATGGTCACATTCCTTATGAAGTTACTGTGAGGATTACATGATACTAATGTACACATGGTCTTACACAAAAGGCTGGGAAGTGGCAAAGCAATGAGAGAATTTATGTGGATGATTTCAAGATGTAATCACACACCATAAACAGAAAATAAACACCAACTGTCCATCCATATGTGAGTTTTCTTCTCAGATGATATCCAAGTTACTAATGTCACTGACTATTTCTAAACTCAATGCATAAGTTTCTAGCATCCATACAGACCTTCTGTAGAAAATTGAATGTACAGGGAAAGTGAGAAAGAGAGGGGGCATGGGAAGAAGACGAGAGAGAGAGAGAGAGAGAGAGAGAGAGAGAGACTTTAAAAGTAGGAGGCCACTTACTCCCTTCTTGGGTAAAATCAGAACAACTGAGAGAAATCTGCTCCATGTTGCCCTTTAGACACTCAGGCTGCCAGCTACTTTGCAGTTCTTAACTTTGCTTCCAAATTCAACATGGCATCCTCCCCCCGCCCCGCCCCAAGCCATCCAGGAAAGGGATATAAAAGGGTTGTTGCATAGCTGATTAAGTGTGCATTGGTCCTTGTCATTGTTCACAGGCTCTTAGATGAAATATGTCCCTAGAGTAATTACTTTCCTCTTGCCGAGATAAAATACCACAACTGGACATATCTTAGAGAAGAAAGGGTTTACTCTAGTTTACGGTTCCAGAGAAAAGACTGAGGATACATGTGGGGGCCTGGAGGGTATCTGAGGGGGAAGCCAGAGGACTTGGAGGTTAAGACAAATGGTTGGGCAGAGGATTACCGCGTGAGGACCTCCTTCCTCCTAAGGCTCTGTAAGTTGGTTTCATCCACTCTAGGCATTTGTCTGGCAAGCAGTTGACTTCAGTTGCTCTGCGTATAGGTTCTAGAATCATTGTGCCTGGATTCACATGAAGCTTACCCAGTGGTTACAGGCCTTGGGTAAACTATTAATTGTCATACTTTGTCATGGTCATCTGTGAAATATCTGCCTCACAGACTGTGAGCTACACGATGTGTTTCAGGATGTAACACAGTAAGATACTTAGTCTCATTAAACACTTGATATTTATTAGCTATTTGCTAGTGCTACCACCACCATCATCATCATCACCACCACCATCACCATCATCATCATCACCACCATCATCATAACCATCATCTTCTCTATCATCACTGTATCATCACAATCATCATCACCACCACCACCATCATCACTATCATCATCACCACCATCATCATCACCACCATCATCATCACCATCATCATCATCACCACTATCACCATCATCACCATCATCACCATTATCATTACCACCATCATCATAACCATCACCTTCTCTACCATCACTATATCATCACAATCATCACTATATCATCACAATCATCACCATCATCACCATCATCATCACTGCTGGCATCTCTGACAATCAGAGTACCCTGACACAGAGTGGAGAAATTAGGACACCTTATTTATTGTCCAATGAAGAAAATAATTTGATGATCAGTCTATCTTAACTCCACAAGGAGTTTCTTGGTGGTGGTCATACTTGGTCATACTGATTTCTAAGCAGTGGCTGACTTGACTTAATTTGTAACCTGTGTTGTCAACATTGACTTGCAGGATCACTTCCAGCAAAAGCAGTGCTCATGACTGCAGTCTTTTCTCTCTGTTTAAATAATTTTGGGGTTCAGCATTGCTGAAAATGGCACTGATGGCATCCAAAAAGACTTAAGGCAACCTCTTTGCAAATTCTCAAGGAAGAAAGCCCTGGTTTTCTAGTTTTCTGTAACACAGATTTTGCGGCACCAGTCTGGTAGGAAATTCCTTGGGGTCTGCTGCCTCTACTCATCATGGCTGAAAGCTCTTATGTTCATGATGCAAGTCAACATATGGAACCAGAGGGTCCATATTTTTACTGTCTCATTAGCAGAGACTTTAGCACTTTACATTATGCCGCTGGCAGAGAACAGAGTAAGAACAGCGAGTGAGAGGGTGGAAACTTCATCTGAACATTTATATTTTGGGTACTGACAACAGTGTCTTGCAAGGGCTGATTTCCTCCTGGCATGAAATATTTCATAGCCATTTGTTACCTCTTCTCTTTGAGGTTTCTTTTGCCAGTTGATCCACCTGGCTTTAGCTTTATCCTGTTTAAATCCAGCCTCCATCTACTTTCCCAGAACTATTACTGCATGTTCCTTAACATGGGGACTATTAAATCAAAGCAAACCACATAAATTATAAATTTGAAAGCAGCTTGTTTACTTTTTATGTATGTAAGAAAAACCTGAAAGCAGAAATTCTTATTCTCATATTCTGAATTTTGGGGTATAATTTGTTGTGTATTTTTGAGGCTCATCCACATCATAGAATATATTTATACTTTACTTTTTCTTGTTGCTTGATGTTATGTAATATACCACACTTTTTAATTTCTTTGTCAGGTGATGGGTATTTGAGGTGCGTTTCTTCTAAGCTACTATAAATAATGTAGTTATGACCATTTCCATACAGCATTTTATGTGTGATCATAGGATTTTATTTCCCTTAGGAGTGGAGTTGAGAATCATATGTCCAAACCTAAGGAACTACACTGGTAATTTTCAATTGTTAAATTTTAATCTTTAAAATTCAAGTGTCCCATTCAGTTTAATCTTTGTCTATGTCCCTTTAGGCACAACCCAGCATGTGCCTAAAACAGCGTGTTGTTTATGGGCCTTCGGTTTAGTAGAAAAGAAGCTATGTTTGTTTGTCTGTCTGTCTCTTTCTCTCTTATGTGTATTGTGCAAGAGAGATATGTGTCATTGTGCATATGTACATGTATGTGAGTGTGTGTATGTGTGCATGTGTGTATGAGAGAGAGAGAAACAGAAGAGGGGAAGGAGAGTGACTGAGAAGGAAGAGAGGGAGAAGGAGAAAGAATGGGAGAGGACCATCTCTTTGGAGTCTCTTGCACAGGGGCTGGCAGGGAGAGAGCATAGGATAGCAAGGCCACATGTGATTTTTGTTTTGTTTTGTTTTGTTTTGTTTTGTTTTGTTTTTGGCTCTCACCGGCCTTTGTTGGACTTGTGGCTGATTACCACCCTCCCAGCTGCTTTGATGTTTGAAGCTGAGCATGAGACTATATCTGGCTTTCTGTTTTACCTTCTAGCCTGATATAGCAACTTTAATCACCCTCTGGATTCTGGATTTCAGGATGCCCTCACCAAAGGGCTGACTTCCCACCATTTCACTAACTTGCTGGGGTACCATGTGCTAGAACGTTTTGTTCCTTTGTATCTTGCACTGATTCGCCCATCTATGTCCCAGGGATGGGGCAAACATCCCAAACAGGTGACTGACAGAGGTACAAGTCACAGGTGCACCTTGGCACTCTTTGACTGCAGTGGCCACGTCTTCTTCAGATGTTTTGTCCTTGGTCTGTCCATGAGGCTGGCTATGGCAGTGGTGTGAGACCAAACCAAATCCCAGTCTGGAGTATCTTAAAATTGTGGAACTCTTGGAATCTTTCTCTGTCTGATTTTAGAGTCTAGCAACCAGTCTAGCACAAAGTATGATTCTTATTCAGTATCAGGTTCTCAAAGATCATGTGATACTTTTGGATTGTTAAAGGTATTACTCATAAATAAAATGTTTGAGTTTTATCCATCCAGATAAGTGTGAGCAGCATTCTCTCATGAACTGACTATTGTTGTGCTATCAAAATCTATCATGTGTTTGAGTTCTTGAGATCAAACATATTAACTTGAAACAATATGCTGTTTATGGACTGTACCCTTATGTTAGGCCCACATACAATTTTTCATATTTGACCATTTTAAGATACTAAATGTATTATACTACTTATCAATTTTATTTTAATTTATGATACTTTAAAAATTATTTATTTATCACAACTTATTTACTTTGTATCCTGCTGTAGCCCCCTGCCTCATCTCCTCCCAATCCCACCCTCTTTTCTTCTTCTCGTCCCATGCCCTTTCCCCAGTCCACTGATACGGGAGGTCCTCCTCCCCTTCCATCTGACCCTAGCCTATCAGTTCTCATCAGGACTAGCTGCATTGTCTTCCTCCGTTGACTGGTAAGGTTGCAACCCCCTCAAGTGGAGGTGATCAAAGAGCCAGCCACTGAATTCATGTCAGAGACAGCCCCTGTTCCCCTTACTAGGTAGCCCATTTGGAGACTGAGCTGCCATGGGGTACATCTGTGTAGGGGTTCTAGCTTATCTGCAGGCATGGTCTTTGGTTAGAGTATCAGTCTCAGAAAAGACTCCTGGATCCAGATTTTTTTCTGTTGCTCTCCTTGTGGGGCTCTTGTTCCTTCCAAGTCTTTCTATCTCCCTGCTACTTTTCTCTCTTTTAACTTTCCTTTCTATGCCATAGTTACTGGAAGAAATTTGTAGAGTCATCCTTTTGTAGAACATTTCTTAGCTTATCTTTATGAATCTAGACCCTTAATTCAACAACTTCTTTGGCTATGCAACCAAATATGATTGAAAAATATGCTAAAGTTTTAAGCTCAATTTAACATCTGCTGGACCAGTCACAAGGGGGTTGGCGAGGATAAGGCACTGAGCCTGCAGTTCTGGGCTCATGGGTCTACATGTCTGTTCGGTGTGCTGTCATCTTGGCCTGGCTTGAAGTGCGCAACACTGTTTGAATAAAGAAGTGTTGCCCTTAGTTAGCTATGCTGCTTAATATTCATCACTTTCTACAGTGATGGCAGGGAACACCAGCATATCAGCAAGTAAGATTATAATGCCTTGTGCAGGCAGCCTTGCAGGACCACGATTCTCTGTCTATTTTGAAATGTTTTTCCTAGATGTTGTTTTCTGATGCTGTGACTTGTATTTTCTGCAGATTTTAAAGGAGATATTTTGCATGTGACTTCTGCTATTTTAAAGGACAGTTCTGTGATGGTGGAGGGCACACTACTCTGGCACCCGTGATGCCTGTCACCTTCTGGCTCCCTTTCTTCCGTATTTCCTTGGTTCAATGCAAAGATGAATTTTCTTGGGCTTCATGTTTGACTTAACTCTCAGCCTTCTGTAGCTTTTTCTTAATATCATATTTGATATTGTTTTCTAAAAATTAAATGATTGTGATTCTTGCAGAAAAATTATTTTCCAAACCTGGTCTGTAAAATTTTGTGGAGTAATATCCAAAAATAATTGGAATTGGTCCCTCTACCTTTTGGGGGGGTTTAAGTAGCATTTTAATTTTCTACCCATATAGATTTTGTAAATATTCTCAGTTGGGTAAATTTTGAGTCAGTTTTGCTAAAGGCAGTTCTAGTCATCAGCACAAATAGTGCCATCATTGCTTGTCTAGAAGAGTCATTCTTAAATCCTTCCTGGTTAAACTGTTGTCATCTCGTATGCAGTTTTATTAAAGAGACAGTATTTATTTTAAGTTTTGCCTTTCTTCTTGTTAGTTCTGCTTTTGGATACTTTAAAGGGGGAATGAAACAAAACCAAACGAAACAAAACAACAACTTCCGAAGTCCTTTCTATTTGAGATTTTGAGATAAATTAGAAATCTTGGTTGGGTTTTTTAAACCTTAGACTGGTTTGCTACTGCATGTTCTAACAATTAATCAGTTTTTTGAGAATTGATAGGTCCAGAGGAATCACTGGAAGGACTGCAGCTTCATGTCACTATCCAAAAAGTTTAAAACACCATTCATTTGAGCATTTATGGATCTTTGGAAATAGAACCTGAAAACTTTCAACATATCTGATGTGTTTTAACAGTGTGTCTTTATTCGATGGAGGGAATAATTTGTAGGTACTACATTGACAGTCTTTCTAGGTTAATATTTCTTCAGTCAACAAACACCTCAGCAGAAATTTCACTTTGAAGGGCCCTGTGTTCAATCACAAGTGTGGAGAGAGGGCATTTGTTTGGTTTTCTTTTCCTCGGTTTTTCTGTTAATATTTGAGACTGGGGAATGGGTCTCAAAATGTCGCACCCAAGGACTTTTATTCTGAGACGTGCTTAATGCCGATGCTTTTCTAACACTCACTTTTGCTTGTCTTTGTGGATGCCCCAGATTTTTACTGTAAAATACATTAGCAATATTCAGCTAATATTCAGCTTTAAGTATATGGGCTTTTTTAAGAATGAGAAGTGAAATGAGTTCCATCTGTCATTGGAGACAGAATCTAAAGGAAACCTCCCATTGTAGCCTGTTCCCCCTGGGGATGTAATAGCGACTTTGACATTGACTATGAACTGCAACATTGAACAGTTGACTATGTTCTCAGTACTGGCCAACTTATTATTTCATTACGTCTCATGGTGCTTTCTATAGAAATTGATAAAACCGGGTATAATAGTAAAAATTAAAACAAATAGGCCATGAAGAAAAGCAAGTTTTCTGGGGGTGTGCAGGACTTGTCTTATGCCAAGAGGTTTCTGAGTAGCTCTTTTGTGAAATGATAACGGAAAAGGAGAGAGCCAGATATCAAGGCAGACAAGTTGGAATACAGCTGTCAGTAAGGCGTGGTAAAGAACCCTGTTTTTTTTTTTTTTAAATGATCACAAATTAAAGGCACCATGTTAGCAGCTTGTAATTCTCATGTGCACTGAGAAAGTTCAGGAGATGCGTTTCTAGCTTATGAGGAGCATGCCTGACCCAGCCTGCTAACACAGAGTTCTGAGAGTCGTTAAATGAACCTGAAACATCTCTGTGGGCATTTATAGTCAAGAGATAGTTCTTGCTTCACTGTTTTACCTTATGCCATTCTGATCCATTGGCACCAACAGGAGCCTACATTTCATTTCTGGACACCTTTATAATTCATTCAGGGCTGACAGTTCATGACCGAAGCATACGTGACAGGTGTGTGCCTAAAACAAGACAAGAATGCTAGCAGCCTGCAGCTGATGACTGCACCTAAGAGGCTGGTAATGAACGGGCATGGCTCATTGAACAGTATACCTTTGTTTTCTTCTTAGCCTGAGGCAGCGAAACAATGTGAAAAGGTCTGTCCACATCTACTTTTGTGGAGTGCAATGGATTGGATTTTAGGTAGGTGCAGTCCTAAGAAGGACTCTGCATATGTGGCTAAGGCATTCTCTTAAACTGTATTTCCACTTCCAGGCTGCGATTAGCAGAAAGGGCTGTGGGACTTGAACCTTGCTGAGAGGAGAAAGCTGGAGACAGTCAGACATGCTCACCCAGCACTGAAAGGAATTACAGAAGCTCCTCAGATGGGCTGGTTGCAGCGTATGTGTCTTTCCACCAGGTCTTTTATTCCTTCTCGAGTAGACTAGGCACTGCTTTTGTGGGGCGGGTTGGAGGGCATTCTCAATGGCCGCTGGTCTGGGTCCCAGTAACTGACTAAATGTCCTGTCTAACATTGGTCTCTTTTCCACCTTTTTTTCTCCCCGAGGATAACTCTCAAGAAGAAAAGAATGGCAATATTCTCCTTATCCCTTTGCATCTAGTTTGTTCTTGATACAATATGCAAAAGACTTTATCAGGACAGCTTGTTGGAGGAACAATTTCTGATATCATGAATACTTTTGAGTCTCTCTTTTTTACTCTGTCTCACATTAACTCAGAAGATGGTCAAATGGAATGGTAGCTGCGCTAGGGATGACTAGAATTTGGGCTTTGAGTACAAATAAAAGAACCAAGATACTGTAGTTTAAGATTGTTTTAGATAGGGAAAATTGATTCTTTACCATTTAATTAAAATTAAACGTCTACATCGGATCTTTGGTGCAAAGCCTGAACCAGGAAGTAAAGGCAGCTAGTCTTAGAATGAAAGGTGATTGGGTGAATGACTTGTAACCAATCCTGTGTTCTCTGCCAATTGGTACTCTAATTCTGCCTTAGCAGTGTTCCATTCCCTGTATCTTAAACAGACTGGAGTTTGAATTTCAACTGTTACGAATCTGGCATATAATAGGAGATTATACTGAGAGTCCTTGAAGTTTAGTTTCATATAGAGGACTCTTAGGCTTAATAAAGCTTGGAAATATTTATATTTACGTGACAGCTAACACTAGATTGTGCCTTTTGTGAGAGTTTTAAATATAGATCCTCTGGTGAAAGGGCTAAAGTAAAAAAAAGACCATGATCTAAGATATTTCTTCTCAAAATGGGAAGTTGCTGACTTACCTTTCATTATTAAAAATAAAACAAAGATTAAAAAATCAAACAAGGTGGTTGTGTGGCACAGACCCATAATCTCATTACTCTGGTGACAGAGACAGGTGGATCTCTTATGATTTGGGGGCCAGCCTGATCCACATAGGGAGTTCCAGGACAGCCAAGTCTACACCATGGAACCCTGTCTCAAAAATGAACAAAAAATTAAAACAACAAAAAGTTTGTAACAAAAAATGTGTAACTGTTACATAATCAAAAACCCGCTCATGTTTTACCCGCTCAAGCTGTATCCAGTTGTCTTCTTAGTCCCCATTGGCACCAGGAATTATTTCTTGATTTCCCTAGTAGAAGAACAAATGTTTATTTAGAACAGAAAATGTTGCATTCCCTTAAAGAGAAGGCCAAATTGTGTCAGCACTTCAGAGCCTCCAAACAAAGGTGTTCAGCACCTGGAGTGCAAATACACAGCAGGAGGAGCTTGGCATAAGCGCTCTATTACTAGGGGAAATGGTCGCCATCTTAGTCACCAGCAGGCAGGCCACGTGGGGCCTGAAAACTTATTTTTATTAGGTTTCAGTTTATTAGCATAAGCTTACAAATTAGTTTGCATTTTTACAGTGACATTTATTTTATTACCGTAAAGAAAATATTATAAGTTTACTTTCAGAGTCTGTGAGACATTGCCTTTCCTCTTAGAGGTGTGCTTATTAATGAAACTCGACAAAGAACGAGGACGTCAAGTGGCATTTTAGCAGAGGAGATGCTGCGGCACCGATCCTTCAGATGTCTTCGTACTGGATTGTTTGCCTTCCTTCCCCTTGTTTTCTCCCAGCCTGCCTTCCTTCTGTGTTCCTTCATGAATAGACTTATGAAAGCTGGTATTGGCCAGGCATTTGCTTGTTACAAAGTAAGCTACTACTTTCTGAATCACTATTGTGATGAAGGCGACAGCCTTGCAAGGAATGAAAACAAGTACAATGAGAAACTAACTAGACAAGAATGTGATGAACCTGGGTGTAGACAAAATGGAAGTCGGTTCCATTTAAATAGACCCAGAGAAAATAGTCCAAAGAAAATAACCGCCTAAGCTTCTGTCCCTCAGATAGTTAATTCCTGTTGCAACCTGTTTCTAATTTAATGTTGACAATGATTTGAGATGGAAAAGTACATGGAATTGTCCTTGTCAAAGGCCACAGAGATATTGTCAAAAGCATAGGAGCAGCAGGATGGGATGGCCATGAAAGACAGCTCTGTAAAAGGAATCACACTGGGCCTCAGAGCCATCCTGGCTCTGTCCTCTACCTCCACACAGGGAAACTTGTGTGGACCCAGGGCTGTAGCTCAGAGTGTTAGACAGCAGATTGTGACAGTGTTCCTGCAGGGGCAGAATCCCTAACCCTGACGTCTAAAACCTACCTGGTTTTGTCATCCTGAACTGGGAAAAGATTGAGTGGGATGACACCTAACGTTTCCACTAGGGTGAAATTGTTAGCTCTTGACTTACACCTTCTGTCACTAGTCCTAACCCGTGGGTTCTGTGAGCCTTCTGATGCATACTGAAAACAGCCAAGAATAAGACACAGTAGTACTGGTAAACTTACTTAGGGAAAAGTGTGTGTGTGTGTGTGTGTGTGTGTGTGTGTGTGTGTGTGTGTTTGACTGTATATGAGTGTGTGCATGTGTGCATATGTGTGAGTGTTTGTATGTGTATGTGTGTGTACATGTGTGCATGCACTCTCACTTGCTCATAGATGCCCAAGGTTGATGCTGGGATGTTTTCCATAGTTGCTCTCCACCTTATGTTTTGACATGGGGAGTCTTCCTGAATTCAGGGCTTACCATTATAGCTGGACTGGCTGTCCACCAAGCTCCAGGGATCTTGCCCCTCTGCCTCCCCCATGCTCAGATTACATTGATTACACACACACACACACACACACACACACACACACACACACACACACACACATTGTCGTGGTTGGCTTTTACATTGGCTGCCAGGGATGGAATTGAAGTTCTCATGCTTACTCATCAGTACTTTACCCATGGAGGTATTTTCCCAGTTCTCAGAAAAGAACTTTTATGTTTTTAATTGATTTGTACCACTGAATCATAGGACAATATGGTAGAACATGATGAAACCATATTTGAAAAGTTACAAGCCAATGAATCTGGTTCCTGTCAATATCTTCTGTCCCTCTGGATAGAGATAAATAAACCTTCAATTTCCTTTATTTTTCAACATCAAGCTGCCCTTTGATCCTCTCATTTGAGATTTCTCCTGGGGTATCCCTCATAAGTTATTTTTGGCTAGATACTGGAGTTGGTTAGAGCTGAGGCTGTGTGTGCCTCAGGAAAGTCAGCTCAACAGATTTCCTTTGCCAATTTTATCACAAAGAATTTTGCCCCTTACAGCAACGGTAAAGGGTAAAATGTGATTTTTTTAAAGATGGAATTTCATATTTTGCATTTTTTGTGAATTCTCTGTGGTACTCATTTGAGACAGCTGTCATCAAAATACTTTGAGAGACATTCAGCATATACTAATTCTGTATGTTGAACAACATTCTCAACATGGACTGAAATTTTTAAAAAATACAGAGTGGTTTTATTTTATGTGCATTTCCCTCAGAACTGGATGTGTAGAAGACACACACCTCTCAGAGGCATTTCTGCACATTTCCACACCATGACGTGTCTTTGCTTGCCCAGAGCTATGATATGCATCTTCATATCATAGTATGAACGATTTAGTAATCGTTCTGTTTTAGAATGGAAAATTTCCTCCTAAATAAAATCTTAGTGTGTAATTGTAACACAATGAATCATGAACACAGGATACTGATGTTTAGAAAATGACTACTTAACTAATTAACGTAAATGAGATTTTAACTTTTTTTAGAATTGAAATTTTACTTCCTTTGCTCCTTCTCCCCTCCCTTCTTTCTGCCTTTATTTTCTTTTTCTTCCCGCCTTCTCCCTCACCCCATTTCTTTTTTCTTTCCCTTTCCCTTCTTTATTTCTTTAATTAAAATGAAAGTTTGCTGACACAATTCTAGTCCCTTAGTTACTTGGGAAGCTGACTTAGGAAGCTGACATGTTCTGGGCTGGCCTGGGTTGCAGACAAGATTCTGGGGAAATTAGTGAGACCCTGTCTCAACCTGAGAGGGTGAAAAGAAGGTGGGGACATTTCCTAGGGTATAACATTTGCCTAGCGTGCACATTTCCAGTGCTGTAAAATAACAAACAAATGAACCAAAGCAGCAAACACACCACACAGTTCACTGGGCTGGTGTCTGCTTTGCTTGTCATGGCATCCTCCACATTCACAGGCCCCGCCCCCACAGAGCTGCCAATCAGCTGCTGTTGACCGGTTCCTTTTACTGCAGTGAGTATATTATAGTGAGTGTTTACATAGCACTTATACACGATACATCTTATCGTGATGCTACTGTGATGGTGAGGTGAATACAGTTGTTAACTTTCGAGGATCCAGACTCAGCTATAAGACACACCTCCAGGCACGCCTGTGAGGGAGTTTCCAGATGTGTTTAGCTGAGGGGGGAAGACTCACCCTAAATGTAGAAGCATCATTTCATGGGCTCTCCTCAGGGACTGAGTAAGAAGGAGGAAGTAGACTGAGCACCAGCTTTTGCTCTCTTTGGTTCCTGGTTGTAGATGAGATGTGACCAGGTGACTCATGCTGCTGCCACCAAGTCTTCCTTGGCATGGGGACCAGACCTTCCACTGGAAGCCAAAACTAAGCCTTCTTTCAGTTGAAGCACAACCAAACCAAACCAACCAAACAAACAAACAAAAATACAAAAAACCCAAAACGATCAAACAAAAAAAACCCAAAAATATTTCTGATGATGCAGGTACTATACGCAACCTAAAAATAGTTTGTGCATGTGAGAGCTATAAGTATGTTTTATGGGAATATATTGCTTTTGATGTAAGGGACTGCTGCATACTCAGACTATGTGTATGTGTGTGTATGTATGTATGCATGTTTATATGTATGTACATATCTGTACCGTGCGCATGTAAATGCACATGTGGGGGTATGGATTCCTGTGCTGGCTAGTTTTATGTCAACTTGGCATAGCCAGAGTCGTCAGAGAGAAAAGAACCTCAAATGAGAAAATACTTCCATAAGATCTGGCTGTAGGCAAGGCTGTGGGGCATTTTCTTAATGACTGATGGGGGAGGGCCAGATCACTGTGGATGGAGCCATCCTTGGGCCGGTGGTCCTGGATTCTATAAGAAAGCAAGACAAGGGGAGAGAGGCAGGAAGCAGCACCCTCCACGGCCTCTGCATCAGCTCCTGCCTCCAGGTTCCTGCCCTGCTTGAGTTCCCGTCCTGACTTTCTCAGGACATGGTGTTCCACCACAGCAATAGCAATGCTAAGCAGAACAATACTTGTGCTCGGGGCAGAGAACGACTCTGGGTGTGCTCCCCTCTCAATCTCTGCCTTGCCCCTCTGGAATGGGGTCTCTCATTTCTTGGCAAGGCTGGCAGAAAGACAAGCCCCAAACGTCTGTCTGTCTCTTCCTGACTCACCGCGGAGGTTACAGGTGTATGGTGCTGTGCCCACCCAGCTTTGGAGTGTGAACTGGGGGTCCAGGCCCAGGTCTTCACGTTTGCATCCCTTCAACCCCATGCTGGACTTTGATGCTCCTGAGAGACCTTGAAAAGCTTACTGAAGTCCTTTGTGACAGACCCAATTTCGTGGCTGGAGATTCACTATAATTTTACTGAAAATACTAACTGTTAAAAAGAGATTAACTTAGAGTTAAGTTAACATATAAAATAATGGTTTTATTGTGGTGTTCTCATACTCATATACTTTTTTATTTGTTCATTTTTACCCATCCATTGCCTTTCTTTTCTCCTCTCCCCAAATACATTAGTCTCTTTCCTCTTCTCAAATAGGACCCCTTCTGTTTTCATGTATTTATATACATATATAAATATAGTAATTTAGATTAATGTATTGAAAATAGACTTACCTGTGTTTCTTTAAATTTAATACCCCCCCACACACACTTTCTTCACCAAATTTCCTCCAAGTCCTAATGGAAGCTGTTGGTGTTAGTTTTCACATCGCAAGGTTAAAGGGTGGTCAAGAATAGTTTGTGATCCTTTCCCAAATTTCAGTTTTCAGGATCTTCTAGTGGAGTTTAGCCATCAGCTTTTTATTAATTCTTATCTTCTGTGCACTGTTATCAAAGGCATAGTTCCATAACAGTCATCTGGGAATTAGAGAGAGGGTGAGTGCGTGACAGAATAACAAAGGGCTTGCCCCGTGTGTGGACATGCTCTTGCCTCATAATTACTCATTTGTCAACTCACAAGTCATTAGACACTGGTCAAGTAAAGCCATAAGTCATTAGCTCCCTGTTAAAGCTTGATAAAAATTTACCATTCATAAACAGTAATGCATTTGAAAGTCTCCCAATCATACTCACTCACAATGTGGTACTTCCTTCATTAAAAGGGGAAGGGATGAAACTACATCTTCAGCTCTGAGATTGGGCCATTGATTGACACATACTTATTAAAGGGGCCTCCGGACCATTAGCTGTCCACATGAGAGGGATACCTTGTACCTGGCATTTAGAAACCACTCAGTACATGTGTCTACACAGTTACCATATTAAAACCACACCCGGCAGATCCTACCAACACCAATGACCCTTTCTTGTTGGTTTCAGCACAACTGGACATGGCATGGCTGAGGCGGAAACAAAGTTGCAATCTCTGGTCCAACAGCTAATCTAACCCCTTGAGCTCTTGCATCTTCCACCTCAGTCTCCTCTCTTGCCCTGGGAACGATTTGAGAAGTCCTCCTCGAACTGGTGTCAGGCAGCTGTAGGAAGAAACTGGAGTTAGCTCCAGCCATGGTACCGATCTCCCAGCAATCTTCGGGTTCGGTAGCCAGTGCTCTGGTCTGCTGTGCAGAGCATGCCGGAAGGAATTCCACTACTTTCCAACTCTTTTGAAGCCCACAATGAAGGGTTATTTTGGCTTCCGGTTTGAAGACATGGACCATCATGAGGAAGGCATGGTGGCCCAGAGCGTGACTACCTGGTCACATTGCATCCACAAGTAGAAAGCAGAGGATGATAAATGTAGGTGGTCTTCTCCAGTTTTTTAACTAAATTTTCTTTCTTTTCTGTCTTCTTTGAATCACCAGGAGGCAATGGTACTTCACACTGTTTATTGGATATAACACAGGAATCTCCTAAATATTCAGTCACCTGCTTTCTTATGCTGGTTCTTTTACGTGCACCCCTAAACTCAAAACAAAGAAAATTCAAAGCCTCATTTAAAATTTGCTTCAGTATCAGATTCAGGACAGGGTCGAGATAGAAGCCAAACTCCATCTGTCAGTCCATTTGCACCAGGAAAGTCACAGTATCTCCAGAATGCAGCAGCTGAGTTATTTTCTCCCTCAGTCTCTTCCTCCCTCTCACTCCTTTCACCATCACCCACCATCTACTTCCATGCTCACCACAGCCGACCTTCCTTTTTCTCGCAGGCTTGGACAACAAATGCACTTTGCAAATTAAACAGACTTTGTAAAACGTGATCAAATAACTCCATGTGTACGGAGCTAGAAACCTGAACCCAGCCGGAGATTCGCCCACTCTCAGGATGGTGGAACAAGTGAGGGAAGGGCAGGTTCACTCAGCAGCTCACAGATGAGATCCACTTTGAAGAGCATGCATTAGTAGGCACAGGGTGTGTGCTTTGTGTGTGCCAAAAAGCATCAAAGCACAGCAGCCGGGGTAGACAAGCTGAATGGTAGAGACGAGGCAGAGTGGCAGATTTTCTCTAAGGAGCCAAGTCAGGCTCCCGGGGTCGATGTTCACAGTTGAGTGTCTGAGTTGCAGAGTGTGTCATTCCCTTCTAAGTTTAAAGTAGCTGCTGAATTAGGAAATCGGCTCCCCTTTCCTTCTGTGGTTTGGATAATAAGACGTTTAGGAACACTGAGGCAAGCTGCTATTAGACAGCCAGAGTGGATGGAGAGATATTGAAGGGCTGTGGAAGAAGTACAAAAGCACAGGGGCGGAGAGGAAAATGAGCCTGTGACACGGCAGAGGGGCCGCGGTAATTGGGAAGGAGTCATTTCACAAACCGATTTGAAATGTGATTATGTGAATAATAAAAACCACATTCGCTTACGGAGGGGTCTGAGGAGGAATGCTAGATATAGGGGTTACAGAGTGAGTCTCGATCTGATCAGCCATAGTCAAATAACTGGCGTAATTCCAGGCATTACCTGGTGCCGATGCTCTGTCTGGGATTCAGGAGAGCGTCGTAGACAGGGTTAACAGGGAGAGCAGAGCGCCCCATTCTGAGTGTCAGTGCCTTGCACGTGGGTGACCATTCCCACTAAGGAGCCACTGGTGCTTTGCTTTGAGCCAGAAGTTGCCATCCTTGTCACATGGGTGATGAGGATCACTTCTAGGGAGTTCGCCAAGCTTCTGGATGTAGCTAGAATGGAACACGATCAAGTACAAACCAAGTGCAAACCAAGCCGAGGCTGTAGAAGTACTTGGTTTGCTCAGGAACTGTGACACTTTCTTGTAAGTCCAGTATCATCTCAAGGCCTCTTAGCTGTTCTGTGCTTTGCACTCTTCTGTGCTTTGGGTTGGAGCCAGGTCTGTGCCAACACCGAAAGCCATAGATGGCTTTGAGAATGGGTGACTGAACAGCTCAGCAGTCAAGCCCTGAGCCTCATAGCAGAACCATTGTGTGAAAACAGCTGAGGTGAACTTAGTACCAGTCTTTGCTTGGTCTTCCAGAGAAAAACGTTTTGTTGTTGTTGTTGTTGTTGTTTGTTTGTTTGTTTCTTTTCCCCCAGTGGTGTTTGGGTAAGTACTGGATGAAAGAAGAGATGAGAAAAGAGAGAGCCTTCCCAGGGGGTTGGACAATTCTCTTCTGAGTGGCTGGAGATGCCTGTGGTTAAGGGTGGAATGCCTCTTCCCCTGCTCCGACATGCTGCTCGACATAAGACCAGCCTCTCCACAGTAGAGTGTGGGGTGGTGGTGGCGAAATTCTGAGTATCTCACCACATCTAAGCAGAAAGAAACTGAGACATCAGAGAGTTCAATGTAATACAGAGCATCTTCTCTCGGGATTCTGGGATGTGGCACACAAGCTCCTGGGAATCCTCCTGTGTCTGCCTCTGGGCTTGCCTTTCGCTTGCAGATTTGGGGCACCATATCAGCATTGCATGAGTTCCCAGATCTGGGCTAAGGTGCTTCTGTGGCAAATACTTCTGCCCACTGAGCCATCTCCTAGCCCTCCACTTCTTCATATTTAACGTTGGATCATTTTTTGAAGCAAAATTATGTATATGTATACTTAAAATTACTTAGAATATACATAAAGCCACAATTTTTTAAAAATAGTTGTCTATGTTAAAGAGCTAATGAATAGCAAACTTAGGCTGTGTGTGCATACCTTAGGTAACAACAAAATGCTGACTTCTTTAAAGCAAGGTTTTTGCCTTCCAACCTTTCCTTTGCATATGTTCTCTGTGTTACTCTTAACACCAAATTATAGGTTGGAATTCATGCTTTAGAAATATTCTTTTACCAATGTTAAGATGTTAGGTCTGATTGGTATAGGTTGGTCACCAGAAACATAAAAGATCAATTTATTAATTTTCTTTTAATTTAAAAATAACTATACAAATTCTTTTCTTCTCTATTAAATGCCACCCCCTGCTTTCCACTGCAGTTAAATGGCTGTGCTAACTGCTTATTTGGGGTTCTGACCTAACTTGAGAATAGGAGCCCTTATTAGATGAGAGCAGAGTCCAGAGGGAGCAAGCTGAGACGGAAATTAGGGTCTGGGAACAGCGAAAGTGGTAAGCTGCAATGAAAACATTTCCTTCTCTCTGCCCTGTCTGTTTAATTCCCAGTTCTCTTTTATCATCAAGATATACAAGATATATTTTATCTTTTAGTTTAGTTTTGGTGTTTTCAAGACCGGGTTTCTCTGTGTAGCCTTGGCTGTCCTGGACTCACTTTGTAGACCAGGCTGGCTTTGATCTCACAGAAATCCACCTGCCTCTGCCTCCCTGAGCGCTGGGACTACAGGTGTATGACACCACGCCTGGCAATATATCTTACCTTAAAGATATATATATATATATATATATATATATATATATATATATATATAATCTTTAAGATATAAGCTATAAAAAGTTTACAAAGCCAGATGTCATGGTGTACAGCTTCAATCCCAGCACTCAGGAGGCAGAGACAAGCAGATCTCTGTGAGGTGGAGGCCAGCCTGGTGTACATAATGAGTTCCAGGACAGGCATAGCTATATAAGGAGACCATATCTCAACAAACAAACAACGAGAGCAAAAGAGAGAGCCTTCTAACTTCTTAATTAATTTTACAAAAACCCTCAATGTTTGAACCTTATGCTCTCTGAGGACAGTAGTTGTGCCTTTCTCTGTGTTGGCACTAGCGAAGGCTTTCCGGTGATAGCTGCAGTGAGCCTGCTGAAGATGTGCAAATCTCCAATTGTGACAGGCAGTGGTTCTGAGACTACCCAGTGGTTGCTAAAAAGCCCATCAGGTTCACCCTCAGCTTGTGCCCCCAGGCTGACAGGCTGGGCTCCCAGTAGTCCAACAGCGGCTATCTCCTGACAGAAAAGCCAAGGATCAGCTGTCCTTCAGCCCAGGAGGCCAGATGTTCTCTATCTGGCGCTGAGGTCCCAGAAGATTCCTAGAGAGCTACGGCTCTTCACTCTACAGTGCATTCCCAAAGAAGTAAGTTCTAAGCCAGTGAAGGAAGGTCTCAACACCAGAGTAGATGAACTTGCCAGTGAGAGGGAAGGCAAGGAGGCCAAAAGCAAAGATTCCTTTTCACATCCTTTGATGTGGGCTGCTCTCAGAAGGTGTGCCCCGCCCCCAGAAGGTGTGGCCCAGATTCAAGAGGAGTCTGTTGACCTCAGAGGGTCTGGACTTAAGGCAGGTCTTCCACCTCAAACAATCCAACCAAGAAAATCTCTGGCAGAAGTGCCCAGTTAATTCCAGTGTAGTCAAGCTGACAACCAAGATTAGCTGTCATAATTATTGTCTCCATTATTGTTTTTCCTTTTTAAAGCTCATTTTTGTTTTTGAAAGAAGATAAAACATTAGCTGTGTTCCATGTAATTAGTAAATGAGTAGATGGCCTGGAGCTTTCCTTTTAAAAGGAGTCAAATTAATTAACCTAAATTATAGAGCTCTCACACTCTATCTGCTTATCTGTATTTGCACACTTGGATTTGTGGTATTTTAAATTTACATTCTCCCCAACTTTCCAATATTCTTCTGTTACACTATATATAAGATGCTAGAGCACAGAGGATAAATTACTTGTCCCTGATCACATGGTGTTTAGTAGCAGGTGTGTATGTGTGTGCATGTGTGTTTATGACTGTGTGTGCACATGTGTGCATGTTTGTCAGTGCGTGTATGTGCATGTATGTCTGTGCATGTTTAATTTACTGGTACATTTATAATTTAGTGTGTCCCAGCTGATCATAAATATTTTACTGATCAGTGGTCATTTCCTAAGATTTCTGACACTTGAAATTATAATTTTCAAAGAATAAGATGAAGAAGATAAACAAGAGATTTTATTCATGGTCCCTAGACCCTCATTTAGGGCTAGGCATGACCCTTGATAATAATCTTATTTGATCAATCATAGGATTCTACACTATGGAAATTTTTATATTAAGGCCTACTGAAATCTCGTGAATAACATTTTTAGAATACTTCTGAAATCTCATTGCAGACAGAAGAAATTAAATCAAGTCTCTCAAGAGGAATATAATGAGGTCTACAAATTCAAGCTATGTAAACACTCTGAAGATTTTCTAGAGCCCAAATTTAAAATAATACAATGAACTGTTAATTTCATTAGTAGTCAGTTATGAATTGTCTTGCAGTGAAGGTACATTGTGAGGGGACTTTGACCCTGTATGGACAGGTGGAAAGTACTTAAAGTAAGGTGGCTTGGACATCCCTGGGTGATATAACCTGTGGACCCACACTCGTGTGTATGGTTCAGCCTGTTGTTGACAAAAATCCCATTACATAGCATGTGCTTGTATTTTATTTAACATGTCATCATTATGTGTCATTATCAATATGTAATCGGTCTCAGAATTAAGATATCTTACATTCCTTCAGGGCCAATGCCCGATTTCCATGTCAGCACCACGTTCCAGGTGTTCGGTCTACACTTATGCCTCAGTAAGCTCGTCAAATGTGCTCTAAAGCACTGCCTCCCTGTGTTGGCCGCAGCACCCCAGGGAGGCCATAAGCGTTTTGCTGTGGGCAGCCATGGAGAGATGGAGCTGGCAGGTGCCAACCACACGAAAGGTCAACATCTCGTCTGTGAGTGAGGATGTGGTGGCCTCCCTGTCCAGCAGCCTGCCTGAGAGGTCACAGCGGCAGAGGCAGCCATGCTAGAAACAGTAGGGTTCGTTTTGTGCTTCTGTCTGTGTCCCATAAACCAGCGTGTCCTCCCTGGGATGCAAGAATCCAGTACAAACAGAGCAGTTACTGGGAACGTTGTCCTTGTGGCCTTGACCTTACGGTAACGTGGGCAAAGGGAAAGGTCTATTAGATCTGTTTGCTCAGGTGACCCCTCCATCACCACAACCAATGTTTGTCATGTATTTGTCACCATATGTTGGTGATGTTGGGAGAACAGCATGGGCTGTGAACAGCTACTAAAATTAGTTATTTAATTATAGTTCCGTGCTATAGGCATCTGAAAATAACTGTGTTAGTTACCTTTCTGTTGCCAGATAAAACACCATGCTAAAGGCAGGTATAAAAGAAAGAGTTCATTTTGGTTTGCAGTTCTAGAAGTTAGAGTCTATATCAGTGTGGAAAGTGAGACAGCAGTGGGAGAGACAGGAAGGTGACTGAGCACATTTTAATCACACACAGGAAGGAGACAGAGGGAGGGGCCTCTAAACCCTTAAAGCCTGCTCTTAGTAACATACTTCCTCCAGCCAGGCTCCCCTTCCTAAGAGTTCTATAATCTCCCCAAACAGCACATCCAAATGGGGACCAAGTGTCCAAATTCAGGGGCCTGTGAGAAACATTTCAAAGTTACACCACCACAATTTGCTATTAATATTTAGTGTTTTATAGTATGCCTTCATAAACTCTGTCAGTGTGGTAATTTTAAGTGTTTTGCATATTATGGCTTACAAAGGTTACACTGGCCTTTAAGTTCTGAACTTTTTTTTTTGTTTTTTACTCATCCAATACGCATTTTTATGTTAATTAGGATGGAAGCCGGTGTCCTACATGCTAGACATGTTCTGTACCAGTGAGACAAAACCCAACCCTGGCTCACCTCTATTTAACCCTTATAGTATGCCAAATTATTTGATTTTCCTTGGGACTGAAATTAAAGACAAGGTTTCATGGTTTCAGCCTTGGGGAAGTACCATCTTATTTGGGAACACAGCAATAAGTGACTACAAAATACACAGTTATCAACCACGCCAACCATTGTAAAGAGAAAAATGAAAGTGTGGTGCTTTAGGGGATTAGACTGTAGGATACCATATTTCCACCAGGGAGAGGGGGCTAGGGTAGCAGAAGCGGGCTTCAGACATACTGACACTGGGCTGGAAAAGCAAGTTCAGTGAGTGAGTGAGTTGCAAGGAGGCATGTCTCCCTGTGGGGATGGGTTATCCAGCATGGAGTGAGGATTTGCCTTCTCCAGCAAGTTGTAGAATGATATATGGAAATATTTTATGTGATATGGTTGGTTTATGTTCAAATCACACCCTGTGGAGAGATGGGTTTCTAGAGAGCATGTCAGAAGGAGGAATACTTCTGAGGCAAGCCACCCTGTTCTCTGGGTTGGGGGAAGGAACCTGGAGCATCATCTGTCAGAGAGAAAGCATCTAGACCCAGAAGCTCATTGCCACAGAACAAGTCTGAGGTCTCATGTCTCCCTCAGGGAGTCCACAGGTGACTTGAGGTCACACATGCAGTGTCTAAACATCTCTGTGGAAGGCATTCATGGGAAGGACACACACTGCATTTCCTTAGTGCCACTGTCTCTAGCATCTGAGGCTTGTGTGATATGCTGTGCTTACTCACTGTCAATAGTGGGAGTCATGGAAACTAAGAAAAAATAACCTTAAATTTAAAAATCCCCAGGCACTGCATCCAAATTGATGCAGGCCTTGGAAAACAATTTTAGCTTTACACTCTGGTCCTCTTTTATGAAAAAAATATATATAATGAATTCTCAGATGAGAATTTTTTCCTCAGCAAGATCATTGCTAAGTTATGAATGTAGTGTAAACCAACTGTTATTGGGATAGATTCTGTAGCCCAAAAAATATATTAATTTTGTCCAAATCTTTTAGTAATATTATGGCATGTTGAACATATTTATTATATTGTTTTTAATTCATTCTTCTCAACAATTTAAAGCCTTTCATTTCTTTTCTTTATGTCACTAACCAGGCTATATTTTTTGGTTTTGTAGCCTCTTCTGTTTTATAGCTTAAATGTAACTACTGTGGAAGGAAAATTATATCCATTCTGTTCAAGGCTGAGACTCTGCTAGGAAGTTGTAGTTCCTTGTACTAATAGATGCTCAATGAATGTTTATGACTAAATGAATGCACATGTAAAGTGAACATTCATATCCTCTCTGTCTTTCTCCCTCTCTTTCTCTGTGTTGTATTCATGTGCTACTGTGAGTGTGTGCACACATATATGTCAGTACAAATGCACATGGAAGTCACAGATCAATGGCAGGTTGGTCCTCATTTGCCTAGAACCCCGAGCTCATTGCTTGGCCAGTGAGCTCCAGATATCTGCTTGTCTCTACTTTTCTGCAGGGGCTTACAGATGCCCACCACTGTGCCCAGCTGGAAAACAGGTGCAGGGCATGTGAACTCAGGCCATTGTGCTTGTGAGACAAAGTACTGACTGAGCCTTCTCTCCAGACTTCATGTTCTTAGTACTCCAGTATCCTTCAGGAGAAAGCAACTTGCCTCATTTCTGCAGCAACCTCTATTACTTAAACTTCCCTCTAATTCACCTTTTTTCCAAGGTTAGACAGTTCACTGTGTGTGTGCCCCACACACTGCAGGGCATTGCTAGCTGTTATACAGGAACCACCCTAGCACAGCTCATCCTGACTCCAGCTATCCCTCATCTCTCCAGCTAAGGAGCACTGAATTAAGAAACTATTTCTTTGTGTAACTAGCAATACTAAAAGTTCCCAGGCTCTGTATCCCTCACGACTAAAATCTGATAGTCTTCTATGTGTGGTGTTCTAGATTAATTAATAAAAAATACTTTATTGTATCTAATCAAGAAGGTACTCGTAGAAAAAAAATTCTTTGTAGCTGTTTGTCCACTTGGAAAAGTCTCTCCAAGAGTTCCTAGAGTTTTTGAGGTGTTAATCCCTAGGAGTCAATGAAGGACAGATTGTTAGTGTAATAGTACAACCTTGTAAGATGAGGACATGGAAAACCAGTGAAATTGCTTCAACAGCAGTCATTAGAGAGGAAAAGAGGGAGTAGATGAGCCATGTTGAGTTAAGAACTCACAAAACCCAGCGGATTTCTAATTTTTGAGAATTAGCCACAATCTTTTTTGTGTGATGGAGCTTTTCATAGGATATTCTCAGGAAAATTGATAGAATTATGTCTTTTTATTGATCAAAGTAAACCACATTAATGACAAAAAGCCTTACATGGGACATAATAAAGGAAACAGCACTCGAAGGGAAAAATCCCACTTCATTTCTCAAGAAAGACATGATAAGAAAGCAGAGGGCCAGCTTGTGCTTGGTAATGAGGCTCAGCTTTGAGGGCAGGATGTGGGCAGCTGAAGAGGGTGACTTCAAAGCTCGCTGTGCCTGATTTTTCTCTACCACGGATTTTGTTTCACTCAGAGCTTGCTAATTTGGCAAGTCACCAAAGCAGAGCTTCACTTAGGACTATGTCACTCGTCATCAAAGGATGAATTTACCCACAAAAATGTGATTCATCCCAACCCGACTCATCAGAGGGCCATCTTTTTAACTCAGGAAAATAACATAATAGTATATATCAGAATATTTGATAAGTACGATTCCAAATGAAGAATCAGAGAATGGACACTCACATAAGAGTGTACTGTTGTGTCCTGTGCTGCTGAGGGCTTAGTTCCCAGTGGCTTAGAGTCAGTGGAGCCAGGGACTCAAACACGGAGTTATCTTCTGCCATGGCAAGTCTGGGTGAGATTTTCTGATCTTGTTCTAAATTCTTCTGTCATTGACAAAAGGGATTTTCATCTTTGGTTGCAAACTATTGGTTAAAGAGAAAGATCTTGAAATGTGTGTCCTGAGATGGCAGCCTTGAGGAAGCCATCTTTGATGGAGCAGGCCTACCTCAGTGCAAGAGTCCACTTCACGTTAGTGTGTAACGGCTGAGAAAGTTATATGACACCCACCCTCAGTGACATTCATGAGCAGACATGCTGTTTTCTTAAATGTACTGGCCCATTTATTTTGTTCAAGTGTGGGGGACTATAAGGAAATAAAAATAAACTGCTTAATCTTTTGAAGCAAATGAATATATTTTTCTCAGATGAAACCAAAACCAAACTTTAATAGTTAATTACAGAGCCTTTCACTGTATTGAACGTGGAGCTAAAGACCCATGTAATAAATTGTCTGTGTTGGAGGTCTTTTATTTGCAATGCTGGATATTTAAGAATGTAAGGAGGTGGTTGAACTCCCAGGGAATTTCTCTACATGGATGATTCCCCATTGCACACCTATCTACTGTTGGGAGTTGCAGCTTGGATGGGAGTCACATATCATCTTTGATATCTCCCCCCATGTGTTAACCTCTTCCTTTAGTAACAGTTTAGACATGCTTTTGATATGTTTATTCAGAGCATCCTCATAAAGATTATTTAAGGACCAAATATCTTTTGATACAGACATTATTGTGCTTCTGAAGAAGAAAAGGGAAGGCAATGAAAAAAAGTAAGGTTATCAGAATACCATTGATCTTCTCATTTCTCAGATGATGGAGAAGCTGAAACCAAAAATAGTTCTCATTTGTATGAAGTGGGTGATATATGCTGCAAAAGTCAGTGAAGGCAAAGGGTAGGGATGGTTTGCTCAGTCAGTCACTCTTTCCTTAATGTTTATATCTGTCAGGTGGTGATGACATTTGTGTGATTAGTAGCTCACTTCTGTGCAAGTGCTAATGGGGCTCATAATTTGGCATCTGAGACACACACACACACACACACACACACACACACACACACAGAATGCAAAGTCGTACCAGGAAAAATGTGTTCTGAGGATAAGAGAACTCTTTTTTTATTCCCCCTTTTATTGAAAACAGATTCTTGTAGTGAGAATTTTGTAATTTTTGTTTCTTTAAAAAAACACAGAAATGTTATATGGAATATGTTTTTGTTTTAATCCCGCTTATGGGGAATAAGAGGCTGCTTCATAACAGGTGACTATGACTTGCCTTGTGCTCTAGCAGAGGCATGGTTTTGCCAACTGCAGAAAGTTTCCGTGTGTGTGACATTCAGAATTCTGGAACTTTTGAGAGAATAAATGCTGGGGGAAAGGGGAGGACGGGTGTTGATGTTGCTGGCTAGTTGGTGGTCGGATGCCGTTGGTTGCTGTTTGTCAAGTAGTCATGTTCAAAGAAATGAGAAGATGAAATTAGATATTCTAACAACAAAGATTGAACTTACTCCAAGGGACTCAATGCACCTAATTAGCAGAAAGCAGTTTAATGAGAACTTCCACCTCTTTCTCCTCTTTTTTATTTCTCCTACCTAGTGTTAGGGGGTTAAAGGGTGAAGAAAGGTGGAAGAGAGAAAATGGAACCCACAACATAGCAAATGCCAACTATAGATTCTGTTCACATACAATGTATGCTGATTACAGTTTCCTCACCTTCTACTCCTCCCAGGTGCTCTGCACCTCCTCTCCCCTCTGGTTCCACTCCTTTTCTGTCTCTCATAGGAAAAGAAAAGGCTTCTAGGAGATAACAACTAAAAAAAAATAAAACATAAGATAAAACAAAACCCATTACATCAGGGCTTGATATGGCAACCCAACCAGGAGGAAGAGTGCCAAGAGCAGGACGAGAATCAGAGACCCACTTGTTCACACACTCAGGAGCCGCATTAATACACTAACACAAAGGTGTAACATGTACACAGAGGACCTGAAGCAGATCCATGCAGGCCCGTGCTTGCTGCTTCAGTCTCTGAGTTCAGTTGATTCAGGGGGCCTTGTTCAACAGGAGAACTCCTGAGACACAGATGTGACTTAAATTGGAAGTTGGATGAATTTATTGAGGAAATTGTATTTGAATACAGATGTTAGTAAATGGACTATAAATTTCAGAAGACAGGGCAATGGCAGAAAGGCACTGGGCTTGGACCATTCACAAAGAGGGAACAGTACAGAGAAGGCCAGATGCAAGGGATTACTAAAAGCAGAATGGGATCACAGGAGCAGGAACAAAGCAGTGTGAGAGATCTTGAAGAAACTTGTACAGATGTTCCATGCAAAATAAAGTTGTTCTTTATTTTGATATCAATAGGAAGCTCTCATGAACAGAGAGGGGTTTGCAAGCATGGAAGTTTTCACTATCTCAAAAGAAAAAAGACCTTCAATGTAGCTAAGAGATGATTTGGGGAGGTTTTGGTGCTATCAGACGGTGGTAGTAGGTTAAACCACAGAGGTGATGGCTTAGCTGCAACGAATAGGCTTGCTTCTGTGTCCAAGCAAACAGCAGAGGTCACACTACACAAGGATGAGCTCAGTCCAGGGCTGAAGGAGGGAGGCTTGGGGACCAGGCATCCTGTGTTCTTGAAAGTAGAGCGTTGTAGGAAAACCAGCTATTCTACATGAAAACCCAGGTGGCTAGCTCACTAAAGAATGATGGAGGGCTGGAGAGATGGGTCAGCCATTAAAGACTAGGCTCACAACCATCAATATAAGAGAATGATGGAGTAGGCTCTCTGAATCTATGAAGTATCCAAACAGGGTTTTCAGCATTCAGGTTCAATTTGCATTAGGTCAACAGCATAGCACACTGGGGAGAAATGAAAAAAAAAAAAAAAGATGCTTGCTCATCTTGACCACTACATGTCAGTAACTATCATGTCTGTTGCGATCTGTAGAGCAGATCTAGACTACAAAGGGTGATGATGTCAGAACTGGCCTGAAACTTGGGATTTCCTGTTTTCCAGTAACCAGCACAGATGATTCATTAGGCCTGAATGAGATGCTTTGAGTCCGGGCGACAAGAGTGACCCCTCACTCCATGCTGAAATGGGCAGTGGCCCCTTGGCCTGCTCTTCATCATCCCTGTCATATGCATCCTTCACTGACAATAACTAGAAGAAAACTATTGTTATGGTGTTTTAAAAGAAATATTGATGAGACAACTCATTAAAGGATTACCATGGTCAGTAAATATGTGAAAAATTCTTTCATGAAGTTTAAAGAAACCTGACATGCCTGAAGTTAGCCATCGTAGCCAGAAATAGGGGATCCACAAGTGGCATTCTATTTGTATACTGGAACACTAAGAAACTGCTAAAATGTTCATGTATATGAATAGCTAATAACAAATGCATTTTTAGTCAAAAGGCTGTGTGTATTAGCGACATTTACATTTTAATTATATTTAGATATATTGCCGTGGACATATATCTATACATGGGGAAATGAGGCTGAAAGTATTTGCCACAAAATGTTAAGAGATTATTGTGTTACACTATAATTGATTTTCATTCATTCTTTTTTCCTTTTTTATGTACTATGTAATGAATTCTGGAGACTAGAATATGTCAATATGGGAAGAAGTAAATGGCATATTGGCATTCACAGGACAGCTGTGCGCTTACTCAGTGCCCTCTTGTATGACGCTCGAGGGGTCCTCGGGGTCTGCCCTCCCAGCTCCAAAGCGAACGCCCACTCTGGGAAGTGACCTGTTCTTTGTAAGCTGCCTCTTTTCTGTGCCACACAACCACTGCAGAACGGTACTTGAGAATGCTTTTTGTTTTAAAAGCAGAGGATGTACAATGTGTTCACTAAACCCATTTAATGTATGTAGTTGTGTGGTGGAGAACAGTGTACAGAGCCGATCCGACAGCTGTGTTTATTCTGAGTAAGGAGACTACGTTCAGGGGATTTAAGTTTCCTTCTCTGGGGTTTTTTGTGTTTTTCTAAATTTCTACAAAAATCACGCACCAAGTTCAGCACTACCACCACCACAACAAAAAACTGTATCATTTGACAAAGGTCAGAGGGAGTAGTCTCGGAGAGCACGAGGAGTGATAATTAATCAAAGTGTTTATGGATCTCCGTGGAATCCGTCAAGCACTCATCTTTATTGTCCACAGCAGCTGGCTTCTCGTTCTCCTTGGAAACCCCCTCCTCCTCCTGAAGTACTTTCCAAGGCTTTCAGATGCATGTTCAGATGCGTGTAACTTCTGTTCAGTGAGAGATGTGCTCTTGGTTACTAAGAGTCGGCGCAGGAGTGTTTATTAAGTATTGGCTATGTGGCAAGCAACTTCAGAAATATTTCCCCTTCGGCCATATGGCCTCAGAGGGGCTGTTAGGATGGCTACTGGAATGAGAATGTGAGCAGAGTGAAGCAGAGTTGGAAAGGTGTCAGAGACCACTCTCTGAAGGTGGTCCCAGCTTCTTAGGGGGCCCGTGGGTGCAGCTCTTTCGTGGCTCACACTACGATAGTGAACACGTGTTTCTAGCCTTAAAGGTTTTCAAATTACTGCAAGGTCGCAGACTTCCATCCACATGTACAGGGTGTCTGCCCCGCACCCCCGGATCTGTCTCTGTTTTGTGGGGGCAGGGCTCTGCAGAGTGAGGCTTCGGATTTGTTAGTGCTTGCGTTTTTCTCTGCAGAGTTTGGCTGCGTGGTGGTTAAAGGCATAAAATTTGCACTGCATTTGCCTGGGCTACTAATGTTGGCTTTCATGTGTGTAAGAGAAATAGAAAAGGAGGTATCAATTTATTCACCTGAAAGTCATCTTCACGGAACAATCTGTGTTCAATACTCAGAAAAATTACAAATGATGAAATGAGTCTATTTTGGAATTTGGGCCTAATCTCATAATAATGAGCACAACATAGATTTTTTTTAGTTTAGTAACAAGCAAAATTGGGTTTTGTAGGACTTTACCTTAAAAGCTCTGTTGTGCAAGTAGTTTCCTCAACCTAACATAAATCATGTTGTAATTCCATCCATAGATACCACTAGTGTTGAGCTGGCAAATATTTGGAGGCAGACTTCTGTTGGCATATAGTGTGTTCGGAATTACAGATCCTACATTCCTCAGTGCAACCTGTAAGATGTCAGAATATGAATCCAAAATATGTTTTAAAAACCTCAGCCAGAAGTAGTTGTGTAGATGAATTAATACACACAGGCCACACTTATCTAGTCCTGAGTAAACAGTAGTCACTGAGCAATAATAAAGGACAAATGTATCACCCTCACCCCCAGTAATTATTCGTAGAAGGAAACGAGTAGCTCTAAAATGTACCTGCATTTTGGAGTTTTTAGAAATTTTGTTTTATCCACTCTTTTAAAAAATGGGCAAAAAACAATTCTTTAAATATGTGGTGTGTGTGTGTGTGTGTGTGTGTGTGTGTGTGTGTGTAGTTAACATTACAGAATCAGTGCCTCACTTTCTGAGAGTCTCATTGGGGATGCCCAACCTCCACCTCCACACCTTGCATCTGCAAGAAGACCCTCCCTTTGTGGGCACATCTCTTCCCCCAAACAATTGGGGAACCTGAGAAAACACAGGTTATTATTGGAGGGTTGGAAGGTCTTTTGAGGTCAGGGCAAACACCAGATGAAAACCTGCATCGCCAACTTGCTGCAACTTGACTGGCTAAACCAGAAGCAGCTTGCTGCCCTCGCAAGCCTTGCCAGCCTCTGTGTGGCATGCAGGTTTCTTTCTTCACGTAGATACTTAGTAGCAATCCCCTGTTTGAACTGTGCTTTTCTCTCCGTTTACTTATGGTACCAGTGAGTGAGTGTGTTGTAGTTCCAGACGTGTACTGGCAAAGGATCCTTAAAAAAAAAACTGGTGCATATAATTAGGGTTCTACTTGTTTAGGGCATAGTCAGCCAGGACTAGGGGTGAGCTGGGGTCTCCTCTCATTGTTAGTGTGTAGTTCACTATATAGATACTATCTCCTGATTTTTAACCTGTGAATAACCGGTCTGATGCTGTCTACTGAGACACATGCTTTTTGTTTCTATGGAATGATTGTCCTAATTTTAATTATGAAATACTCAAAAATTGAGAAAAACAACCTGACTTTAAGGATAACCATGTAACCCATTGTCTGCTAATGCCTCACTATACCTTTTCAGATATCAGTTATAAAGAAATGAAACGCTGAGACGGAAGCGAAGGGTCCCACCAATCTCCTGTGTTTTTCTATTACCACCGTCATCCCGGAGTGATGGCCATGCCTGCTTCTGCGTTTTAGCAGATTCCTTTCTCTAGAAACAACATACCCTAATTTTAGGTTTTAAAGGTGTTACGTGTCACTACAGTCTATAGCTCCTTTGGAAGTTGTATAACTCAGCAGTAGATTTTAAATTGTGCTTCTTGATAGGCTCAGGGTATATAGTGATCCATTCATTACCTGAGACCAGGCAGACACAATCTTTTTTTTAAAACATTTTTCATTATTTATTATTTTTTAAATTATACTTTATTCACTTTGTATCCCTCCTATAGCTCACTTCTCCCTCCCCTCCCAACCCCTCCCTTCCTCCCCCTTCTCCACACATGCCCCTCCCCAAGTCCACTGATAGGGGAGGTCTTCTTTTCCTTCCTTGTGATCCTAGTCTATTAGGTCTTCTCAGGACTGGCTGCATTGTCTTCCTCTGTGGCCTGGTAAGGCTGCTCCCCCATCAGGGGGAAGTGATCAAAGAACAGGCCAATCAGTTCATGTCAGAGACAGTCCCTGTTCCCATTACTGTGGAACCCACTTGAACACTGAACTGTCATGGGCTACATCTGTGCAGGGGTT